>BKCP01006183.1:14275-93112 GCA_008636005.1 Striga asiatica
GTCACTTTTGCCTCTATTTACTACTATTTTCCATGGCTATTTTAAATGTATACGATTTTGGTTCAAAACACGATGGTGCGCGACAAATATGTTATTCACATCAAATGATAGTGTCCTGTTTGGAATCATGCTTTTCCGAAGACGTCGAACAATTTTTCACTTTTGCCTCTATTTACTACTATTTTCCATGGCTATTTTAAATGTATACTATTTTTGTTCAAAACGCGGTGGTACGCGACAAATATGTTATTCACATCAAATGATAGTGTCCTGTTCGAAACAATGTTTTTCCGGAGACGTCGAACAATTTTTCACTTTTGCCTCTATTTACTACTATTTTTCATCGCTATTTTAAATGTATTCTATTTTGGTTCAAAACACGAAGGTGCGCGACAAATATGTTATTCACATCAAATGATTGTGCCCTGTTCGAAACCATGCTTTTCCGGAGACGTCGAACAATTTTTCATTTTTACCTCTATTACTACTATTTTCCATGGCTATTTTAAATGTATACGATTTTGCTTCAAAACACGAAGGTGCGCCACAAATATGTTATTCACATCAAATGATAGTGTCTTATTCGAAACCATGCTTCTTCGGAGACGTCGAACAATTTTTCATTTTTACCTCTATTACTAATATTTTCCATGGCTATTTTAAATGTATACGATTATGCTTTAAAACACGATGGTGCGCGACAAATATGTTATTCACATCAAATAATAGTGTCCTGTTCGAAACCATGCTTTTTCGGAGACGTCGAACAATTTTTCACTTTTGCCTCTATTTACTACTAATTTCCATGGTTATTTTAAATGTATACTATTTTGGTTCAAAACACGATGGTGCGCGACAAATATGTTATTCATATCAAATGATAGTGTCCTGTTCGAAACCATGCTTTTCCGGAGACGTCGATCAATTTTTCACTTTTGCCTCTATTTAGTACTATTTTCCATGGCTATTTTAAATGTATACTATTTTGGTTCAAAACACGATGGTGCGCGACAAATATGTTATTCACATGAAATTATAGTGTCCTGTTCGAAACCATGTTTTTCCGGAGACGTCGAACAATTTTTCACTTTTGCCTCTATTTACTACTATTTTCCATGGCTATTTTAAATGTATACTATTTTGGTTCAAAACACGATGGTGCGCGACAATTATGTTATTCACATCAAATGATAGTGTCCTGTTCGAAACCATGCTTTTCCGGAGACGTCGAACAATTTTTAACTTTTGCCTCTATTTACTACTATTTTCCATGGCTATTTTAAATGTATACTATTTTGGTTCAAGACACGATGGTGCGCGGCAAATATGTTATTCACATCAAATGATAGTGTCCTGTTCGAAACCATGCTTTTCCGGAGACGTCGAACAATTTTTAACTTTTGCCTCTATTTACTACTATTTTCCATGGCTATTTTAAATGTATACTATTTTGGTTCAAGACACGATGGTGTGCGGCAAATATGTTATTCACATCAAATGATAGTGTCCTGTTCGAAACTATGCTTTTCCGGAGGGGTCGAACAATTTTTCGCTTTTGCCTCTATTACTACTATTTTCCATGTCTATTTCAAATGTATACGATTTTGCTTCAAAACACGAAGGTGCGCGACCAATATGTTATTCACATCAAATGATAGTGTCCTGTTCGAAACCATGCTTTTCCGGAGACGTCGAACAATTTTTCACTTTTACCTCTATTTACTACTAATTTCCATGGCTATTCTAAATGTATACTATTTTGGTTCAAAACACGATGATGCGCGACAAATATGTTATTCACATCAAATAATAGTGTCCTGTTCGAAACCATGCTTTTCCGGAGACGTCGAACAATTTTTCATTTTTGCCTCTATTACTACTATTTTCCGTGGCTATTTTAAATGTGTACGATTTTGCTTCAAAACACGATGGTGCACGACAAATATGTTATTCACATCAAATAATAGTGTCCTGTTCGAAACCATGCTTTTCCGGAGACGTCGAACAATTTTTCATTTTTAACTCTATTTAATACTATTTTCCATGGCTATTTTAAATGTATACTATTTTGGTTCAAAACACGATGGTGCGCGACAAATCTGTTATTCACATCAAATGATAGTGTCCTGTTCGAAACAATGCTTTTCCGGACTGCGGAACAACCGACATATCCCAGAGCCAGAGATACCGACTTCAATCTTGGCGTCATCAACCGACATGTTCAAAGTGATTTCTTATCCGATATATATCGAAAGAAGATCGAATTTCCAAGCAGGAGGTGTCGCATACTTCCAATTGGACCAACACATCAAACAACAATCATTGATGTTCCCCAAAACTATTACACACCGCTTTAGTGAAGCTGCTCAACATGAAAAATGATCTTATCCAACTTGGACAAAATGATAAAATAAGACCGTACTATAAATAGCAAAATTTACAACTGTACGAGGATCTTTTTTCCGCACATTGTACACGGACTTGAAATGATCTCGGTCAAGAACAAAAAACCGACTTCCTGTACTATTGCGAAATCATCAATAATATACACTTTTATGTTTATTTTCGCTTAAACAAACCTTGCTGTTTGTTATTTTTGAGTTGTTAATTTCATACAACAACAATGTTATTCACATCAAATGATAGTGTCCTGTTCGAAACCATGCTTTTCCGGAGACGTCGAACAATTTTTCATTTTTGCCTCTATTACTACTATTTTCCATGCTATTTTAAATGTGTACGATTTTGCTTCAAAACACGATGGTGCACGACAAATATGTTATTCACATCAAATAATAGTGTCCTGTTCGAAACCATGCTTTTCCGGAGACGTCGAACAATTTTTCATTTTTACCTCTATTACTACTATTTTCCATGGCTATTTTAAATGTATACTATTTTGGTTCAAAACACGATGGTGCGCGACAAATATGTTATTCACATCAAATGATAGTGTCCTGTTCGAAACCACCGTGAGTCAACGATTGTCACCTTCTCTAGCCGGTTGCTTTCTCCAAAGAAACATAATTAATCAGTTGCTCCTAACTTCTACCATCGAACAGACCTAATTAAAAGAAAAAAAATTCTAATCTTTTACCTATAAAAAATTTATTGGACTTCTCTCAATCAAGTGGTGTATTGGTGTATTGTGAGCTTCAATTTCGGACTTGCGACGAGCATCTTCAGAATTGGGACGACCATCTTTAGAATTGCGACGACCCATCTGAATACATGGCGAGAAGGATTATATGTGGGTTGCAACCTCAATACGGTATGTTCAACGTCTCCGGAAAAGCATGGTTTCGAACAGGACACTATTATTTGATGTGAATAACATATTTGACGCGCACCATCGTGTTTTGAAGCATGATCGTATACATTTAAAATAGCCATGGAAAATATTAATAATAGAGGTAAAAATGAAAAATTGTTCGACGTCTCCGGAAAAGCATGGTTTCGAACAGGATACTATCATTTGTTGTGAATAACATATTTGTCGCGCACCTTCGTGTTTTGAAGCAAAATCGTATACATTTGAAATAGACATGGAAAATAGTAGTAATAGAGACAAAAGCGAAAAATTGTTCGACCTCTCCGGAAAAGCATGGTTTCGAACAGGACACTATCATTTGATGTGAATAACATATTTGTCGCGCAATGCTTTTCCGGAGACGTCGAACAATTTTTCATTTTTGCCCCTATTACTACTATTTTCTATGGCTATTTTTAATGTATACGATTTTGCTTCAAAACACGATGGTGCGCGACAAATATGTTATTCACATCAAATAATAGTGTCCTGTTCGAAACCATGCTTTTCTGGAGACGTCGAACAATTTTTCACTTTTGCCTCTATTTACTACTATTTTCCATGGCTATTTTAAATGTATACTATTTTGGTTCAAAACACGATGGTGCGCGACAAATATGTTATTCACATCAAATGATAGTGTCATGTTCGAAACCATGCTTTTCCGGAATGAAGCTACTTTGAATAAAACGAATTTATACCATGTTTCCACATAAATTTTTTCTCAACAGTTAAGATATTTAAAAACACACAAGAACATTTAATTTAACCTACATAATACAGGTAAAAAAAAAAGAGATTTCAATTTAAGCATAAACCCTAATTCTCAAATTCGATTGATTTGTTTCAGATATGTGAAATGAGCATGAAAATTTCAGAAATTCATATATCAAATCTCTTGCAACAACTAAAACGTCCGATTTCTTACGGAGAAAGAGTTTACCAATCTTGCCCGTTGTTTTTTTTTTCGCCGGCGAAGTAATCGACACACTGTCTGTGCTCTCGGTTCTGTCGTTGGTCGTCTCCATTTGTGGGGTAGTGGCAGGCACCGAGACCTTCTCGGCCGATTGAAGAGGAGCGTGGGGTGTGGTCATTTTTTGTGCAGAAGAAGGCCAGATTTTATGGATAAAAAACAGAGCTGTAACTCTTCGATATATATATTTTTTTTTTTGGTGCACAATAGTCAAATGAGTTGCAAGTTGTGTTATATCAGTGCAGGTTTTGTTTTCCCAAGACCCACATATTAAAGAATGAAAAAGCAGAAAACTTGTAAACAAACGCGTGTTTGGAGAAAAATAAAAAAACTGGATTTTTTTTTGTCAAAATTTATATAAACAAACACTCTTAAGGTTACATGATATGATTCTTTGACGCTTCACTTATGATCAATAGGTCGTTGATTCGAGTCACGAAAAAATAAAGTGAATAAAAAAGAGAAAAAAAATGATATGATTCTTTCTAAATTTAAGATTTTTTAAGAGTTTTAAATTTAAAAAAATCTCAAAATGTTTCAACTAAAGAATAAAGACAGCTCTCGCGTAAGTCGAAGAATTCTCATCCCGGTGCGGGCCTCTCCTTTTGTCTTCGTTTCGCTTTTCCCGCAACTCACTTTTCTCGACAACCATCAACCCAATTTCTTCCTCTCTCTCTAGTTTCCTGTACCGTCGAAGAGGCTTTGAATTTTGTAGGTGTCTGTCTTCTTTCTCAATAATTTTTATATTTCCGATGCATAGTAACTGTTGGATCTATGATTTGGCTATCTTGGGTACCTAAGATCTAATTTCTGTCAGCTCTGCGTAAGAGAACTTGGATTTCTACCCCCTATTTGTTTTGATTCTCAGATCTGTGTTGGTGTTTAATTTGCGTGTCTGGTTTCATGAAAAAATTGTCTTTCTCGGGAAATTCTGTGTAATTATCTCTAAATTACTGTTTTNTTTTCTCTTTTATTTTGTGCTAATTGGTTATATTGGGTTGGTTGTAGTTTTTTGTTCCGAAGATCATTTCACCTTGTGACTTTGATTTTCTGTGATATTTTGTTGACGCAGATGAGTTACTGTAATCAGAATCGCTTGAATTTGAAATTAATTGACGCACCTTCTGGAAAGATCTTAACTTGATTCAATGGGGATAAAATCTTAAGAAATTTGATCTACTATGCTCAAATTGAGTATATTCAATGCATTTGTCTGCGCAGGCATATTACTTTGGAAGGTTAAGCTGATTTGGTCTCCTTCTTCCCTAGAACTGTGATATGAAGAAGGCTTTTGATCAAACTGTTCGCGATCTGTGAGTTCTATTATTTAATCAATGCACTTGCTGCGCTGTTAATTTCCCTCATTATGATCTTCTACCTGTTATTGAATCTTGGATTAGGGTCCATTGGTGTAAAAAAACCATTTTTTAAAAATATTTTATTTTATTTTCATTTGGAAGATGTTAGATAAGTGGAGATGTGATTTGTCACTGAGCTTGAATTGTTTGTCTCGCTTGCAGTAAGAGAGAGGTCAACAAGAAAGTTCTTAAAGTCCCTTCGATTGAACAGAAGGTAATAATCTTCTTTTCTGGTGACTGGCTTTTCATTTTCCCAAGTATTTTCTTGACAAGATGGTTTACCAGTTTGCAGTTTCTTATTTCTGTTTACTATTATTATTAGAGCAGTGGAATGAGCTAGCATTTGCCTAATTGTTCCTGACTGTTGTAAAGTGGTATTATTTTTTAAGGTTCTTGATGCAACTAGCAATGAGCCTTGGGGTCCTCATGGGTCACTTCTTGCTGATATTGCTAATGCAACAAGAAATTAGTAAGTGTGGATTAACTCAATGTAGAGTATTTCCTGAGCCCCAGTCTTTTTTTTTTTTTTTTTTAACAGTCACGAGTATCAGATGATCATGTCGGTTATCTGGAAACGTATAAATGATACTGGGAAAAATTGGCGGCATGTGTACAAGGTTTGTTTCTGATGTTATAAATCAGTTCAATGTTGATTGTACCATGTTGTTTTACTTTTATACATGCTCAATCCCTCAGAGTCGAGGTTGGGGAGATTCAACTGCTTTTTACATCCTTTCCTCCCAGCTTTAAACCCATCCCTAGCATATTTAGTTACTCGTTTGGATATCTTTCTAATTTAACTGAATTTTAATTTAGACCTTGTTGTAATGTTTTTGTGGCATTTCTTTATACAGTCTCTCTCTCTCTCTCCCTCTCTCTCTCTCTCTCTCTCTCTTTCTTTCTGAAGCATTCATAGCAGCTGCCTTCTACAGTATGTTACTGATTCTTCTGATTGATACAGGCACTGACAGTTTTAGAGTACTTGGTAGCCCATGGGTCAGAGCGCGTCATAGATGACATCAGAGAACACTCATACCAAATATCTGTTAGTTTCCTGTTCTTCTGGATTCGACCTTATCCTAAAGTTAATCAGAGTAGTAGGTTAACACTTGTTTTGTAATATTTATCTGGTGATAGACACTGTCAGATTTCCAATATATTGATTCCAGTGGGAAAGACCAGGGGAACAATGTTAGAAAGAAATCTCAAAGTCTTGTAGTGCTGGTTAATGACAAGGAAAGAATACAGGAAGTTAGACAGAAGGCTGCTGCTAATAGGGACAAGTAAGTGAGCATTATAAATTGTTGAATTGTACACATTAGTAATATGCTGGTTTTTCAACTTGTAATTACCTTGTAATGGATTTCTGTGAAGGTTCTTATCATTATCGTATATTGTATAATGAGTATGTGTCTTCTATGACCATATCTCTATATGAATGTTACCTTCATATACTTCTGTTGGAAGTTTATGATTTCATGTTCACTATTAGTCTTGAACTCTTACTGAATCCTATATGCTTGGACTGCTGGAACACGCCGGCGAGGGCGGTCCATCTCACGGATCGTTATCGGATACCAAACACGTACATACATGATTTCGAACACTATAGGCATGCTCCTATGGACGGAGAGTACCTTGAAACAGAGGCTTTGACTCGATCGAGGCGATGTTCTAGTCTGTGTCCGACCACGTTTGGACGCCGAATGGACGACGATCCTCCAAACGGTTGTCTTTCCCGAACCCTTCTCGTCACTCTCTTCACGATGGTGGCTCAAAGCGTCACGAGTTCCTCTGTTTTTCTCTTAGGGTTCACGTGCAATCCGCTTTTATAGAGGTGCTTGGGAGTTGGGCCAGACTAGGGATCTCCTAGAAGGTTTGGCTCTCTACGGGCCCAAATTCTTATCAATCAGCCCAGAACACAATTTGGCCTATAAATATTAATTCATTCCACTAGAGAATTAATATTGCATCCCCGTCCTATCCATCAGGACTCAATATAATTCCCCATGTTGAAGATACGCACGTCCATTAATTATTAAAGCTTCTGATTGCTTTAATTAATCAATATCTTTTATTCCTTAATTCTTAAGTAGTACCACTTAACCTTAATATCGTACAGATTAATTCCACCTACACGGTTTTAAACATAATTCTTATGAGTTCCTTAAGGGGGCGTTATCAACCTGGATGAGGTTCCCTAATGCCAATAAATAGATATCATGCATTATCTGCCGTTATCCAAGATGCGGAGCATATTAAACCAAACTTGGTTCTCACCCATGGTAAGTCAAAGTAACAAACAAATATACCACATATCTAAGTATCACAGTTACGATTAAGAATTAGTAGTCACCGAGGCCTTTGTTCTTCATGGCAGTTAGAATAAGAGAACACGTCTCAACTGTGATCCTTTCAATGCGACGCAGCGCACTAGTGTAAACTAATAGCCAAGACAAGCTACATCCACTTTATACTACAACCTAAACCCAGTGATTAAAATAGCGCGTGGCGAGCCGAGGCGACAAGGCTCGGATTTGCCATGGCGTGAGGCGTGCGACGAGGCGCCCGCCTTATGAAAGCGAGGCGAGCCATTATACAAAAAATAAAAATATATGTACATGTGACATTTTACCAAATTATGACAGGTAGCTTCGGGTGGGGGGTATATAAAAATAAATTATAATAGCTAATAAACAATCAATAAAACATCACACATTAAAATAAAAACAACATCAAATAAACTACAAATAGAGATATCATAAACCCACATGATCCCAATTAAAATAAACATCAACCCACTCCACAATCCCATATTGTGCCAAATTCCCAATTAAAATAATCATATAATGTCTGTTGTTCATTAAAAACCAAGTTAATGCTCCACATTTATAAATAAACAAAATAAATAATAAAAATAGAAAATAAAAAAACATGTTAAGCCCAACCCCCTGTTCGCTTTTTATCCTCTTTTCATCCTGGCCGGCCGGCTGCTATCAGCACCGCCGGCCACCGGCGACGGAAGTTTAGCCGGAATCGGCGACTTACACAACAGGCACTATCGCTGGTGAAAAATAACTGAAGCAAGAAAGGAAAAAAGAAAAAGAAGAAGAAAAGGAAAATCTGGAACACATACCGCTCGCCGTCGCCGTCACCGGTTAGCTGCCGGAATATGGTCGCCGTCGCCGGTGGAACAGAAGGCACATGGTAATTTTGTAGTTTGGTAAGTAATTTTTGTTAATTGATAAGTTTTAATCTCGGGTAAATGAAACCCTAGATTTAAAAATACCTAAACTGCCGATCCCTCCCCTCACTTTCATAAGGCGTCGCCTCGTGCTACGCAACGCTACATCCGAGGCGACGCCATGGCGTCGCCTTTCACAAGGCCGCCTCGCCTCAAGGGTATGAGGCGTCGAAGCCCCGCCTCGCCTCGCCTCGCCATGGTGCGCTATTTTAATCACTGCCTAAACCGATAGGCATGTCCATAACTATCTGAGATGTGAATACCATTTATATCTTATAAGAAACCGACAATACAATTTTCTGTGTGACTACTAACACACCACATTATCTACAATATAAGATCATTGGTGATTTAGCATACAAGCAATGTGCAATAATGTGAACATTTATTTGGGACATTGAATAAATACATTCTAAAAGCTCACATAAAAGTTTGCTTTACAGTATACTCCAACACGGACATCACTCTTTCTAGACTCCTGTGAAATTAGGTGTACATTTGGAAATTTGAAGCTTTATTTTGTTTGTATCTTGGTCATGATCTATTTGTAATAGTGTATGCAAATCTTTAGTCAGCTGTGTGGTATTTGATTATTCCGAGCTGGATTGACTCATGCCTCAAGTTTCGACTATCATTTGAGCTAGGGATTTGGGAGTGCTTTGGGGATTAGAATTTCATGTGTATATTCTTTAGCCTTTCATGTGTATATTCTTCACTTTATTCATGTTGGGCAGAGTTGTTTATATAATTTCTTGATTTATTTCATTTCTTAACAGTGTACTACCTTTTCTTGTAGTGTAGTTCTCTTGGTCGTCAGTACAAATCACTGAAATTTATGGTGTTCTATTATTCTATAAATATTTTTTTTTGTGTATGATTAAAATGCTAATAGGTACCGCAGTACACCAGATGGTGGTATGTATCGTCCTGGCTCCAGAGGTTATGGCGACAGATATGATGATGACCGATATGGAAACAGAGAAGATGACCGAAACAGCTATGGGAGGGAAAGAGAATGGGGTTCCAGAGATGATGATAGGTATGGTCGGGAATCATATGGCCGAGATGGGTACAGGGATGATGACTACAGAGGAAGAAGTCGGAGCACTGACGGATATCATAATGGGTCAAGAAGTAGAAGTGCTGATCAAGATAGGAGTCGTTCAAATGAGGATGATGACCAGTACTCGTCCAGGTTCGTTGAATCCTTAAATCTCCAAATAGTCAACTCCATATCACTTTCGTTGGTATATTCTTTGTACATAATTTCATTTTATATTTATTATTTCCATAGCGTGGATATCAATGGCGGGGCGGCGGTGCTGATTAGAATGATCAGAATTGAAATGAATGCTTATTTAACATAGCCCACTTAGTATCTTGGATGTCATGATTTATTTATTATACTTAGTTTTCTTTCTACTGTGCATGATTTGTATTCAAAATGTGTAACCAAATATTGATAATTTTATGCTTTTGTTTATGATTTGTGAATTTTTCATGTTAAATACCTAATTCTACCTATTTTTCGCACCATGTACTAGAGGTGCTCCCAGCGTGCCTCTTGTCCCTAATAAGACTGAAACAAATTAATTGGATCTTTTTGGAGATTGTTGTATGCATGAATGTAATAAAACTGAGTAAGTTTAAGAGAGCTCGGGGTCTTACTGGACTTAATATCTGGCGTCCCACAATCGAACAAATAGAAATCTCATTAGCGATCTTGCTAGATTTAAAAGTTGTCCACTCCAATGAAAGCGCTTAGCAAGCAACTATTAGGAAGTTTGTAATACCAATCAATACCTTTAACTTCAGTCGACGTGAAACCATCTGATCTAAGATTATCTCTTTATTGTACTGCTTCACGGTTCACTTTCATAGGCTCCTTGAATAATATGTTATATTATATATATATATGACGTGGTATTTGATTCACTGCTAGCATACTAGCTTATCAAATTCGTAGCCCCTTTTAGTGTGCTGCATGTTTGAACATGTCTAGTTTTCACACTTGTATTTTTTCCTGTTTGCAGAGGAAGTGGTGCCAAAGCTGATGATCGGTCTCACGATGGAAGGTATTTTTGATTTGTGGGCCTGTTTCTACTGTATTTCGGCTTGGTCTTATAAGAAGTTATACAGTGGAATCATTTTAATTAATGTGATTTCAAAATCAGTTCTACTGCCAGGAGTCTGGACCGTAAATACTCTGGGCAAAGCATTGGTGTAACCCCTAGTTATGAAGATGCTGTTGGTGCTAGCCGTAGTCCTTCTTACAGTGAAAGGTGACAAGCTGATATACATGGGCTTTACTGAAAATTTTTTTTGTTCGGTTCTAACTTTTGATCGTGACAAGCTGATATACATGGGCTGCACTGAAAATTTTATCTTTGGTTCTAACTTTTGATCTTAACAGGGATGGAGATTCTTCACTAGCTTATGCCCCTAAAGCTTCATCCCCCAAAGGTGCTAGTCCAAGCCACATAACTAGTGCTGGGACTTCACCTCCTGCACTTGCTTCACCTCCTGCTTCAGTATCTGCTCCTGCTTCTGCACCTACAGCTGGTTCAGCATCTGCTCTTGCTCCAACTCAGCCTCCAACTCAAATTAGCAACCAGGAAACTGATGGATTTGATGAATTTGATCCGAGAGGCTCGTTTTCAGGTAAATCAATATCAATAAAATGAGTTACGACATTAGTTGATTAGGTTATGAGATATTCGTAACTGTAGATTACTCTGTATATATGAGTTTTACGAAGATGACAAAAATGTGGGGTAAAAATGCTCAATTTGTATTTTCACTTTTTCAGGGGGTTGAGATGGGAAGTGGATTGAAAAGATGATGGTCTTGCCTAGTAATAAACCAATTGTACCTTTCGTGGAAAATTATATGTTGTTCATGCTAGTATTTTATATGATGTCGTGAGAAACTGCTGCATTGCTATTGCAATATTTAACATAGCTATTTGAACGCAAGAATGATTACATTTCTGGAGCATGCATTCTTTGAAACATGAATGACCAATGCATTCGATTTGTCAGTTAAACTGGACTTCGAGTTTCTCTTCTGAGTTTGAAGACTGAATATTAATTACTGTGACCATCAAACCAAGTACTGAATTTGAACTTTCTCATTCTTAAATATTTGTATTAAAACATTAACATACTGTTGACAGATTTTGTTTGTTTTTTCCACAAGCACATGTATATTGTTTTGTGGTGGAGAAAGCATTTATTTTTCTTATTTTTCCTTTCCTGATAGAAAACAAACAGACCCTCATGTATTACAATCTGTTCAAGCTAACAAATTCCTCTCCTGGGTAAATTTTCCTTTAAGCCGACACGTTAAGTTACCAAAGAATTAGGTTTAATATTAAGATATTAAACTTCTCCTTTGGGCGATTCTCTTAATTTTTTATTTATTTTTTTATTTATTTTTTCCCTTTTCCCCCCTCCTGACATTATGATTTATGAGTTTTTGTTTGTTGATTGTTTGAGAATTTTGCATGTACTGGTGTATCATGGTTCTGTGTGTGTTATCAGATATTTGGAAACTCAATTTTGTTTTAAATTCTATTTGATAGCTGCCCCAACTACATTCAATGGTGCCGTCTCTGTTAGTTCTGCTGCGGACATGGACCTACTGGGCTCTTTGTCCGAATTTGCACTCGTGCCTGTTATTCAGCCCACCTCGACTCCTGAAGCTAGCTCCTCTTTAGACTTCAATTCTGGGCCTGGAAACGCAACTGCTGCATCACCAGAAGCCACAATTCATAATCAGGTAATCTTTCTACCATTTAGCCATTCGCATATGACACAGTTGAAGAATAATAACCTACTCCCTCAGAGACAGGAGAATGAAAAAAAGATTCTAAAAGATAATTGAGAGAAAAAAAAAGAAGAAAAAATCCGATAGCGCGAATACTGAATGTTTGCTGCTTTTTAAGAAGGGGGAAAATAAACCTGTACACCTACCTCTATGTGAACCAAACTGCTGTTTGGTCTGAAATTTATTAGGTTTTACAATCGTCCTGTATGGAAAAGATGATTCCTTTATTAGTAGGTATGATGTTACCTTGGAAAAAATGTAGCCTGGCTTGTTCTGTTTCTTTCACCATTAGTTCTCTTCTAGTCCATTAACGCTTGTATTCTTAACACTGCAAATTCTTTCCTAGTTTTTGAAGGATTTTGTTTGCGGTATTATGATGCTTTTGTCTGCCAATATGAAACTTGATTATTTGCAAATCTCTGTTTCCCTCACTTATAGTCATAAACCACTTCAGATATATCAGACGGAATGCCGTAACTAAGAAATTTTAATTAGGCAATTTCCAGGACATTAATTGTTATATTACTTCTTTACTAGACAATTAATCTAATAATACGGGCTTTCTTTTCCAGGCTTTTGACGATCCGTTTGGGGATGGCCCGTTTAAAGCCATTCCTTCAGCCTACAGTGTATCAACTCAACAACAGGTTCAGTCTCAACCACTACCTGAGAAGTCAGCAACTGAATTTGGGGGCAATCCTTATGAAGCAACTTACACGCCGTCAGGCTCTTCTGATGTGCAGCCTACCCCTGCAAGCACACAGGAGCTTTCTAACTTGAGCCATGAACTTGATATATTAGCAGATATTCTTCCCCCATCTGCACCTTCATCCGCATATCAACTTCCACCGAATCAAGCTCCAACACAACCGAACAATTATCAAGCACAAAGCAGTGACATGCCTTCTGGTTTTCCTAATCAAATTTGCCAGCCTTCATCACAAACAGGTTTTCAGACTCAAGGCATGGCTTTGACATACCCAGTTCAAGGTGGACAGCCACTACAGATGAGTTACCAATCTCAAAGTGGGCCCACACAGCCAAATCTGGGTTTCTATCGGGCCTACAACCCACAGCCTTTGTCTACTGCTCCAGTTGGTGGATATATGGCTGCTCCTGTGTCCACTGCTCAGCAAAAAAAATTTCTGGGTCCAACATCAATTAATACATCTTTGACTGGGTCTTCTACTGTAGCCCCTCCCCCATTGAAAGACAAGTTTGAGACAAAGTCCACTGTCTGGGCCGACACTCTCAGCCGTGGACTCGTCAATCTGAATATATCCGGACGTAAGCCTTTTTTAATGAGTAAATTGCAATTTTAGTCCTGTATATTTTAATACCCTAAGGGACCGCTTGTTTACAAAATAATTCGTCCAAAATGAGTTATTTTGGTTAACTAGAGTTAATTTTGAAAAATGTGGTATGTTTAGTTGTTGGTGGAATTTTAAGAATGTATTAAAATAATATTTAAAATAAAATGATTAAAATTGATTTGATGTAAAAGTAGGAGATAAATGATTGAAAATGATAGGTAGCTAAAATTATATGAGTGGATGAATAGTGAATTAAAGTTGATGTGATGTATAAAAATGATTGGTTTGTATTATTTAGTTATATGAATAATATTATTAAAGAGAGGGGAGTTGAGTTAAAGTTGAGTTAGATTTTGAGTATGAATTAAATGTGATTGAAATAATTGATAAACAAGCATGCCCTAACTTTTTCGTCCTCTTCGAATTGCGTTTTTGATTTCCGTCCCATATGTTGGCAAAAAGGTCGTTTTCATACACAAGGGACGAAATTAGAACTTTTTTTTGCATAAAGGACCCTTTTTTATGCGAAAAGCACCTTTTGTAACTTTTTTGCAAACGGAAGAGGACGAAAAAGTTGGGGTAGTGAAACATACAGGGCTAAAATTTTTTAATTGTTATCTGAATCTATGTTTAGATGCTTATTACATTTTCCCAATTGTGCAGCCAAGACAAATCCATTGGCTGATATTGGAGTTGATTTTGACGCAATAAACCGAAAGGAGAAGAGGATGGAGAAGCCGACTGCAGCAGCAGTAACATCTACAGTAACTATGGGGAAAGCTATGGGATCTGGTTCGGGCATAGGACGTGCTGGTGCAACTGCCCTCAGGCCTTCAGCAAATCCAATGATGGGAATGGGAATGGGAATAAACATGCAACAGCCAATTGGGGCTCCTCCTCGCTCTACCATGCCTCCACCTTATAATCATATGGGGACCGGAGGTTATGGTCAACAGCCATATGGTGGTGGCTATAGATGAGAAGGCTGCCGGAAAATGTGGTGTGGTAATCAACAAGTTGGTCGGAAAAATGGATCAATCCGTAAAGTGTTTTTTTTTTTTTTTTCCTGTTGGCTTTTGACTTACTTGCTGGCTTTGTTGTGTAGAATGAGCATGTATTTGATGTTTCGGGGCTTTTATTTACAGTAACCTCTGCCATTTTTGGGTCACAGTGAGGTCTATGTGGCCCTTGGTTCTTATAGCTTTGTTTAAATGAGTGAAGAAATCTTGTATATTATGAACACATTTCAAGGGTAACCTATTGTAGGCTTACCCTTTTTTGTTATACATGATTGACGCTGTCCAGTGTTGAGGAACGGTACTGTGAATTCATTGAATAAATATTAGCAGTTGGATTTTTTTTAGATGCCTTTTTCTTTGGCCTCATCTTCTAATGAGTATATTTTTATATGGCTAGTACACATATACCATGACTCTTCTTAAATAATTGCATATATATTTAAAAACTTATTTGCATACATATCGAAGGTAAGATAATAAATTATGAATATACTAGATGAAAATAAAAATACGCAGTCGGAAAAATAACATTCTTTATAAAGATTTCTGTAATTGCCGGAATATTACAACTATTTTTTTTTTAAAAAAAAATCATTCATACACGATAAACTCCAATCATATTTAGGCAATTTAATTTGATATAATTTAACGGGAACTTGGTGAGAATCGTCGAAGTCATGCAAATTACGGACTAACTACGAATTAAAGCTTAGGTGCAGCAGAATTAGAAGCGGGGTTCAACGGTACTATTTAAAATTTTGTCGATTCTAAGATGTTTTTTATTCCCGTTGGAGATCGTTTGAGTCTCATGTCCGTTGGGATGCCGAACTAGGCATCGCCGGAGTCATCTCAGTTGGGTTCTATGAAGAACGTTATCGATATGCACATCCGAACCTAACGAATTAAATCTTAACACAACAGAATCTAAAATTAGGAATAGGACTTATAGTTCAAAATTTTTGCTGACTCTGAGACGTTATAGATTTCCTCTGTAGTAGATCGTCTGAAACGCAGAGTCCGTTTGGCAACCGGACTTGGCCTCCTCGGTTGATCACAGGTCACCGGGAATTGGTTGGGAGGTGGTCGCGGGTCGCGCGGGTCAGTCGGGAGCTGGCACGTCGCTCGGCGGGCGCTGCCTCGGGTCCGTGTGCACGTCGGGGGCTGCTTGTGCAAGTGTGCGTCGGGCGCGGGTCTCGCTCAGCGTGCGTTGCGGGGAGGTGGTCGCACGTGGGGCGTTGTCCTGGATCCTTGCGGGTCTACACGGGTCGAAGCCGAGAACTTCACGGGTCACCTGCGGAGTCTTGGATCCTTGCGGGTTTGCCTCGGGCGTTGTCCTGGATCCTTGCGGGTCTGCACGAGTCGAAGCCGAGAACTGCACGGCGTGCGCTGGAACGTCGCAGCTGTCTTTGGTCGCGAACTGGGCCAGGTCGAGCAGGCACAGGTCGCTGAGCGTCGTTTGGTCGCAGCGTGTGGGCGCGGTGATGAAGGTCGTGTATCTCAATACTTGGTTTACTTTGAAAGTTGCTTGCCACGACTTCCTTCTCAACGATAGATTGTGGACGACTTGGATTTCTCCTTATCTTCCGCGGTTTTTGAGACAGCTCTGACGTAATATCCTTGCCAAACTCGAGCTTATGACGAACTATGCGATGAGACGCCCTATTAGATACAAGGATTTTGTATTAAAACTCAAAATAATTCTAACACAAGAGATTGGTGAGCAAAGGTCAAATTTTCATTAATTGAAGATATCATCAAAATTGAATGAGTACATAGGCTATTTATAAGAGAGAAAACATTAACCTATGGTTCACTTGCTAGATAGAAATGAACAATCCATCGGAACAATTGTAGTGTTAACCGTACAATTTGTCTTGATTGATTAGTTACAATAGTGCACTGTGTGCATGAACAAATCCTAGAGAGGGAAAGTTCGTTTTATACTGATTGTCGTAAACGAACTAGGCCTTGGTTAATTACTGCGTACTCTTAACTGTAAGATATAAACAGACACGTGAATACAGTAGCTGCAACTTTGTTTCACCAAAAGCGAGATCCACTCAGCTGGGTCAGTAGTCTTCTTGTTTTAGGTAGTAATGCTGTGTGTATGGTTTGTTGTTCGAATATTTACGGTCACCGTGTGCGATAGTTTGATGATGTTCCCGAGATGAATTCATGAAAGATTATTATATTAAATATAGACAGTGGAATTTATTCCGACACAATAATAAAGATTTGAGTGGTACTAGTCTCGGTTATAGATGTCGATTATTTTAATTGTCAATAATTAAATTAATTTATGGACATTATATCTTAAACACATGGAGATAAATCGGGTAACTATTATTGGAGCCTCGGATATAATTCAGGATGATGAGCGAGAGAAAAAGTGTTCTGTTAGTGGACTGAAACATTATTTAAGCTATTAAGCGGGGTGCGTTTGGCCCACAGTTGGGCCCATGACTTAAAAAGCCCACATATCACTTTTTTAGTGTCCCTGTTGTAGCATATAAATATATCACATCTCTTGGGATTATGGATCATAATGAGTTTGACGATTTTTAGGGTACCCACACGGTTTAGCCACCACCCAAGTTCTCTCTTTTCTCATCTCTTCTCTTCTTCTTCTCCAAGCAATCCGAATAGAGATATCTCCGATTTCATCGCCCACCAAGATGATCAGAGAAGATGTCAGGTCATACAACAGAATATCCGAAATAATTCATGGCCGATGAATATATTAATATACAAAATATTATTTACTTATGTAATTAATTTAAAAATCTTTAAACAAATTCAAAATAAATATGGTGCCGTATATGCATTCTATTCATTTCTTGATTTTTTCCTATCACATAATAATTAAAAAAAATCATATATATATATATATATAAGATATTATTAAATATGTAAAGCCTAAAAATGAAATTAGTAATTAGCTAGTATAATCGCTCAATTTTGTGGTAGAGGATTTTAATTAGAGTATTGAATTTTATGATAGAAGATATTAACTTAAAATATTGCATTTAATTTATTTTAAATCGATTAACCATTTACCATTGTCAATGTAGCAAATATAATGGAAATAATTCAAATTTCAAAAAGGTATTGTAGTTAGATAAATTTCAACAACCAATTGTATGTGGTTTTTCCGAAAAAATAACTAAATTTTACACGATTGTATATTCGGAATTTTCCAAAACTTTATCTGAGAAAATGAGTTAAACAATCCATATAAATTAGATTCTTTTCATACTGTAAGAAGGTATGAAAAAATTAACAAAATTTCACACGATTATGTAGTAAGGATTTTTCAAAATAATATGTAACAATCCTAAAAATTGAGTAATTAGATAGTTTTATCGGTGACTTTTATGATAGAAAATTTCTAATTAGAGTATTGATTTTTATAATAAAAGATATCCTCAACATATTGTGTCTGATTATTTTTTAAATAAATTAATAATTTACAATTGTAATGTACAAAAAGTACTGGAAAAAATCCAAATTTTAAAAAGGTGGTGTTTTCGTGTGATTTTTTGAAAAAATCAACTAAATTTTAGTCAGGATTTTCTAGAATTTTATCTAAAAATAATTTAAACAGTCCATATAAATTTGGATTCTTTCCAAATTGTAATTTTGATTCATTCAAAACTGTAGTAAGGCGTTGAAGTTAAATAAATATGATCACCCTTGTGATTTTTTTGGTAAAAACTATTTCATCGATTGTATAGGCGGGATTTTTAGAAATAAAAAATCATTCAATTATGAATTGCGATTTAATATTTAGAAAAAATTATCTATAATTTTTTATCATAATTAATTATATATGCTACCAATAGCATTAAATTAATTATCATATACATTAAATAATTAATATGCAATATGCACATCTCATAAATAAATATTAAGCATATTGAATAAATAATGACAATAAGCATATAAAAATTTATTATGTAATAATAAGTTTATGAGGTAAAAATATTTACTTAGTTTCAATTTATTTGTTACAGATTGTCATATAAATACAAAAAAATAAAATAATTTATTTACAAAATCAATCTAATAGGTTTGCTATAATAGTTCAAAACTAATATGCAAATTGTCGATATTCATATAAGTTTTAATAATAATAATAATAATAATAATAGTAGTAGTAGTAGTAGTAGTAGTAGTAGTAGTAGTAGTAGTAGTAATAACAAAAATTTGAATTTAAATTAATAATTTATTTACAAAATCAAATCTAATAGGTTTACTATAATAGTTCAAAACTAATATGCAAATTATCGATATTCATATAAGTTTTAATAATAATAATATAAGTTTTAATAATAATAATAATAGTAGTAGTAGTAATAATAATAACAAAAATTTGAATTTTGATTCACTCTGTTGCAAAGATGCTCTTATAGCAAAGAGCAATTTTTGCCGATTGCCTGAGCATTTCTGATTGACAGAGGTTCGGTCTAAGCTGCCGCCGATTCTACTACATAGCGTGGTAGAATGAACAAAAGGGTGCTCAAATCTGCTGTATTTTCTCAAACACCACTCTTATACTCGCTCAAATTATCCCACAGCAGATTATTCAGCACAGACAACAGTCTCGAAGGTTTGATAATCCCCCAAGAAATCAGCGACTCCACCGCCGCACCCGACACGTCTTCTCCTCGGCCCTTTTCAGCCCAAGACTTCGCTTTTCTCAAGGAGTCCATTTCTTCTGCCAAGGGCGCCGACTCTGAACCCGGTAAGTGTTCGAACGACGCTTCTTCTATAGTAATTGCCCTCAAGAGTTATAATGACGGGCTGGGCGAGAAGTCCCAGAAATTCCTCAGGCAGTTCAGGGGTAGGCTTGATGAGAGTTTGGTGGTTGACGTGTTGAGAAATGTGAAAAATCCTGATTTGGGTGTCAAGTTTTTCTTGTGGGCTGGGAGGCAAATAGGATATTCTCATAGTTTAGCCGTTTACGATGCTTTACTGGAATTACTCGCACTAGATAAGGACAACGCCCGAATTTCAGATGATTTTTTGCTCGAGATCAAGGATGATGATAGAGAGGTTCTGGGGAAATTGCTCAATGTGCTGATCAGAAATTATTGCCAGAGTGGGATGTGGAATTTGGCACTGGAGCAGTTGGGGAGGCTCAAGGATTTTGGGTACAAGCCCTCAAGGGTAACGTACAATGCGCTTATACGGGTGTTCTTGGAGGCGGGTAAGTTGGATTCTGCTCTCCTGCTCCACAGGGAGATGTTACACTTGGGTTATAAGATGGATACGCATACTTTGGGCAGTCTTTTGCAATTTTTATGCAAAGAGGGTAAATTGGGAGATGCCTTGAATATGATTGAGAAAGAAGAAGTTCAGCCTGATACTTTGATGTACACCCAAATGATAAAGGGTTTGTGTGAGGGTTCTCTGTTTGAAGAGGCTATGGAAATCTTGATTAGGATGCGGGCTAATTCGTGCCTTCCTAATGTTGTGACGTATAGGATCTTGCTTTGTGGATGTCTGAATAAGGGAAAGCTGGGTAGGTGTAAAAGAATTCTTATCATGATGATTGCAGAAGGTTGTTATCCTAGTCCGAAGATTTTCTCTTCCCTTGTCAATGCCTACTGCAAATCTGGAGAATTCTCATATGCTTATAAGTTGCTGAAGAAAATGGCTGACTGTGGTTGCAAGCCTGGTTATGGTGTCTATAATATACTCATCGGAAGTATTTGTGGCAATGAGGGTTTACCGAGTATGGATGTGCTGGAATTGGCTGAAAAAACTTATTCCGAGATGCTTGATGCAGGAATATCACTGAACCGAGTTAATGTTAGCAATTTTTCCCGTTGTCTTTGTGCTGTTGGGAAGTATGAGAAAGCGTATAACGTTATTCGCGAAATGATGAAAGTTGGATTCATTCCGGAAGCAGGTACGTACAACCAAGTCATTGGCTTTCTCTGTGATGCTTCGAAATTAGACAAGGCCCTTAAATTGTTCCAGGAAATGAAGAAGAATGGCACTGTCCCTAATGTCTACACTTACTCGATTATGATTGATAGGTTCTGTAAAGCTGGCCTGATTCAGCAGGCTTATCGTTGGTTGGAGGAAATGATGAAGGATGGATGTACTCCAAATGTGGTGACTTATACTGCAATAATACATGCTTACCTTAAAGCAAGGAAAATAACGGATGCAAATCGGGTCTTCGAGATGATGATGTCTGAAAATTGCGCCCCAAATATTGTCACCTTTTCTGCTCTTATTGATGGCTTTTGCAAAGCTGGAGATATAGAGAAGGCTTGTGCAATTTATGAGAAAATGAGGGGAAGTTCGAATATCCATGATGTCGATATGTACTTTAAAATTTCTGAAAATAGTAACACAGAGCCAAATGTTTATACATATGGAGCATTGGTGGATGGCCTATGCAAAGTACATAGGGTGAGAGAGGCTCGGAAACTTTTGGATGCAATGACAGCTGAAGGCTGTGAGCCGAATCATATTGTTTATGATGCTCTCATTGATGGGTTTTGCAAGGTCGGGAAACTTGACGAAGCTCAGGAAGTATTTGCTAGGATGTCTGAATGTGGGCGCGTTCCAAGTGTTTTTACTTACAGCTCTTTGATTGACAGATTGTTTAAAGACAAACGCCTGGATCTTGCTATGAAAGTATTGGCTAAAATGTTAGAATATTCTTGCCCACCTAATGTTGTGACCTACACAGAGATGGTTGATGGTCTTTGCAAAGTCGGGAAGACGGATGAAGCATACAAACTGATGCTGATGATGGAGGAAAAAGGTTGTAAACCTAATGTTGTCACTTATACTGCCATGGCAGATGGCTTTGGAAAAGATGGTAAAGTGGATAAAAGCCTCGAACTTTTCCAGGAGATGAAAAACAAAGGATGTGCCCCTAATTATATCACGTATAGGGTTTTAATAAATCACTGTTGTGGTGCTGGGCGCTTAAATGATGCTTATGAGCTTCTGGAGGAGATGAAACAAACATATTGGCCGAGTCACCTAGTAAACTATCAAAAGGTCGCGGAAGGCTTCAGCAAGGAATTCATTGCGAGTCTCGAGTTAGTAGATGAAATGGGGAAATTTGATTCAGTACCCCTTATTCCAGTTTACAAAGTGCTGATTGATAGCTTTCAGAAGGCTGGAAGATTGGAAACTGCACTGCAGTTGCTTAAAGAGTTTTCATCATTGCCACTATCTTCATCCACTGAAAAGAAAATGTTTTCTTCTCTGATTGAGAGCCTGTCGATTTCAGGCAGAGTTGATGAGGCATTTGAGTTATTCGCAGACATCACAGGAAAAGGTGAAATTCTTGAATTTGGTACAATTATTTATCTCATCAAAGGGCTTGTAAAGGTTAACAGGTGGGAAGATGCACTCATGCTCTCAGAGAGCTTGTGTTACACGGTATGAAGTTGTTCCCTTTCTCTTTCACACTCAATCATTAAATGCCCTTGACTTAAAGATTAGTTTCCGTGAGTCTTGGTTTTTTGGAAAGATGCCCTTCTGGTCTGATAAATCAGTCTGTTGAAAATAAAATGTTCTTTGTAGAGAAAAAGGTTATAAATAAAGTTAAAAAGCACTTGGTGGCTAGTACTCAAACTCAAACAAAATACACTGGGTCTTACTCTATCGTTTTTTTGTTCAGGATTTTTGATAGATTTCACATTGGGCAATCCTTTCACATTAATTTCTTTCTGGAAATTTCATGTTGCAACTGAACTTGGGTTGGACTTCTTAAGAAATGAAAATTACGACACACTATTTTAAGACAAATCAATGTATCTGATTGTGATTATATTTAAATACGGGAGGTAGAAGAAAATGTTTAAAGGAGGCGATAGTTTCAGTTCTTGCATTGGAGATAAAAAAGAGAAGATAGTTTCAGTTACTCAGTACGCATGACTAGAGATCAAAAGAACAATTAAACCGACCTTTATCAAGTGAATTGTTTGTGATTATTTATGAGCCAATTACAACATTAATGGTTTATTTGTTGGTCTTATGAAATATACTCCTCCTAGTCCTGGCGAAGCCAGCTTGTCTGTGCATAAAATCTCGGTTAAACCATCTGCTTATGGATGGAACTGCAGAAAGACCGGACTTTTGCTGAGTTGAACTTTAGAAAGTGGAAACAAAAGTTCCGTGTGTGATTTGGAGTCATACAGCTGGTTTTTAATCTAGTAATCTGCTGCACCATGTCAATGGCTTCTAGAGTGTACATTATTATTTTTTATTTATAATGATATGATTTATTTTTTTGGACTTTTTTTTTCCTTACCACTAATTCTATAAAATCCTGGATCACATTTATGAGCATCATCTAGACTTCAGTATTGAACTAGTTATTCATCAACCCTATTCTCGTCTCTGGGCTATGCTTTGTAATGATGACTGGGAGTCGTCAAACAAAGCTTTGGCATCATTTTCACGAGTGTTAAGTATGACAATTGGTATTCTGAAAACTCAGGATGGACTTCTAATGATCTTGATGAACCTCCGTACTGTTTTGATAAAATGGTTGAAGCCAGTAATGTGGTAGGAGAGAAAATTATTTTTTTGCTCTGAATTTCGACTGATGGATTCCTTTTGTTGAAAAGGCACCAAAATAATAATAATAATAATAATAATTATATATAGATATAGATATATATATATACCAATGGCATGCAAGTGATTTTCCTGTTGACATTGGGTTCCCATCGACTTGCCCTGGAGAGAACATTGTTAATTTAGTTTTCTTCTTTCCAAATTTCGATATATTCATCATGTGTACGTTGTATATTTTCTTTGGATAACAGGACATCCAGTGGATATCAAATGATACTACCAAACAAAGCTAGACTGAGACTCTTATTTTTGGTGCGTTCGGGTTATGAAACCTTATGGAAATCTTCTATCACCCAGATCAAGTCAGGCATGCTGAGAAAAATTTAAGCATGCGAATATTTTATGCTTCTATGGACGACGATAGCAAAGCATAACAATTCAGTTTTTTCACTTACCAAACCTCTTGAGTAAGCAACAATCAATCAAATCCAGGTTTGTACGTCTATCCATATGATGTTCTTTAATTCAAGTTATCCTTTCTCTACATCACTGTCATGGGCAGATCCTTAACAATTTTTCTGATCATTTGTACTATGTAATATAGTCAAAGCGTTCATTAAGCAAATTCCCGTTTCAATGGATGAACCAAATTGACTGGAAGACATCAGAGATTTCGATTTGATTGAGCTAATTTACAAATTCGATCGAAACTTCTATCAAATTACGCATGGTAATTGTGTTCAGATTATCCAAGTTTGGCTTTGTTTCTTTTGACACAAGTGTACTCACCAGTATGGGTTTACATTGAGTTGGTTTTATCCTATAATGAAAATTAGTGTAATCGAGAGCATGACTGATTATATCAGTTTTTAACATTGCAGGACCAATCAATTCTGAGGCTACTGTGGCTGATGAATTTCAGTAGCTGGGATAAAATGCTTGATTAACCAGTGGATTGAGATAATGTGGAGATGATGATGGAAGTTGGTATGATTGCGGTAAAAGATACAAATTTAGTCAGCGGAAAAGATGACTTGAAAGCTGGAAAGATTGGAATTTTCTGCCAGTTAGATTTTTAGGGGTGTAGAATTCGGAGGAATTTTTAGATTGTGAATATGTTCGATTGGATACATGTGTTTTGGATCCAAGCATTTTGTAATTGTTCTTCTGACTATGGAATTTTTTTCTAAAGAAGACCAAAAGTTTGAGAACGTAAATGAATATGAGATGAAAATGTAATTTGGTTTAGTTTGATAGGAAAATAATTAGTAAATATTGAGTGGGCAGAGTTATGTAGTTTCTCTTTAATTGCTCTGGCATTGAAACAGTTATAATATGATGCCCAATGCAAAATATGAGCTTTCGTTTCATCTGATACCCAATTATGTGAATAAAGCCTTTTCAAGTTGTATTTTACCCAATCATGAGATAGAGATGGTACTTCTTATGTTCAGTTGAGCATCATTGTGTACATCTTTGAGCTTTAATATATTGTTTTGAAAAAAAAAAAAAAAAAAAGANAAAAAAAAAAAAAAAAAAAGTTGTATTATGTCCAAATTTAAGGTAAATTTTCTGTTCTGCAAAAACGCTTTTTTTCCATCTTATGTGGTGAAGAGGAACACAATGATTAGGAGCAGGGCGCTTTGTACTTAATATTTGTCGATTTGCTCAATCCAATGTTGGAAAATATAATCCCTACATTGGGTCATGTGGCAATATCAAGTTTGCTAGAAGTATGAGACGATTTATTCTAATTATTTGTAGCTAGAAGTATGAGATGATTTATTCTAATTATTTGTTGTAAGCGCGTGTAGTGTTTTTTTTTTTTTTTTATGTTTTAATTGTCTGTTTCCCTTGATAGTTTGTGTAATTCTAAGGGATGCATGTTCCTGTGAGCTTGATTACGTATGTGAACGAATAATAAAAAGTTGCAAAAAACATATAAATCTTCAGCTAACTAGCCATCATATTATTGCAATTTTTGTTCTCTAAATTTCATAGGACTTGGCACACTAGTTGTGTACAACATATATGTTCTTTTACAACTCTTACGAATTTGAAAATATTGCTAAGTTCTAGATCTGGACTTCCATCGACAGAACGTACGTGAATGACCTGCAAAGCGCTTGGACGTGGGGTGGGGTGGCAGCGTATATTGTAGAAGCTCGCATTGTGTTACGAACAATTCCATTTCGAATGACATTTATGTTTTACTGAAGTGTATGTTTGCAGTTTGTTTATTTATGCGAACTTGGTTCATTCATTTTGCATTGTAGATAATGTGATTTGATGTATCGGACAGAAAGATCATATTATCTGTGTCTTATAAAATATAAATTTTTGGTTCACAACCTAGACAAATTGAACTAACAGGCGTGAATGATTGTAGGGTAATTTTCGAATTATTTTATCTTTGACTATTGAATTACACTAGTACATTTGTAATGTATTGAACGAACCTTAGAGGATAAGATTATTTTATACTAATCATGTAAATAATCACATGGTATGTTGCTCATTATACCGCTCGTGCACATAAGCCGTATGATAATAATGAGCACGTGTGATTAATAGTTGTTTTTTGATTGACCAAAGGATGAGACTTATAAGGTAGGTCAATAACTCGATGAGTTGAAGATTACTATTAATCACATGGTATATTGCTCATTATACTAGGTCACTATGCACTGGTGTGATAGGTTAATGACATCCCCGAGATGAGATCAAAAAGTTTATTATGTGAAGACCTGCAAGTGGATTTAGACATAACAATAAGGAATTAGTGGTACTACTCTCGAAACATCAAGAAGTTAATTAGTTAAATTATAGTAATTAAAATTAATTAATGACATCCATGAGATGAGCTCAAAAGGTTTATTATGTCAAGACCTACATGTGGATTTAATTCTGACATAATAATAAGGATTGAGTGACACTAGTCTCTAAACATCAAGAAGTTAATTAATTAAATTGTTAGTAATTAAAGTAATTAACGAATATTATATCTTTGGGGGGAGACAAATTGAGGATTGTGAAGCCATATAATTGAGTTGAAGGAAAGAAAGTACAATAATAAATATTTAATGAAATTATTTATTATTAATGGCCCAAGATATTGGGTAGACCACAACCCAAGTAATTCTTGGCCCACTAGGAGTCCTAAACCTAGCTTCCTTAGGTCCATGTTATAGTCTATATATATTGGGTGAACGGAGGATGCACGTACGAGGACGACGAAGGTAGGTTGAAGATCATATCAAAACTATTTGTTCGGGCCCGTAGCCCGTGTAAGTCTGTACAGAGTCGGCTTTTGTGAAACTGTAAGATCTTGATCCAAAGCATTTGTTTTTTGTTGCGCTTAGAATTAATTTCTTAGGTATTCGATTAGAAAATAATAACCAACGTTTTCTGTTGAACCAAAAAATATCTCGTAATAGAAGTCTAAAGAGATAACAGACACAGTGGGAGTTTCTTTTGCTCGGCAATTAAAGGCCCAATGCATGCAATGCGGTAAATGAGGACTTATATCTACTATTGTTGGATGCATAGCTAGTAGATATCGAAATAATCCTAGAACCTGTGCATTGGTTTGTGGTAAAACATATAGTCAAGTTCCATAATTGGACTAAGAATAATATGTTGGGTTATCAAATGAACCATATGTAGCCTATTGGTTACGAAAGATTCTAATTTCTAACAGACGTCAACAATAAGTAAAATCTACCTCAAGATTTGTGTTTACTTGTGTGGTGGAACCAACAATTTGGAAGAATATCAAATGGTATTTCATTGACTGGTTCCACCATGAAATTCAGTACATCGCAGGATGAAAATCAAGGGATAGAAGATGTTTGACTCTGAGAACCTCTATTGGACTAAGAGCGTGAAATCCTGGTTTTTCCATGTCAAGTCACAGTGTGATTGTATGACAGTTGGTGCAATTCATAACATGAAGGAATCACAAGTTCGTAACGCAATTAACTGCATAGGTCAAGTACGACCCAATGCGAAAGATCACAAAGGGGTAGAAATTTTGTCACCTAGTTACATCAACATCAATAGACGACCAATTAGTTCCTTTTGACAAGTGGCTTTCTGGAAAAAAGGAGATGATGGACATGTTAAGGGATTGAGAGTCTGAAATGTCGGGATATGGGTCAAATAATAAATATTCCTTTTCTGGTGAATTATGTATAGCAGTTAGGACAAGAGTTATTTGAGAATAAAGATTGAAGGATTGTATACTTAGAAAAGCTGAAAGCTTTAACCTATAAATGGGAGATTGTTGGAGTATATTGTAGAAACTCGACTTTGTGTTGTTTGTCCCATTTTTGTTACGTTTTTCGTGTCTATTTTCTCGTTCTTTTTCCCCCATTTTGAGTCATTTATGTGGTTTTAGAGTCTTTTTGTCGTTTATTTCGTGTTTCGCGTCTTTGTGAGTATTTCTGTGTTTTTCGTGTGTTTTTCCGGTTTCCTTCGTTTTTCTTTCATTTTTGGTGTACAGGTCGGAAGCTTTGGGAGGACACGTTTTCTGGAAAATATGTGCTGGGATTACATAGTTAGATAGAGGGGTTCGTTAGCTGCGCGTAGGAAAAAACGGAACTCAATTCCGAGTTCGGATGAGTCCAAACGAGCCCGAGATGTCCGCGGCAGCCACTCCCTTCGCGCCGCGCCATACTTTGCCACGCCGTGACTCATGTTTTTCTATATATATGCGCTAGGGATCGCGATCAAAAAAAATCTCCCCCTCCTGGGTGAAAACCTAGGGTCGGGAAAAACACGAAATATCCCTTTCTCCTCCTTTTCTTCTTCTTCGTCATTTTTTCTCTTCTTTTCATCCTTCTTCTCCATTTTTCTTCTTCTTTTTTATTATTATCAAGGATTAAGCTTTGTATTTTGGATTCAACAACTGAGATTTGGATTTATTGTAAGTTTTTTCTCTCTTTATTAATTCATGAATAATGGTTAATTTGAGAGTAATGGTTATGTGTGTTGAATTCGTTAGACGTAGCTAATTCTTTCTGCTAGGGATAGGGATGATTATTCTTGTCTGAATCGTATTTGTCGGGCTTGATTTGTTCATGCTTATGTGAGTTATTATAATTCGGAATTGATGAATTTGTGCTTGATAGTTTGATATAATCGAAGGGTGACACTTCGATCTTGCAATTAGTAACGATTGGATATTGATTTGTCGAGTTAGTGTTAGTTCATTCTATATGATTAGTTGATTAAACACCTTCTAATTGAATTAACGACTTTTAGAACCGAAAGGGGAGAAGTCGTAGACCTAGGCTCGCATGAGATAGATGATTTCGTAACTGAATAGTCTATATATCTTGGATTGAAATACGTGCTTGTCGATGCCCCGTCCCTTGTTACGAAAAATTATTGGGATTGGGATAATTGGCCTGTGTTGTATACTCGAGCTTGTTCGTCTATGTTCAATCCCTTGTTACGAAGAGTTATTGGGAGTGAACCGCTAGATGTTTAAGCAAGAGTGTCAATCTGGAATAGAACGATTAATGTCCCGGTTTTGCGAGTAGAACTTGAATTAATTATCCTTGATTCCCTAGCTTCTCCATCTTTGTTCTGTTCACATTTTTAGGTAGATTATTGCTTTTAATTATTTCTTAGTTAGTAATTATTCAACCCCTTTATCTGATTAAAGTGTTTAGGATTTATTTTCTTTTTATGTGTGATCGATACCAAAGCTGAATTCTGAACCGCCTTCCTCGTGAGATCGACCCGGGGAACTAATCTTTTGATTCGATACTCGGTAATTTAAAAACAATTTGTACACAACATATGTTACTCTCAATTCCATTTTGAATGAGATTCATGTTTTTAGTCAAGTATATGTTCATTGTTTATTTATTTATTTATGCGAACATAGTTTTTTACTTTACATTATAAATAATATGGTTCAATATGTCAAACATAAAGATCATATTATCTGTTCCTTGTAAAATATAAATATTTCTTCACAGCCTAGAAAAAATTGAACTAACTGTCGTGAAATGTTGTAGTGTGATTTTTAAGTTAATTGATCTTTGACTAACGAATTACACTAGTACATCTCAAATGTATTGAACGAACTTATGGAGGATAAGTTTATTTATACTGACCAAGTAACTAATCCAGACCTCAGTGATTGTTGCGTTCTCTTATCCCATAAGACAATAAACTGACATACGTATTCAGTACACACTTATTTGATTTACCAAGGGTGAGACCTATTTTGTTAGCTAGGTTGACGGACTATGTATTTTGGTAAGTGATGTCGACTACATGATGTATCGTTGAAACTGTTTACGATCACTGTTTCCTGGTCCAACGGGTAGATGACGTCTCCAAAATGAGCTCAAGAAGGATTATTATGTCAAGCGTGGTCGGGGGATTAACTTCCGACATAATAATAAAATATTGAGTGGTACTTGTTTCAAATAAAGAAGTTACTTAATTATAATGTCAGTAATTAAATTAATCAACGAACGTTATATATCTTAAACATGGGGAGTAAATCGATCAGTTAGCTGGGAGACAAATTATTTTTTATTCGAGGGCTAAATGGGGAGTTTAGAAATATTTTTATAGTGGTATCAAATACTATTCAAGATGAACAGAGTGGGTTTGCCTCCCAGTTAGATCCATACTTGACGATTTCATATTTAGAACCCTTTTAGAGTCCCTATTGTAGTCTATAAATACACCAAGTCCCTTAGCCTCCATTAGAGTTCCACGCATCAATTTCTGGAATTCTAAAGTAAATAAGATCGGCCACAACTGTGAGCAACAAGAGGAAAAATATATGTGTGAATTTTGGGAGGATTTTGGAAGATTCGCGAGTCGCCCCGCAAGACAACTTGGAGCAATGATTAGTCCTTCAATAGATGATCTCATGGTCGTATGTTCGTGTTCCGACAAATATATATGTCCCTGCGACACATCCAATGGCAACCATATTCGGCAGTCCCGTCCACTGCATAGAACCGTACGCAGTGGTGCACCGGCCACGGCGACCACCAGTGATGCGGTAAGGCCAGACGTGAGGCAACCCCATGATACACTCGCACAGAGACCCTGACTAGGCTACGCAACCCAGCGATCGGCGAAGCATGACACGGTGAGGCAACGAGGTGACGAACGGTAGCCACGCACGGAGGCGCATCACTACAGATACACGCTTCAGCTCCAACCAGGCACGACGACGACGCGACAAGCGATCCACTACGATTGGCAACCCGACGCAAGACAACTTTGGCGATCAGCGGTCCAATGTACAAGATATGATGCAACCAACAACGAGGTGAGAAGACGAGAAGTCTGGTGTGAAGAAGAACTCATAATAGTTCGTCCTGTCCCATAGCCCATGTATGTCTATACAGACTCAGTAAAATTTTAAATCGTAGTTTTGAATTCAATTGTTAGTTCTGCTGTCTATACAGACTCAGTAAAATTTTAAATCATAGTTTGGAATTCGATTGTTAGTTCTGCTGCACATAGGTTTCGTTTCTTAGATTTTCAATCGATTCAAACCACGACAATCGATGTTCGTCACAGACCCCAACATCCTTAGCAAGTTATATTTTCCTTCTTATTAAGATTCTTTCCCCATGTCTTGCACGCTCTTAGGTCCCTAGGTCGTAACCACGAACCTTTTTGTTGTATTCTAGCCGAGGTCGACCCCTGATGGCCTCCTTACATGAACCTCGACACCTTGCTGTCACTCTTCATATGGGAACTCCTAGAGGTTGCGGTTTCTAGATCATTTCTTCAGGTCGACACCTTGAGCTACATCCCCGAGTTCCTTGACTTGGTCGTCTTCAATCATCGAGCTACAGCTCCTCTCGACTGGCCCAAACCGAGCTACCCGCTAAAGTCGGTCCGCCGAGCTATTCTGAGTGCTACATCAACTGTTATTGAAATCAAATTATTGGGTATATTTTACCATTTCGGCTCTGCCTCTTCATAAATTTTGGGCAAATTAAGTTGGTTAATATATAGTTTTGACTTTTGAGTAAATATTTGCTGAAACAATAAAGCTGTAGCTTAAATAAGTGACTTGGTAATTTTTTTATTTTTTTTTTTTGTATTATTATTTTTTAAAAGTACTGCGCATACGGAAAGGAAACATGTTACATATAAACCATGACTATATTTATGAGAATACATTCCCTACAAACAACCGGTCTCTCAAGCATCATGATCCAATATCTCAACTCCAACCCTCATACATCAGACCCACACATACTATTTAACTAGAGTGCCCAATGCAGGGTAGCAATTGGACTAAAGTGAATGGACAAATTTACAGTTGGGACAAGAGGGAGAAGACCTACAAAGTATGACAAGAAGATGGCAATTCGAGCAAGCTAACGCCACCATATTTGACGACGGTTCATCTTTCCCGGCAAACGTGTTGGCCGATGACATCATGTTGAGCTCGAGATTGAGCTCGAGCTTCTCCTTGCCCTTGTCAAGAGGCCTATTCCAGCTCTTTCTCGACGTCTCTCTATTCACATAGTACATTCTTCCCGACTATCAAAAAAAAAAAAAAAAATATCATACCATTCACCGTACTAGTTTTGTACTTAATAATTACCACGAACTTACTTACAAAACGACATGCCAAGGTAAACTTTATATAATTCTTAGTAATTTATGTACGAGTCTTAACAAGTATTAGTTCTATATGTTTTATTTCCTTAACTTTTTCGTTCTCTTCAAATTGCATTTTTTATTTTGAAGTCCTGTATGTTTACAAGAAGGTTACAAAAAGGTCATTTTCGCAATAAAAATGACCTTTATGTTCTGCAAAAAAAGGTTTCAATTTCGTCCTTATGTATGAAAATGACATTTTTTTAACCTTTTTGCAAACATACGGGACGAAAGAAAATAAAAACCGCAATTCGAAGAGACGAAAAAAGTCAAGGTAGTGAAACATCCAGGACTAAAATTGTAATTTACTCAAAAATAAAATTCAAGAATGGCAAACAGCGCCCAAACATGAAGGGTGTAGTTAAATAGTGTACTTAAAGAAATTATGTCATAATTCGTGATATAGTAAAAGAAAATAGTTAAATAGTGTACTTGAAGATCGAGGCACTGTTCCCAGTCGGACGGCAAAGGCGTTTTAAGCTGAAGATCGACACTCGGGGCCTCACTGTTCCATTTCCTCTTCATTGGAAGGCCTGTCTCGATTTCAGCTTTCCCGTCTTCATACAGCCCTCGAGAGAGAGACAGGTCAGTGAATTCCATTACTGGCACANGTGCCGGCTGTTAGTTTTGGGCATGCAAGCGTAAGGGAAAGGAAATGAAGAGTGGTGTGTGTGTGTGTGTGTGTGTGTGGTGTAGGAGCTGAGAGAGGGCTAATTATGAATTGGATTTTGGAGCGCATTTATTAAGGGAGGGCAGGCGGGGCATTTAAGAGGGAGGAGTAGTTAAGACTCTTTAAATGCGCAAATCTAACTGATCTCACAGCATCACATTTATGGCCATCATCATATACACCATTCGAATGAACCTGTGAATTTATTGTGCTTCAACAAGTTGTGTTTTTGTGTTAATTGGCTTGCACGAATGTTGCTTTCCATTATTCTGGACGAGAAATCATTTTCAGTCCACTAAGGTCACATTTATTCAAAAACCATGCTTTAATTTTGAAAAAAAATAAAATAAAATAAAATAACGTATAGGACGGACCCTTTAACTTTTTTATTTCTAGAAGACGATCAAAAAAATTCTTTATCATTTATTCGAATTTTTTGTTCCAATTTTATGAAATTATTTGGTTTATGTTTCACTAAAACGAAATCATCATATATAGCAAAAATATTTGTATTACCTTATATTACGGAGAAATGTGATTAATGGGGCTAATCTTTCATATATTAACTAGTACGTAGGTCCGCGTGGTGCATGAGGCAATAATTATAAATTAAATGTATTAAAATCGTGAAAGAATATTGATTGGTATAAAAATAGTTTTGAATTGTAATATTTTTTTCCTTTTATTTTGTGATATATAATAATGTAACATGTGAGTTATATATTTATCTCACCTTTTATAAATATATTGCATTTTAGAGTTCTTGTTTAGAATTAAGGATAACTAGTATCACATCTGTGTACTACACAGGTTGTTTGAAAAAAAAAATATAAAACATAAAATAATAGAAAAAACACATGTTGTCGTATAAAAGTACAAAAATAGAAAATACCAAAGTCGATATTATTTTAAATNACATTAATAGTCTTATTTACAATTTTTCCATCCTTATCGCAACATAGAATTTTCAAGCATTTCCTACTTTTAACTCTAAATAATGCAACATAAAGTTGACCATGGCTAAATATAGGATTAGGCAAGTACAATCTCACGTTAGATAATGTCTGTCATTGACTCTTATTAATAGTCATTGCAAAACAAACCATAAGTGGGAATTGTCTTCGTTGAAACTTGAAAGGCAATCTCACATCAGAAGGAGTCAATAACATCGCGGAATAAGTACTTTGCTCCCAAGATTCCTTCCCGATAGAACCTTAGCCTCAACAATGCGATCTCCAAGTCGAGTGATGACTAACCTGGTGTCATTACACAATCCATAAAATAAATAATAATTATTTATTAAAGTTATCAGTTTTTCTTTTTAATTAAAAAGTAAAAACATTACAATAATGATAGATGTTAAATTAGTTAAGATTTAGGAATGTATAAATACCAAAAAAAAAAATAAAAGAATGGTCGAGTGATCACTCACCTAATGCCATTACACAATCCAGAAGATTGATCCATGTTTCGAAGCAACATTACAGGAATACCAACTTTCAATTTTAAGATGTGATTAGGAACCCCAAAGCATTTTATTACATTTAAAAAATTAGTTGTGTACTCCCATAAAATATACTCACCCGAAACAATCACTTCTTCGCCTAAAAGATTAAATAGAAGCTGACCGAGAGGTTTGGCTTGCCTGCAGGAGATAGTCAATGCTTTTCTTTCATTTTCGCCATTCTAATGTGACTAATAAGTTTTGCATTTTCTTTATCCATCATTTGAATACCTACAAGATGCAAGAACAAGGTAGATTTAAAGTCAATAAATATAATAATTTATATAAATGTTTAAACAGCCTGTTATCGACAAGATTGTATATGATCCCACTTTTAAAGAGAGGTCGTACGGTTTAATTATTAATAATAATAATTAAAAAAAAAAGAGATGTTTCTAATGAATTACCTTTTGTTTATAAATATATTAATTGATAAATAATTTTATTTTCCTAATTAATATTACAAAAAATTATTATTGTTATAAAGATAAATATATTTTTTTTTTATACATACAATATGTATGTTAAATCGAAACTCATCAAGAGATGATTAATTTGATATAATATATTTGTAAAACTGATAAAAAATATAAAAGTTATTAACTTTGGCAAAGATTAAACAAAAATATATTATAATATTAAGCAAAAATTTTATTTACACGGCATGTAAAAATCCTATTTATTTTGGAGTTTGAAGGGATCGAATTAAACAAAAATCCTATTTATTAAGTATTTTATTTTAAACAATTAGGAATGGAGGGGATTGGATTAAGCCAAAATATATTATAATATTGGTATAGGATTCTTAACCCGTGTAATTTTTGTGGTTCAATATGGATAGTTTCACACTGATTTTGGCAAATATTACGCAAAAATATATTATAATATTAAGCAAAAAATCCTATTTACACGGCATATAAGAATCCTATTTATTTTGGAGTTAGAGGGGATCGGATTAAGCAAAAATAATTTTTATCCAAACTAAAAGTCGAAGCATGTAATGTTGACAAAGAAGCTTCCGAAGCGTGCGAGCCAGCCATTTAGGCTCAGTACGTTTTGAAATTATATTAAGGGGGATGACAATTTAACATATTCAAACATTATCAGTTAATAATATCCACAAAATACTTCTATCTCTATATTCCCTTACTCATACATTATTACAATATTTAAATTCCAAAATAAGTTATCCTAAAATTAAAAAATTGAGGCAAATATTATAACCAACTATTAATTGAAAGTGACATTAATGTATATTATTTTCAAGTTAAAACATTTAATAATTTTTAATTATATTAATAATATTTTTTTTATAATCTATAATGATGTATATTATAAGTATTTTAAATTTTCATTCTAATCTAATAATTTATATGACAGTTTCTCACTGACTAGCTTATAATTAAAATTAATCGTAATAGACATTATAAATACTTTTTATTTTTTTTATGCTGACAATTTACATAATTGTTTGATAGATCACTTATTAGTTTACCATTATAGTTTATAACAGTATGCATTACAAATATTTGTTTTTTTTCTAAGTTAATAATATACATGGATAGTTCGACAGACGATCATTTGGTTTTCCATCATAATTTGTAACAATATATATTATAAATATTTAAATTTTTCTGTATAAACTAATAATTTACATGTCAGGTCGACATAATTGATTTCAATTTTTATTTTATAATTATATTCACAATTTCATATCAAGCATATTCAAATAATATTTCCTACAAATGAAACCTATTTAATAGACCCTTTTTGAAAAAAAAAAATATATTGTAGAAAATCACAGTATATTGTTGGTTATAAAAAAAATAAAAAAAATTATAGTGATTCGTAATTAATATAAAGAATCTAATTTTATTGTGATAATCATAAAAGAATTTTTAAATTCGATACTACTTTATTTATATAGAAAGTCATGTTATTAAACTAATTGCATGATTTGCAACATGTAGGTATATTTGATTTTTTTTTTTCAAATATATTAAAATAATTTTTATTATGTTTCCTTTAATAGTAAGTCAACCAATTAATTAAAAAGTCAAAGTTACCATATTAGATTATTCCGACAATCTCTTTCAATATATACATATAGATATAGATTATTACTCTCTATTATTGTTTTGTTTCTTTCATATCTGAACATCCTCAAAATCTTTCAAAATTGAAAAAATGGAAAATATAAATAGATTCTTATGTGGCTATAAGATCGTATCCATGGAAAAAAATAATAAAATAAAATAAAAAATAAAAAGAAATAATAAAGTAGAAAAGTATGCTATCTGGAAAAAAAATAATAAAATAAAATAAAAAATAAAAAGAAATAATAGAGTAGAAAAGTATGCATGAGATAGCGATATTTGAATATTCTCTCATTCTCAGAGCAAGAGTTTCTCGGCTGAGAGCAAGCGTTTCTTGGTTGAGATCTTGATTCCTCGTATTGCAGGCATCGTCTTCTTCAGTGGGGGCATGGTATTGTTGGGTTCGCTATATCGTACGGGGTAAAACGCAGCGAAAATTAAACGAAATAAACAAACATTTACCGAATAAATACTAACTCCGTCGGCTCACAAAGCGATTGTAACGGTCGATATCTTTTAAAATCACGTAATAGTACGAATTTTGATTTGTAATGAATTTTCAAAATTACCTTAATTTTTTTCTAACTAAGCGACGGCGAAGAGAGAATCGATTTCCGGGTATATGGCTATCATCAACTTCGTTCATCTCGCCGTATGGATCTATGCGACTCCCCTAGAAGTAAGTCCACCTTTTGGATTAATACTCCGGGATCAATCTCTTCTCTAGTGAAAATTATCTCGATCTTCAATTGGTATATGAATGGAATAAGAGAGGAGAAAGTGTGTTCTTTTGTTTTTTTTAGACCGAGAGTTGTGTTCAAAACATATGGGAGAGCAACTAATGATAATTCATATATATATATATATATATGGTTAGGTTATAATACATAAGAACCTTTTCCTATATATATATATATATATGGGTGGATCGAATGAGGACAACTCTTAAAATGAGGACGTAAGATTCAATCTTAGCCATCGATTTTGTGTAGATCAATAGCTCACATTAGTCAATTAAAAAATACATTAATTAAATAATAAAAAATTATTATTATTATACTTAAATTAATATTATATTAAAATTAATAATATAATAAATAAATTAATAATAAAATAAATATTTCGGCAGCTGGTCACCGGTACCGGTCGCCGGCGACCACGTTTTTCGGTTACCCCGTTTTCCGACGACTCAGTTGACCGGCCGGCCGAGGTCGTTGATCGCCGCAGCCGGCCATTGACCAGAATTCAGTCCACAACAGACCTTCGCCGACACTAATATTCGGATCGCCGCCATCTATACCGTCAGTAGCTCTGCCAATGATCTCGTGGCCGTCACGCCTCCCACACCACCATTGACAAGAAAATAAGCCATCACAAAATTCATTCCGTCGTGATTCTCGCGGGAAGCGGCGGGCTAGAAGTGGATTTCGCCGCTATATGCGGCAGATCGCGGGGACAATCACACTGTGAGCGGCGGGGCTGAAAGTCGATCGTCGATTGACCGAGAACGACGCCGACGAGAATCATGAAGCGACAACGAGACTTGCATTTTGGACATGGGGACCTCATTTGATAATTTGATATGTCCCAAGGACTTAATTTCTAATTTCATGAATTTCATGAATCTTGTCCAATCTATATTTATTAAAAAATTAATATTTTCATGTTATTGAAAATTAAAAAGCACATTAATGTTAAGTACTTTGCACAATATTGCGTGAGTATAAACACATTAAAGACTGTCTGCAATGCACAATGCACAATATTGTTAGACAAGATGCATATTAATGATTGTTAGACTGCACAATAGCGCTAGAGACCGACCTAAAATTTTTTATTTGAATTTTTATACTTCAATTCGATTATATGTTAGTACTTTAAAAATTTCGGTTATCTCGGTCTGACGATGACTTTCTCTTTTTAAATAATCGAGCCGACATAACTATATAAGAATATTATTTTTTATACAGCTTTATATATATATATATATATATTATAAATTTTCGACAAAAAAGATAGAATGAATATTAAAATAATTACTTAAATACTACATATATTTTATGATATAAATAACAAAATATTCTAGTTATTTTGGTTAACTTGGTATATCGATCAAATAGGTCACTTGGTTCGGTTCAATTGACGTTTGGTTTGGGAAAAATCATTAAAACTGTTTGCATTGGGAGTGCACAATAATATTAGATGAATTGCACATCAATGATTGTCATAGTGCACACTAGCAACTGAAAACAGACCGGAGTAAAATTTTTATTTTGGATTTATATATTTGGATTCGATTATCAGTTGTTACTTTTAAAATTTGAGCTATTTCGATTCGATGTCGGCTTTCGGTCATATTTATTTTTTATTTGAGATTCGGTCAATGAAAAATCCTAAGCCCGGTGTCATATTGGTTGAATTACGAAATTTTAGATGTGCAGACAGGCGCAATTTTACAATTTCATAAAAAAAAAAAATTATTAGGTAATTTCTTAATGTGCATGTAATCGGGCAGTATTTTGCATCTTATGTAACATTATTATGCATTTTTTTATTTTCCCTAAATTATAAAGATGCCCCATGCATTAAAGTGACATTATAATAAATGTTAATAAATTATATATAAGTCCCCTGACTATATTAAATTTCCAAAAAAAACACTNCTGTCACTGTCACTGCAGTCGCCGCCGCATACATCCTCTCCTCTCATGCCCCGTCCTTGACTCCTGCAACCCCAAATATAAAATAAAATTTTTTGAAAGTCTATGCCACGCATTTCGCCGGAGAAGACAACAACAGGAAGGCAACAACAGTCTAGGTACGATGGGACGCCGACAATGGTGTCGTCGAGATAGGAGCTAACAATGACGAGACTTTGGCGGCACTGAGGAGGTCGGCAGAGGACTCCCCCTAGACTGATAACCGATGTCGTAGTCGTCGGCTTTTCCACCAGAGTCTCATACGTCGCGGCATTCTCTACTGTCGGGCGACGGCGGCGCGACGTCGGGCTGGTAAAGCTAGGCAGAGGAGTGAGGTGGTTGTAGTGTCGGGGGCACGGCAGAGGCGCGACAGCTGGTCAGTGAAGATAGGTGGAGGACTGATATGGCGGTAGTGGCAGTGCAGAGCGACACAGCTGAGACACGACTGATTCACAACAGAGGGCTGTGTATGTGTGTGTGTGTGTGTGTGTGTGTGTGTNAATATGTGTGTGTATGTGTGTGTTTGTGTGTGTGTGTGTGTGAGAGAGAGAGAGAGAGTGCATGTGTGTAGTGTGTGTTCTGTGTGTGAGATAGATATTAAAGCATGCATAATGCTTTGGGTTCAATATATCCCAACAATATATGCCACCTAACAAATAGATCCAGTCTAAAAAAATTTATTCTCCAATGCAAATAAAAGTAGACTGAGTTCTGCTGATGTGGCAATTAGAAAAAGAGACTCGGTCTACCCTTAAGTCTATTTTAGACCCAAATAGAGACCTAATCTCTTTGCATGAGAGTGAATTTTTTTTAATTTTATGTAGTTTTATCCATGTCATCCAAGACTTGGGTTTATTTACATGTCACATAGGCAAGACTATACTCAATGCATTCTAGATGGTTTTAGGGTTGGTGGGTTGGGGTGGGACCCGCTAGGTGAGTTGTCATTGATTTAATGATAAATTTACCCTTAATTAGTGGTAAATGATATTTATTTGACCATCAAATATTCACTTATTTACAAAATTGCTACTATGTTTGACCATATTTATTAAATTTTGACGTTATCATAACCATTGATATAATAAATCCAATGGTACAAATTAATTCTAATTTCTTTCCCTATCTATCATTTTCATGTATTTCAATTTCTTTCTCCCTATATATATATACATGTCATACTTTAAAAAATAAAATGAATATAAGTATGGTATTTGACGGTATAATTATAATTTTCGTTTAACAAACTATCTTACATTATTTAGGATTACCCATAATTATTTGTGTTCCCAATGAGCGGCCCAGATGTAATGAATGAATGAGGTGATAAAGAGTAACTCACCTGCGCCACCAACATTATTAAATGGAAGCTACCATCTTCATTAACGTTGGTACAGTTTTAAAACATGAACACATTTACTTTGAAAATATAGAGGATTTAATGCTCTCCACTTTTAAAGCTATCCATCCGGTTCTCATTTGTCCAAGAATTATGCTCCCCGCCTCAAACAAGAATACAGAAGTACTTGAAATGGGCAATTATGAAATGTAACAATGAACCATTTTTCTAACAAGACTTATTTGAAAATAATGGACCACAAAAAAAATCAATATATAAATAGGTTGGTAAAATATAACAATGTAATAAAGAATTATACATAAAGGTCAACTTAAAAAATGAAATTATTAAATGTCTAAGCACATTTATTTTGATTGTAATGCAAAACAAAATAACGATAAAAAAATTATAAATGTTTTTAGAAACAATTTTAGATATAATTCTAGTTATCTACCCGTGGACATGCACGGGCCAACAAAAAAATAAATATGAAAATAAAATATAATAAATGATTAGTTATACATAAAATTTAATTAAAACTGAGTAATAAATATATATGCATAAATTTATCTATATATATAATCTATACATATATAATAAGAATTATCATTTAACAAAAATAGTAGCAAAAAAATAGGAGAAAATTTAATGCAACCTATAAATAATAAGTGTTATTATTTTTTATTTTTATCTTTAGAAAATCATACAACATTTAATGTTGCATTATATTTTTTGTTTTAATTCATTTTATTATTTAAAAATTCTAGCTAAGATCTATTAAGTGTGCATTTTTTATTTTTATTTTATTTTTTCATAGAAACAACGAAGAACGTTAAAATCTCAGTCTCTATATTTATAAAATTTTAATTCAAAAGGTAATAAAAATTTTAGAATATCGGTCTTTATATTTATGCCTTTCAAAAAAAATATTGAATGCTATTCGTTAAATATCATTTTCCACTAATCCTCACAATTTTTTTTTTTTATTTGGAACGAGTGATAATACACTTGGTAATGTTTATCACTTTTTTTTTACAAATCTATTGTTTCTTCTATACTCAGTTTCAAAAGGTAAAATAATTATCAAATTATCAGTCTCAATAATTGTGCATTTAAAAAAATATTTAATGATAATATATTATTTGTTAATAGTACACAATTTTGAAAACTCTATTATAAATTGTATGTTGATATCCAAATTATTTTATAAATGCAATCGACTTTGTTAAATCTCCACGAAAATATGGTAAAACAAAATGAGACGATCAACTTTGTATAGAAATAAAATAAAATCAATAAATCAATATGAAGTTCACAAGAAATTAACATAATGAATAATTTGTAATACTCACGTGGATTCTAAAATTCAAACTTATACTTACCATCATCTTCTAGAAATTTAATAATATATTTTCGGCAAGATTTTTTTAAATAATTTTAGACATGTTTTATTTATAAAATAGTTTAGAAAGATTTTAGGTGACTTCACATCTTCAATAATGATATATAAAATTTTAGATACTTTACATATGTAATATAATATTTTAGGTGTTTTTAATATTTTAAACATACATTTTTTATGTTATTTTATACAAAATAATTTTATATTGTTTACAACTGATATACGATATATATGTCACATATTAACTCCACATCTTAATTACAATTATTAGTTAATATTGTTTACCCTCATATTTAATTTATAATTATTAATTAATATTGTTTACTGTCATCGTTAATTTATAATTATTATTTAATATTATTTACCCGTGCATCGCACGGGCTACACACTAGTTGCTAGAAAAGTAATTAATAAAAATACATCTCATTTCCCGCCTAAAACTGTTACACTTTGTTAATTATTTCTTTTTTTTTCTTTTTTTTTTTTTGTTTCTTATATTATATGTTAATTGAATAATAAATATATTATTATTCTATCATATAATATAAACTTTATTATTAAAATTAACTAATTATATTTACACTAAGTGATATATGAAAATTACATCAACATACAAAAAATATATTGTAAAATTTTTTGTTTAAGTTATTTATTCTAAAATCAACATGGCAAGTTTTCAGTTATGAAAAAATTACATTATTGCCTCAAAATTACAAAAATTACATTATTTAATACATTCTATGCAACCAATAAAAAAGATTCATATGTAATTAAAAAGTTATGTACTATTTATTTTATCTAATTATCAAATTTTTTATAACACAATACAACTATCTGACTATTTTAATATTATTTGCATACATTATAATACTTTCTTTACATCTGTGCAAATGCACATGATCGAATACTATTTTTAATAATAATGGAAACAAAAGAGTGATAGAAACTATAAATGATATTAAAGAAATTTTATATAAAACAGGATACTTTTTGTATAATCAAATTTTTCATTGTTATTAATTAATATCTCCAACCTTCCATGTCCTACAAAAATAACTATCTTGGACTTGTGGAAAAAAACAAGACTTTTTTGGAATGTCTAAATTAGGTCCACATTATAGGGAAGGGTGTTATTATTCACCGTCCCCTATTACTACATATCGTCCTCTTCTGGACCATTTTACCCCCGACATTTTTTCAAAAACAAAAAAAAAAAAAACTCAAAAAGTGTAAATTCTCTTAAAGCTGGTCATTTCAGCTGAAAATGTTCAACGACGAGGTACGATTTTTCTCCGATCGGCCGGCAAAACCGGCCGGACCACCGTCGACTGGCCGGCGATTGCGGTCGCACGCGGCGGTGGTCGGCAGGCCATGTCAGCCATGGCCATTGGCAGCTGCAATATGCAGTCGGCCATGACCATGCTCGGCCGGCCGGCTATCCGCGGTCCAGCCGGTTAATTTTTTTTTTAATTATTTATTTCTATTTATTAAATAAATTATGTAGTAGAAATTTTTATGTTATAAATTAGATTGATTATATTATAAATTAGAATTTATTAATATTATGTTAGAACTTACAATTTTTATGTTATAAATTAGAATTGATTATCTTATAAATTAGAATCTATTAATATTATGTTAGAACTTAGAAATTTTTGTGTTATAAATTAGAATTGGTTATCTTGTAAAATTATTAACATCGTAATATATTGCAGGTGTCATTCGAAGATTTTGAAGGAGACGGTATTGATTACAGTTCTGCTTTCTTTAAGGAGGACGTATTCGGTATTGATGAAGAAGCTATAACATGGGCAAAAGAAATGACAATTATATATGGTTTTGAATTGGTCATTTCTTCACACAAAAAGGAAGGAAGAATGAAGGTGTTGAGGTGTTCGTGAGGTGAACGTTACAGAGACAATTAGGAGATTTAGATCGAGTTGTTGTCAAACGTTCAAAGACTAAAGCTTGCAATTGCCCTTTTCAGATACAGTCAGACAGGTAGAACGATTTATTTATTGGAGGATTCGTGTAAGTAATGTTGCTGATTGCATAATCATGCATTAGATATCATGAGGGTTATCGACAGATAAGCAGACTTAGTGCTTCATCTAGAGATATTGTCCGTGATATGACTGCTGCTCAGGCAAAACCGATAGTAATTTATGCTTCGATGCAGGGAAAAAAACCCAGAAGACAACGCTAATAGGCGACATTTGTATAGCTATAGAGATCAATTGCAGAGAGATAGTTTCGAGGGTAGAGATGTGACCACCCAGAATATGCATTTGGCATCGGAGAGCAATTATATAGTTTATACAGATGTTGATGAAGAGCCACTGGCGTTGACACATTTGTTCATGTCGCATCCTCAAACAGTCAGTCTATTCCGGACATATTACTGGTACGTCGGTCTAGATTTGACATACAAAACCAACAGGTATTGTTGTAGCAAAATATATTTTTACAGAGTACCGAATCGAAAAATTCGTTCCTCGGGTCCATCTCTCGAAGAAGGCGGTTCGGAATCTAGGGATAGTGTTGATAACACATAATAGAAAAATAAATCCTAAACACTCTAATCAAGATATTGGTTTTTAATTATCAACTACGAAAGAGAATTCAAACAATGCAAAATCGAACTTAAAATCAAAGATGAAGATCAAAGGATAAGAAGCTAAGGAGTCGGGGATGATGATTTTCCAACCTATGCAAATATCAAGTTAAAATCATTCGGTTAAATGATTCGATCAGCCTAACGTCTAGAGATGGTCCTCAATAACTCTTCGTAACAAGAGAGTAACATAGACGGTAAATCACGCAAATCACACGACACATAGACAATACGTTTCCGAACAAGTCTATTTCATGCGAGCCTAGATCGATCAACTCCTCCCTTTTCGATTCTAAGAGTTGATTAATTATTCTAAATGATTGTTAATCTACTAGTTCGTTGGATTTAAACACATCACACAAGAACGAATCACATTCAATTGAAAATCAATTGCAAATCGAAGTGTCACTCTTCGACAATATTCAACATTCAATGCACGAGATTATAAACCCTAGTTAAGCACAACTCGCATAAATTGAACGATCAACAAGCATGATAATCATAATTAAACTATAAACATCATCATCATCCCCTATCCCTAGCGAAACGAATTAGCTACTCATATGGAATTCAAAATCAACAATCTCAACAATCAAAGTCATCATATTCATGGATTAGATGAAAAGAGAAACTTACGATTAATAGAAATCCAATATTCGAATCCAATGACAAAGCTAAATCCGAAAAAGTAAAGAGAGAATTGAGCCAAAAGAACAATCTAAATATGAGTTTTTAGAGAAGGAGAAAGTGAAAAAAGAATATTGGAGATTGTTCCCACGAGTCTAAGGATCGTTTGATATATAATGCGCGAAAAAAGGAGCTAAAACGAGTAAAAACGAGCAAAAATAAAAACAGGGTCGGCCCAGTTGCGACTCGCGAGTCGCGAGTCGCCTGGGTCGCTGGGGCTGTGCGTCTCTGTTTTTTTCGCGAGGCGCAAGATGCTGGGCGTGGGGCTAGTCGCGGGTCGCGGGCACGGTCGCGGCTCGCGACTTGGACTGCACTGCGCCTCTTCACGTTTTGGCCTCGTTTGAGCTCGTTCGAACTCGAAATTGAGCGCCGTTTTTTCCTACGCGTCGCCGACGAACCCCTCTATTCAACTATGCTCTTGAAACCAATTTTTCTTGAAGAGAAAATTCTCCCGAATCTCCCGACCTACACACCAAAAACGACAAAACACAAAAGAAAACCGGAAAAACAAACGAAAAACACCTAAAGACTCAAAATGAAGGAAAACACATAATAAAACACGACACGGACTAAAAACTAAAGAAACAGCCTAAAACGGGAGAAAAAAAAAAGATAAAATAAACACGAAAAACGCAACAAAAATGGGACAAACAACTCCCCCACACTTAAACCTTTGTTCGTCCCGAACAAAAAGAAAAGAAAAGAAAAGACACAAAACTAAAAACCAAGCATGGACAACAGTCATTAACAAGATAGCTTCAACATGTTCAACTTCAACAACGAGCATTCAAATGGCACATACGAACATTACACAACTACATGCTTGATCTCTATACTTCGACTTGGCGTTCTCTCAAGTATGGGAATATATATGTGTGCCTCACTCGAATTCTTATACAGATAAAGATAGGTGCACTCAAATTGGTCGATAAAAAGTTCAATCATATGCTTGTCCATTGTCTAACTTCTACTCTAAACCAATTAAAATCGAAACTAGTGCATCAAAAGGTCTTTCAAGGTTGTAACGTAGGGTCTTTGGTTAGGTAGGATAAATATAGGCTAAGTGGCTCGAATTCATTACATAACTCAAACACCTTACGCCAAGAATGGTACACTCAGTCGGTTGCTCAAACAAACCAGATCCTCCCCCACACTTCTTCCAAAAGCACACGTTTCACCCATTTTATTTCATTCGGCTTCTTTTTTTTTCTTTCGATTATTTTTTTTAATTGAAAAACATAAAAACAACTCCAACCATCATCCCCTCCAATTCTTAACCCGCAACTCTAACAACGTCATCATCACAAGGTTATCAACAAAAATCAAATAAGGCTCGAATAGGGGAGACTAGGGAATAATTTGTAGAGAAAGAAGAGGGTAGAATACAATAAACGCCTTAATCATATACACAGTTAACAATTCTAATCAATTTATTTCAATGTAGACTCAGGGCAAGTTCTAATCAAACAAGAGCACGACCAATGTATCTCAAGAAATAAATAAGGCTCAAACCTCACTAGGTAGATATATGAATGCCAATCAAAGTAATCAACAAAGCATTTCATCACGCTATGCCGCATATGACCAACATCACAACTCATCGAATTCATCAAACAAGTCTTAACTAATCTTGAAATTTCCAAAGTCCATGCTCCAAAACACACAAAATGTACACTAGATCGGTCCACCACATAAGCATGCAAAAAGTCAAGTAAACTCCCCCACACTTAAAATGAGGCAATGTCCTCATTGCTTCAACACATATCCAGGAAGTCAAAAAACAAGACCTAGCAATTTCATATCATGGACCAATACTAGCAGCTAACACAAGACCACAAAACTCAAAAGAAAAGGCAGAATGGGAAACAACTCAAAAAGACAAAAAGAGAAAAGGTGTGCAAACCGAAGGTGCATCAAGTAGAGTAAACATTCCCTTGAAAGTTTCTCGCTCGTGCTCAACCCAGAATCTAGATCTTTCACATTCATCTGAATTCCCCTGCTCGAGCTCTCGAACTCGTTCCTGCCAAGAAAACCACAAAAATCCAGAACTCCAATTAATCAAACTAAAGAAAAGGAAAAACATAAAGGAAAACATCTAGCAATAAATAACACTTGGGTTGCCTCCCAAGAAGCGCTTGTTTAACGTTATAGCTTGACGAAACATGTGAGGAACTCAGCTGGGATCCAAAAAGAAGTGACGATCGTGCCCCGCCTTCGTATTCTCTAGCAGTGGTAACATGGGCAGTGTGGCATGACCGCAAACCAGGTGGGCTCGGGCGGCAATATTCTTGTGGAACCGAGAATGAGCACCAAGGATGGTTACGAAATGGCTCATAACTCTTCTCATCAAACCTCCACAGTCAACCTCTCGGAATACAAGAGTGTCTGTGGAGCATGTCGAGCTAAATGGAGCCTTCTCGATAGTGCGGAGGGATGGCTCAAATGAAGTACTCTCAAATTTGAACCTAGGAGTTTCCTCCATCAGGATATCACCCTCAAGGGAGCGCATCTTCCCCTTCTTCAGTCTCGCCCATGTAAATCTGATAGACATTGATAATGGGCTCATCGAGTTGCGGCTCAACGAATTGGATGTGTTCTATTATATCGTCAAGCTGCACCACCAACTGAGTGCATCCACCCTGAATCTCCTCCAGTTGAGTAGTTTGGGCCAACACACGAGCAAGAATAAGATCGAGTTTTTCATCAACCGTTAAAGCGTTCCCCCGATGCTCATTATCTACGAGGGAATCGGGAGAAAAATCGTAAACTCGGTCCTCCATAACTCGAATACGTTCCGCTAGGTTCTCGATTCCGGCCTCAAGGTTTTTCCTTCGGGCTGCTTGGGAGGTCAGAATATCGAGAATCCGATCAAGCTTAGCATCCGACTCTGAGGAGTCCACGGGGGACTCATATGATTGCTCGAACGGTAACAGATTCCACAATTGCTCGTAAGGGAAGGCACATGCATGGCCATACTCCCACAAGCCGTAGCTCGGCCCATTATTCTAGTAAAGGGTTTGTGAGGAGGGGAACACATTGCTCGGGTTCATTGATACTTCTGTTCAAAATCCCTGTACACAAAAACAAAACGACCACGCAAAGCCAAAAAACAAAGAGAGAAACAAAGACGCAGAGAAAGAACACAAACACTAAAAACAAACAAAAATAAACAGAAACACAGAAAATAAAATGAACACCAAAACTAAATATCCTACTTGCCTTCCCCGGCAACGGCGCCAATTTTGTTGTAGCAAAATATATTTTTACCGAGTACCGAATCGAAAGATTCATTCCTCGGGTCGATCTTTTGAGGAAGGCGGTTCGAAATCTAGGGATAGTGTTGATAACACATAATAGAAAAATAAATCCTAAACACTTTAATCAAGATATTGGTTTTTAATTATCAACTACGAAAGAGAATTCAAACAATGCTAAATCGAACTTAAAAGCAAAGATGAAGATCAAAGGATAAGAAGCTAAGGAGTCGGGGATGAGGATTTTCCAACCTATGCAGCTAAGATCATTCGGTTAAATGGTTCGATCAACCTAACGTCTAGAGATAGTCCTCAATAACTCTTCGTAACAAGAGGGTAAGATAGACGGTAAATCACGCAAATCACACAACACATAGACAATACGTTTCCGAACAAGTCTATTTCATGCAAGCCTAGATCGATCAACTCCTCCCCTTGTGGTTCTAAGAGTTGATTAATTATCCTAGACGATTGTTATTCTACTAGTTCGTTGGATTTAAACACATCACGCAAGAACGAATCATATTCAATTGAAAATCAATTGCGTGTCACTCTTCGACAATATTCAACATTCAATGCACGAGATTATATACCCTAGTTAAGCACAACTCGCATAATTTGAACGATCAACAAGCATGATTATCATAATTAAACTCTAAACATCATCATCATCCCCTATCCCTAGCAAAACGAATTAGTTACTCATATGGAATTCAAAATCAACAATCTCAACAATCAAGCCATCATATTCATGGATTAGATGAAAAGAGAAACTTATGATTAATAGAAATCCAATATTCGAATCCAATGACAAAGCTAAATCCGAAAAAGTAAAGAGAGAATTGAGCCAAAAGAACGATCAAAATCTGAGTTTTTATAGAAGAAGAAAGTGAAAAAAGAATATTGAAGATTGTTCCCACGAGTCTAAGGATCGTTTTGATATATAGTGCGCGAAAAATGGAGCTAAAACGAGTAAAAATGAGCAAAAATAAAAACAGGGTCGGCCCAGTTGCGACTCGCGAGTTGACTCGCGAGTCGCGAGTCGCCTGGGTCGCTGGGGCTGTGCGTCTCTGTTTTTTTCACGAGGCGCGAGATGCTGGGCGCTGGGGGCGCGCGCTCTGGGCGTGGGGCTAGTCGCGGGTCACGGGCACAGCCGCGGCTCGCGACTTGGACTGCACTGCGCCTCTTCACGTTTTGGCCTCATTTGAGTTCGTTCGAACTCGGAATTGAGTGTCATTTTTTCCTACGCATCGCCAACGAACCCCTCTATTCAAATATGCTCTCGAAACTAATTTTCCTGAAGAGAAAATTTTCCCAAAGCTTCCGACCTACACACCAAAAACGACAAAACACAAAAGAAAACCGGAAAAACAAACGAAAAACACCTAAAGACTCAAAATGAAGGAAAACACATAATAAAACACGAAACGGACTAAAAATTAAAGAAACGACTTAAAACGGGAGAAAAAAGAAAAAATAAACACGAAAAACGCAACAAAAATGGGACAAACAGGTATGTTATTTTATAAATAACAAATTAGTCTGAATCTTAATTAGTATGTCTGAGTAAGTTTTTTGATTTTATGTTTCCTTTTATTGCTCTCATTTACATAGTTACCAGATGTCGTTGGTGGAAATTGTTGGGGTGACGCCGTGTGACAAGAACTTCTTAATTGCATATGCAATTAACAAGAACGAGAGCGAGTACAGCTACGATTGGGTTCTATCTAATAAGTACAGCTACGACTGGGTTCTATCTAATAAGGTCTGATGTACATCCTACAGTCATTGTCACTGAAAGGGAGTTGGGTATAATGACTCCTATTCAGAGGATTTTTTCAGAATGTACCCATTTACTTTTCACGTGGCACATCAACAAGGATGTGGAAGACGGAGTCTATCGACTCCTTGGAAAAGTCTAATAAGATCTGATGTACATCCTACAGTCATTGTCACTGAAAGGGAGTTGGGTATAATGACTCATATTCAGAGGATTTTTTCAGAATGTACCCACTTACTTTTCACGTGGCACATCAACAAGGAGGTGGATAGACTCCACTCCTTGGATTTTTTCAGAATGTACCCGCTTACTTTTCACGTGGCACATCAACAAGGATGGGATAGACTCCACGATAGACTCCACTCCTTGGATTTTTTCAGAATGTACCCACTTACTTTTCACGTGGCACATCAACAAGGATGTGGATAGACTCCACTTCTTGGAAAAAATCGCTCAAAAGTTTGAGCACGACGAGTGAAAGAAGATTGTCGAAGCAGGTACAGAGGATCAATACCACAATTTGTGCGGCCCAACGTTGACTTAGAAGATGAAGTTATCATTTAAATAGCTTACTCTTTTTCCACGTGTTTCCGATGTGGGATGATACACAAATAAAAGTATTTTTAAATTATTGGGCCAATTTGGGCCTTACATGCAAAGGTAATGTGATCATATTGTTGAGGTAGGAATAAGACATTTAAACCAATTTAAAAGCCCAAGTTCAATAATTAATCCTTATATACTTTTACAAACCAGTTTAAAAAACAGTGGCCGACAGTTTGGCCGATTTATTGTTATGAACATATTAATTTTTTATTGTTTAATAAATAATAAAATACTTAAAATTTGATTTAAGAGATTTAAAATTTAAAATTTAAAGTTTAAAATACAAACCTGGTTGTATCTATTCTCTCTATTTTATAACTTAAATATAGATTAAAATTTAAAATATATATAAAAAAAAAAGTTATCAACATTATTCAACATGTCGGCTTTATCTCCTATTGAATTTTTATTTAGAGAAATTTCATTGTACACTTTGAAATTAATTATGAACATATGTATAATTATATATAGTATATAAAATAAATAAATAATTATATATTAATTAAGTCAGTTCGACCACTGGTCCGACTAGTGAACCATTGAACCGGTAGATTCACCGGTTCGGTTTTCAAAACCTTGCTTTTTATATTATATTATACTTATTATTTTATTTATTTAAGTAATTTTTGTTTCATAATTTTAATCAATTTTTTATTTTATTTTATTCACTTTTTATTTACTTTGTTTATGTGTATTGTTCTTTTCGATATTATAACATGTTCTAATGTAGTCTGCTGGTAAAATGGTCAAGGTAAGTTTTCTCCAGTTTCGAACCCCACTCTTGGCCAACATTTTGATTTTTAAACTCATAATGGTAAAAATTTAAATTATTAATTTTGCAAAATAAAAACTTGTATAATTTTTTAAATCATGGAATGTGTATCACACGCGCAGTTAAAATGGACAGAGGAATCTCGCGTCAACTAATTAATATTAGAGGTTTCATGCAATTTTGAAAGTACATAGGAGAAACACATAAATTAAATAAAATACAGAGGATTTCGCGTGGTACCCGTATTACCAAAATCATTGGGGCAATCCAAGCATACGAGCATCTCCAATGCATAAATGTTGTTATTGTATAAATTTTGAAAAAATGTCAATTAACTAGATGGATTGTGAACCACATAAGATAATTGTTAAGTTCACCACTTTAAATCTAAAAAATTATCTCCAATGCACAATGTAATCAAACACAATATTGTCCACTTGCTAAAATAAAAATAAAAAATATAATAAGAGAGAAAATAAATTAAATAATTAAATATTTTAAAAATAGCAAGGTTCTAAAAACCATACTAGTTTGAGATATGGTACCGCTGGGGCCAAAAACCGACTATCAGTCGTTTGAACCGGTTAAAAACCTGTAAAACTAAAAAAATCGACAACAATTTGTGCGGCCCAACGGCTTACATTTCTGCCTTTGTTCAGTTGTGACTTAAGGGAAATTTTCATCTATCCTACAAGATTTAGATTTATTTACAATTTTGCAACTACTATAAATTTAATTGCATATGTACCTAAAACTATTGAATTAATTGAAGATTTACTTGATTTTAGTTACCATACAAAAAACGTTGACTCATAAGAGAGAGAAATAAAAATAAATAACTTACTCATTTAATTCCTTAATTAATTCACTATATATTGAGTTTATGTTAGTATATATCTAGTATATGTGCGCAACTGGAATTCCTTAATTCACGCAGTTTTCAGCTGGTATATATTGCGTTTATGTTAGTATATATTCAGTATATGTTGCAATCAGTTTATGCTAGATATAAATTGATTTTATACATAAAAATTATGTCTCGCGATAAATTTCTTTATCATATACCGAAAATATACTGAATATAAACCATACATATACAAAAAAATAAAAATAAAAAAAATGCTGTCAAAATCGTTTTCTAATACATGACATATACTGAACAGTGTACAAAAAAATCTTCTAATATATTGAACATATACTCCCGTGAACATATATTGTACATATACCGTAGATATATTGCACATATACTACAATCCAAAATCTGCGAATTTCAACATAATCCTAAAAAATCGAAACAAAATTCAATTTTCCTGCATCAATGGCTCGCCCAGGATTTTGTTGGTGACGGGCTCGGCTCCAAACCCTTGCGAAAAGGCCGTCGGAGGCCATTACCTTCTGAAATTCCTCAAGAACAAGATCGATTACCGCAGGATCCACGGGATCGATATCGTGTACAACATGGCTAATCTGGATAAAGAAATGGCCGGATATTGGGCAAAACTCCCTCTAATCAAGCGGCTAATGTTATCCCATCCTGAATTCGAGTAGGTCTGGTGGATAGACAGTGATGCCCTTTTCACAGCCTTCACCTTCGAGATACGAAATACAAGGATCACAGTATATCCCTGTTCTTTGCAGAGAAGAATAATTTCACAATGAACAAAAAAAATTTGCAGAGAAGAATAATTCCACTCACGGGAATTAATTCCACTCCCCAAAAGGATACCCACTCACGAAAATTAATTACACTTACCAAATTAATCCCACTCACCAAAATAAATCTACTCGCGAAATTTGGGAAAAGGAAAATAGGTCAACTCTTGAAATAAATCCGTGAAATCCACTAATCTTTTACCCAAATTTTTACGAGGAATCAGCCAAACAAAAACGAAACATGAATCAACACCAGAATTCACAAGAACAAAGGAAGCGCGAGGGACGGGAGAGCGCGAGCCGCCGGTGCTTGAGCGAGGCGGAGGCAGATGCGGCGGCGCGAGGAATGGGGCCGGCTTGGGGCGGGGGTTTGGCGGTTGGTTTCTGCAGTGAGAGTTTTAATTTTGTTTGTCCTTAAAGGAGATCTTTAATTTCAATTAAGGATTTGATTAGCATTTAATATGTAGAGAAAAAAGGGAATAACGTTAATCCCAATATCAGGTAAAATTGAAAATATTTTGACTTGGTTAGCCAATTTTATAAATAAAAATATAAGGGACATATAAGTGTAATAAAAATCATAGTTGATTGTAAGGAGTGTAAATTTCTCGTGACTTAATAGCTGAAGTTATCATTTAAATAGCTTTTTCCGTGTGTTTCCGATGTTGGATGATACACAAATAAAGGTCGTTTTGAATTATTGGGTCGATTTGGGCCTTACATGCAAAGGTAATGTGATCACGTTGAGGTAGGAGTAAAACAATAAAAACAGATTAAAAGGCCAAGTCCACTAATTAATCATTATATACGTTTACAAACCAGCATAATAAAACCAGTATAAAAAACATATTTTGGCCGATTTATTGTTATGCACATAATTTTATTTTTTATTGTTTAATAAATAATAAAATACTTAAAATATGATTTAAAAATTTAAAACTTAAAATTTAAAATACAAATCTGGTTGTATATATTCACTCTATTTTGTGACTTGAATACAAATCAAAATTTAAATATAAAAAAAAAAAAATGGTTATCAACATTTTTCACATGTCGACTTTTATCTATTATTGAACTCTTATTTAGATAATGTCATTATACGCTATAAAATTAATTATGAACATATATATAATTATATATATTATACATAAAATAAATAAGTAATTATATATTAATTAAGCATGTTCGACCAGTGAACTATTGAGTAGGTAGTTTCACCGGCTCGATGACCAGTTTTATTTCCAAAGCCTTGAAGTATAGTAATAATAATTCTCCCCCATCTCTCCATTGGTTGTGATGTAGAACGTGAATATAAAAGGGAAAATACGAGATACTCTCTCGATAAAACTCAATCATATTTATTCTTCAATCTCAAATTAGCCGATCAGCTATGGAGAGAAAATATAAATATATAGTCGTAGACTCCCAACAAACCTAACTTGCTAAACAAGATAAATCCCAATAATTATTTCTTACTCCCAAATAATATAGATAAGAAAATATATTAATAATAAGAAGAAAACAAATAAAACTAATTAATTAAGCAACGACATCCGATCAAATTGGTCGAGGAACGTGAGGGAAATCTCTTCTCCATCATCCTCCCCCGGTTGAGAAGGATTCGCCCTCGAATTCGAACTGATCTCGTCTCCGTCGGAGCCGTCGTCGCGCAAAGGGGCCAAATGCGTAACGAGAAAAACATCAAATGAACACTTATGAGAGGGCAAAAGAAGACGACAAGTATCCTACCTGAGCCGTTCAAGGATCTCATAGGGGCCGATTCTACCATCCGGTGTAGGAACAACCCACACAAAGTCGCCCATGTCAAAGATCACGGAACGACTGTCGAACGCTCCAATCAAGTCCCCACACGACCCGTCACGAGAAAAAATTTATGTCATCGACGGTGGTTGCAAAGGAACCGAACGGGAGCCGAGGGATGTAAGACAAAGCGGGTGCCATCAAACAAAAACCCATACATGTTAAGGCGCTCGTCATGCAACACGGCATGATCAAACTGCCAAGGACGCCCTAATAAAAGGTGCCAATCATCCATAGGCACGACATCGCACCACACCTTATGCGTATATGCAGAGCCAATAGAGAAAGACACCAACACATGTCGGTTAACAGGGACAGCCTTATCAAGCTGCATCCATGCGAGAGCATAAGTATCCAGATGCGGCTCAGTCGACAACCTAAGCTTCTCCACGATCTCATTCGAGATCACCTTTTCGCAGGACCCGAAATCAATAATAAATCGACACACCCAGCCGCCCATGGTGCACGTAGATTAAAAAAGACGCCGACGAGGCCCTCAACATTGGAAGTGACGTGTGCGGGGACAAAAGAGAGCGACAAAGGACAAGCGCGTGTCACACGTCCCCGGAGACATGCACCTCAGGAACCTCCGGCTCTTTGTCGAAAATGGGAGGGCCATCATATACCGCGGCTGCAGAATATTCTGTTGATTCTTTGGCGAACAAAGCACGCGACCCGGCCCCTCGTGGACAAGCCGTCTGCCGATGGCCAAACTCGCCGCATCCGAAGCATCGTATCACGCCACTAGCCCGCTGCACACCTGCACTTGCAGCACCCATTGCCGCATCCGACTGTGAGGAAGACGCAATTGACGACCCGTCTTTTGAGCCGACTGTTTCTCAACAATGAGAGCCCGTTGATGTGCATCTGAAACCGAATCCAGGTCAAATAGATTCAGTACATCCTTTATAGCAACACTCAAACCCCCCACATAACGAGAAACCAATTTTCCCTTCTTCTCACGTACCTCCACACGAGTTAAGAGGCTATAAAAGTCCTCCGTATACTCATCAACCAAACGCGGTCGTTGCCGCAAATTATGTAACTGTTGATAAACCACATGATCATATTTATAAGGTAAGAATTCACATTCTACGTACTTAAGGAATTTCATCCAAGTGGAGATTTTGGGCTTCCCCTAGCGATGCCGCAAACCCGTGAGTTGCATCCACCATACCGCCGCTCGTCCAAGAAATTGCGTGGCGACAAGCGCAACATGCCTCTCGTGCGGGATCTCCTTAAACGTGAGCACAGACTCAACGACAGTCCACCATTCGAGGAATTCCGCTGCATCGAGCCCTCCAAAAAACTCGGGTATCTCTACCAAAATCCTAACTCCCACTTTGACTTGTCTCCACCATTCAAAAGACGTTGAAGGTCACGTGGCTGATGGATAAATCCTGGGAGATCGTCACGTTGGTTGTTCCCTCCACGCCGTTGTCAATCATCCTCATAACCCACCGCGTAATGCTCGAATTCTCGACATCGCCGATGGCTAAACGCCGCACCCTCACGGTCCTGCTCCTAGCCGCCGCGGTGCTATCGCTTGCCGACAGTGAAGGCTGGTGGTCCTCTGCGAGCGTAAACTCCATCGCGACGAAAAAAATTGCCGCATGCTGTCGCCGCCCATCCTGGCCGCCGTACGCAGCAAAGGGTCCATCATCGACATGGGGAGGCTCCAATTTGCCGAAGGATTGACCTTGGAAATTGTATCCTCGTCATCGTCGTCACCGCGCAGCGGTGGTGGAGATCTCCGACGGGGCGCCCTGCCGTGACCGCGGCCTCCACGACCTCCACAAAATCCCCCACACACGCCCCGGTCGCCGGGGTCGCAGTTCGTATGCACCTCCTCCATCATGGTACGCATTGCCAAACGTAATTCCTCGATCCCCGTGGAAAGGTCCGCAAATCGATCGTCCATCCCTTGAATTCGATAGTCCATCCGTTGCAATCAGTCGTCGACGGCAGCTTCTTTTGTAGTGTTCCCTCTCTTTGGCAGCATCGCAATCGTTGCTGGTCTCTGGATACCAACTGATATAGAACGTGAATATGAAAGGGAAAATATGAGAGACTCTCTCGATAAAACTCAATCCGATTTATCTTCAATCTCAAATTAGCCGATCAGCTATGGAGATAAAACATAAATATATAGTCTTAGACTCCCAACAAACTTAACTTGCTAAACAAGATAATTAATCTCCAATAATTATTTTCTTACTCCCAAATAATATAAATAAGGAAATATAATAATTATAAGAAGAAAGTAAATAAAGATAATTAATTAAGCAACAGCATCAGATCATATTTGTCGAGGAACGCGAGAGCAATCTCGTCTCATCAAGTTGGCTAGAATGTGAAATAAACACATTCTTCTCTACATTATATATATTAATTATGTCTACCTTATCACTACGTTTATGATGACATTGTGTATTGAAGTATTAAAAGTTTGAAGTATAACTAAATTTTGTTAATGTATAGCATTGGAGAGGTTAGAAGAAAATGTGGCACACGCGTACATGTAACATAATTACGCCTGTGCACCAAGCAAGCTCGCTTTTCTCTGATCCACTCCACCGACCTTTCCTTCAGCCTCTGTATAGAATCGAATCTCTTCCTCTCTCTCCCACAAAAACACAAGACACAGACATTCACTTCGTTGGTTTATTTGCTTTGCCTGGCTGTCCGCTCACCTGTCCTCCCACCCCACTTTTTTCTCCCATCTCCTTTGTTATTATTACTTTTAAGCAAATCCCAGATTACCATATATATAATAGCCAAGATTTGATTTTTAATTAATTCTGTATAGGCAGAGTCGGCCTCACGAAGGGAACTAAAGGTGAGGAGAAAAGGGGCAAGCAAGGAAAAAGTATTTAAAAAAAAACTAAAAGAGGCCCATGAATTTCGGTTGGTTTTCCTCCTCTTCAATGGCTTTTATTGATTATTATTGCTTTTGATTTGTAATCTGATTTCAGGCTCCTCTTTATTTTTCTGTTTATTTGGGTCTCATTTTCCTTGCTCCTTGTTCTCTTTCTTTGGAAAATCTCTGTTTTCTTTGCGCATCAGTTGTGTCCATACTTGTTGAACCGTAGATTTATTGAATGTCGATCGATGACAGTTATATCAATCGGCGTAATTTGGTGGTAAGAGTGCCAATATGAGATTTTTATCCGCGTTTCTGGAATTTCGGAATTTGTTCTTTTTGATTTGGTCAGAGAATTTATTTGAATTTGTGTTATTTGATCGTGATTAGGTATTATGATTATCCCAGGATACGTAATGGGATTTGAATTTCTTCAAGGGTCTCGTTTTTTTCATTTTCTCTCTTTCGATTTTTCCTTTATTATTTTTATTCTTGTTGAAATGATTTGAGCCTTGGGAATATTATTATGTGATGCGATCTTAGCCTTGGGAATGAAATGTATGGCGTGTTTCTGATTTTGGATTAATTTTTCATGTGTTTTGGTTGTCTGTTTATGGGCTGTGGCTTTGGGGTATAGAAAGACCAATATGACTGAGAGATTGCTGGATCAGATGGGAATGAATATCGTTGTTGATGACTGGGAAGAACTGTTCTTGACCGGATATGTGGGCAATGGCAGTAGTTTTCTGTTATTGAGGATATGAGAACTCCCGTGTCACCTTTTTAGGAGGAAAATGGGTGGATTTCTATCATACCATGAATAACAGTTGATAAATCTGTTCATCAATACTCTAGATTGTCCGGTATCTGTTTTATTATGTAAAAACTTTTATACAACTGATTTGTTGATTCAGTTATTTATCTTTCAATGATTTGTAAATTGTATCAGGTCACATGCAAATGACTGTTGATTGAAGTTTGCCTGTAGAGTTCAGTATTATTGTGTGCAACTTTCTTTCATTTTCCAACTTAGGATGCATTTGGGTTTGTCTGACATTGAAGCTCTCAAAATATTTTGTATGTCTCATGTAATTTGTTGGTACAGTGTACATTTTTGCTTCAGTATGGATGAGACATGATGATGTCTGACATATTAGTTGTGTAAATTGTTCAACTGAATATTGATATTGTCAGGCTCAGGCACCTCCTCCCGGTTACTTTGTACGGTTAGAGAACAAGAGTGCTGAAGACGATCTTTATTTGAGAAAGAGAACAAGGATGCGTAGGTGGCTGTGTTGCACTTGTCAAGTAGAGGAGTCCTATCAGCCCCATGAAAATGAGCACCTGAAGAGCCCAACAACTCATGCTGATGGTAAATACTTTATATATTCCTCTTTTTTTAACTAGCTACTTCTGAATTGGAAAATACTTTTCAATCATTTTAAGTTGGCACTGAATACTATATTTTTTTGATCGGATACTGAATACTATATTGCTTGCACTGTTGGGTGAAATTTGTTATATAGAAATGAATAAAATGATTTCCTTTTTGCAAATTATAAGTATTTGTGTTGCCTTTAAGTAAGAAGAATAGTTTTTAGTATTAATTAGGTTTTGTCATTTTTAAAAATGGAGAGTTGGAGTATAACTTAATAGTCGTTCACAACACTTCACATAAAACGTATCTGGATTATATCCTGTGGCAGTGATATCAATTTCTGTATTTTGACAAATTGTATGTGCTATGAATTTATACTAACGAACAGATTGTATTATCTTTTAAGTATTAGATGTCATGTTCTGGTTTTATGATATGCCCTACGAAGCTACCACAAGTGGAGCAATATAGCTTTGTTTATCACTGGATAGATGTGATGCATGAAAATCTGGAAGTAGAAAATGGCTGAAATCTTGATAAAAAGTTGATTAAGTATAGTAGGTGTGATTGATTATAATTAATTCAATATCTGTCTCGTTGTGGTGGTCAGTTATGTTTTATCAGACAACTAATGTATTTCAGAAATTGTTTGGATGTATCGTGGAGCATCTTCATCTTATGTTTTAAAATCAATCTGTCAGCATGAAATCAAACTCCCCAAATAAGGCAACAACCATTAGAGTTGTAATTGTACCTAAAAAGCCGAGCTTGAGTGTTACGAGTGTTCGTTTATGTATGGACACTGATCGTTTTCATTCGGTTCGTTTACAGCTCTAAAGTCATTATATCTAAACACGATCTTGAATTTGTGCATTTGGTTTGACTTTAGTGGGTAGATATGATGGATGATACTTTTTCACTATATTAAGATACTATAGGTTAACCCTCAAGTTCTATTTTATTTTCTATTTTATTTTGTTGAGAAATTTTCCATATATATAGGAATTGAATCGACAGAGTGTCTATTTTTAATATGAGAATGTGAGGTTCAATCATAACCCAATAAATAAGGACAAGATGTGTAGCCAAGATTTAATCTTTTAATTTTTTTAATTATTTAAATATTTCTTTGACCGTCGACATTGATCGGTAACCGTTGTATAAATTATGTATAAACTAAATATACATTGTATATGAACTAATATTCACTCAAAATAATATGAACTAAAGTTAAAGTTGCATTATGTATAACTAAATATGCATTTTGTATGAACTAAGATATGCAGTTGATGTCAACTAAGTATGCATTATGTATGAACTATATATGCACTATATGTGTGGGCCGAAACCACGTTGCTACTAGACCCTAAAAAAATGTTATATATATTTTACTTTTAGATTTGGTCACTCTTTATTTATAAATTTTTCTCCCTCCTAAATATGATAAAACTATGTCTACTCCAATGGATATCACTAATTTTATGTTAAAATAATTGACTTAATGCTTTTAGAGTTCTATAATCTAAAAACAAAAAGAAAAAATCTTTGGGAAATTAACAATAAAACCTTATGATACGATTTTAGATTATGACTTCTTGTAGTCAATAGTTGTAACTAAATTCAATATTTACTAGGAACTTTTTTGTGAGTTTTATTATTTATTTTTTGTTTAGTGTTGTTAAACACATCTTGAAAATTAAAAATTCAGCTACACAATTATTTGGGCAAATGACCTAGAACAATGTTTTTTTCTTTTAAACAAATTGTTGCCTAACACTAAGTTCCAACTAAAATGAATTAAAAGACAATTGCAATAATAATTTCAATGGATATTCTAATGCTTCCATTCCAATGCATTAGTCCCGCTGTTATTAACCAATTGCAACGAAAATATTCCATTGGAATTGATTTTCTCTTGGACTTTCCGTTGGATTTTGGTAATTCCAATAACAATAAATCATTTGAAAAAAAGAATTCTAACGAAAATTCAAACAATAAATCATTTGAAAAAAAGAATTCTAACGAAAATTCAAACAATAAATCATTTGAAAAATAACCATTGGAAAATTATCAAATTTCAGCTCATTTTCCAAGGGACATGTTATAATATATGTTGAAGTTTCCAACAAAATATCCATTGTAATTTTCATTAAACCATTGATTTTTAGTTGAATTTTTTTTAGTGTAGCAAATTATCCAATTTCACTTTTTGTTCCCCTCAAATAAATTCCTGGTTCCGCCCCTGACTTTGTATGAACTGAATATGCATTTTGTAATAACTAAATGTGCAATCTTGAAACAGACAGTGTCCCTATCAAGCTATGCAATTGATATCAACTAATTATGCATTATGTATGAATTAAATATACATTGTGTATGTAAGTTTTGAAACTAAGTATGTAATTGATAGCAATTGAAACTAATAAATATGCAATTATATATGAACTAAACATTCATTATATATGAACTAAATAGCTTCAAAATATACAATTGCTATCAACTAAGTATGCATTTATGTACGAACTAAATATACATCACGCATGAACTAAATTCGCATTATGCATGAACTAAATGTGCAGTCTTCACATTGAAAATATTTTCCTTTGGCGGTCAACAATCGGTTAACAGTGGTCAACGACCGCCAGCCGGCAGTCAATGACAGTAAGCTGATTTTTTATTATATATTTACTTTTAATATAATAATTATTATATATCTAATGTAAATCCCAATTAATTAATATGAGTCATTGATTCTACTCATATCAATGGCTATGGTTGGACCTCACATCTCGAAATGGAAGGATCCTAATTATCTGGGAAATGCTACAGTCCCGTTACGGAACCATTCCGTCGGGATTGGTAACCGTTAGATCAACTATCCACGATGGTTACATGATGATCTAACGGTTACAAATCCCGACAAAATGGTTCCGTAACGGGACCGTAGCCTTTTCCTATATATATATATATATATATATATATAGAAAGAAAGAGAGAGAGAGAGAGAGAGAGATAAATAGAGAGAGAGACAAAGAGAGATAGATAAAGAGAGAGAGAGAGAGAGACTAAACCACGCACAAAAGTAAGTAAATCGTTTCTTGAGAAACTTCTTGTTTGGTTTGTTATTTGTAAGACTAAGTGTGTCCGTGAAATGACCTTAGTAACTGTGTCATTGTGTTTTGGGCCAGCAGGTTATCCTGTACCTTTTATCTTTAATGATATTCTCATATGATGGGTGACCTTGATTATAATTTGCGCATCTGTTTTCCGTCAACACTTATAATTATTACTAGTACATCGTATCAAGCACAATGCATTTGTCCCATAGCTTCATCAGTTAATAACATAATTGGATTGTTCATTTTTTGCATCTAATCTTTTCTGTGTCACAATATTAGGACATCAAAGAGGCTCTAAAGCTTCAGCTCCAGTGAAGCATGAGGTTCAGAAGGCAGTACCTCCTATTGAGGTGCCTGCTCTGTCATTGGAAGAACTGAAAGAGAAAACAGACAATTTCGGTTCAAAGGCATTGATTGGTGAAGGATCTTACGGAAGAGTATACTTTGCTCAGCTGAATGATGGAAAAGAGGTTGCTGTCAAGAAGCTTGATGTGTCGTCTGAGCCTGATTCAAATGTTGAGTTCTTGACTCAGGTATATAGAAAATATTGCTGAGTGTTATCCACGTTTTCCTAGTTTGCTAAATATCTTTTATACGGACCAATCTTAATATGATGAATATTTGCATAGGTTTCCGTGGTGTCAAATCTTAAGCATGAAAATCTTGTTGAATTGCTTGGCTACTGTGTAGATGGCAATCTACGTGTATTAGCTTATGAGTTTGCAACCATGGGATCTCTCCATGACATTTTGCATGGTATGCAGAATAAACTGTTCTTCAATTACCCCTTTTTCCAACTTTGAGGGTTATTAAAGGAAATAAGGTTATATTTTTTTCTTTTTCTCTTTTAAATCACAGGAAGGAAAGGAGTGCAAGGAGCACAACCTGGGCCAGTACTTGACTGGATGCAAAGGGTAAGAATTGCTGTTGATGCTGCAAGGGGACTGGAATATTTGCATGAGAAAGTACAGCCTTCAATAATTCACAGAGATATCCGATCCAGCAATGTGCTTCTTTTTGAAGACTATAAAGCCAAGATAGCAGATTTCAACCTTTCAAATCAGGCTCCTGACATGGCTGCCCGTCTTCATTCTACTCGAGTTCTGGGAACCTTTGGTTATCATGCTCCAGAGTAAACGTCTATCCACTCTATTCTTCTCACCTAAAATGCATGTCTACAAAAGGAAGTCGTTAGGCTTTAATCTAATTGCTTTATTTTTGGATAGGTCTATTCATGATTTTGAGTCAAAAAGTGAGAAATATACCAATTATGGATTTAAAGGAAGCATACCTGAAGTTAAATTTGATGATTCGTGATAGACAGGGTTCAGGATTCTTAGTCAAGATACTGCAAAGCGACATTGCACACTGCAGACCTTTTAAATTGTGCAATCACAGTGTCGATAATTCATCTCCTTTGTCAGCATCGGATGAAATTGGTTTGAAATATTTAGTTGCTGAAATTATTGATAAATAATCAAATTAACATCCAAGAACATAATAATGCCAATGGTGCCTATTTCCATTAATAGCATCTGTATGCCATCCAACAGCCGAATATATGTTTTGCTGCTTCCTGGAGAATTGAATGATTCCACATTTAGCTAGTTGGAAACAATGTTGTGTCCATATGGGCTATGTTAGATAAGGTTAAACAAATATGCTACAAAAAGGTTTAGTATATATTGTAAGAATACAAGATATATATGTATATTTTTTCACTTAAAATGAGATTGATGTTTATCATTTTGTCTGTTTTGACATTATTATTCTACTGATTCTGAGCAAAACCCGACATCATCCATGTTAACTGTGTACTAAATGTTGTGCAGATATGCAATGACAGGACAGTTGACACAGAAGAGTGACGTTTATAGTTTTGGGGTTGTTCTGCTTGAGCTTCTGACTGGAAGAAAGCCTGTCGATCACACCATGCCACGTGGGCAGCAGAGTCTTGTTACCTGGGTGAGAATTTCATTTTTTTTTTTTTTTCCATTTTTCTCCCACAATACTTGTATTCTCACTTATAAAATGAGGCTTGTGCTCTTTTAGGCCACGCCAAGATTGAGTGAGGACAAAGTGAAACAATGCGTTGATCCAAAACTCAAGGGAGAGTATCCGCCAAAAGGGGTAGCCAAGGTTGTGTTTTCGATTGTATGTTAATTAATAATTAATAATGGAGAAAAGAAAGTATTCTTTCTGATACATGTGTGCGTTTGTTGTTGTTATGAAACTCAGTTGGCAGCTGTTGCAGCATTGTGCGTGCAGTATGAAGCAGAGTTTCGCCCGAATATGAGCATTGTTGTCAAGGCTTTGCAGCCTCTCTTGAAGTCGACTGTCCCTGCTCCTGAGATTTAAGTGTGAAGTTTGCTCTGCGTGTTTGATTAAGTTTGCATGAAATGCCATTTTATTATTTCTTTTCATTTTCTCTGCTCCTGAGACCATTGTCTGTTTGCTACTCGGTGGTGATGTGATGTTGGTATTATAAAATTGAGCCGTTGTTTGTGTGGGACTGACTGTGTGTTGCTTGCTAAGGCGGCTAAACACAAATTTTTATTGTTTTTACTTTCTATTTTTCGTATGGGTGATGATTATATGAGTTTCTTTTGAGTGATTTTCTTTGTCAAATCAGATCAATTCAATTTGGCTTGGTGCTTTCTTTTAAAGTGTTGCGCTATGTATGTAGGTACTAGGTAGGGTACCTCATGTTTGGCTTTGTCATCATTTTCTTATTTCTTTTCCTTCAAGGATAAGAAACATAATTTGCATTTGCATATTTTTATTTTTATATTTTAGTATCATCTTTTTTCCCATGCCATCTACTCTAGAACAAATAAGCAATATTTGTTTATTGCAATTGCAACACACACACACACACACACACACACACACAAAAAAAACTCTAATACGCACTCCCTGGGATAAACTTTGAAATTGCTTTTGTTGGGAAATAAGGTGATATACTCAATTGAGTTGGGGCTCTTTCGGGAAAGTTGATAGGATTAAAATTCCAAGGATAATCCCTTATTCTCTAAATATGTCCGACTGTCCTGAAGATTAGAACCCAACAGAAGTGTGAGGCTCGAGATTTTTTCCCGTATGCAAGGGAGAATGGATCTTCAAGAGAGTAGACGTGGCCAGTCAATGGGTTGGGCCGGTTTTGATATCAGTTTTTCGTTGAATTGGAACCAGTTTGGGAATAACTTGGGCTGGTTCAGGTTGAAACGTCACTTTTTTAATTAATTATATTTAAAAGAATTGGGGGAGAAAAGCATTAGACTTGGGCTTAGTCGACATATTATAAGTTAAAATGTCAATTACGTTGAAATATTTTCAGTTAAAAAATTATGGTTTAACTTATAATATGCCATTAAGTTGTCTACTTTTAGCTTACCTTGAGAATCAAAGTCCTCGTTTTTAGCTTTCTTAACTTGATGAAGGAGATGACATGATGCGTTCAACGCTCTAGTAATCATAAGCGTAGCCGCTGTCGTTTTCGGTTCTGTCGGATCCAGTACTAGTACTAAAATCATTCGACTCTTCATCATTTTCTTAAGTTATCATGGTCGTCTGTAACCTTCTTTCGGCTTCTTCCAATAGCTCAGCAGCATTTGAGCTTCTAAGTTTTGTGACGTTAACCTCGACTGTTAAACATCCGAAGTATATCCTCACTTACTAAATACATGTTCAACCGCCACAGTTGAGGCCAACACAACAAAAATCTCCTCGACCATCAAGCATTGAACACTGTAAGTGGTCTTCATTTTTTTGCCATTAATCCAAGACAATGAAAATGAGTGGCAGTGTAAGTCTGAAATATACGGTCAGGAAGTGATCGAGTTCATCATATCAAGTCTCCTTATTTCCTGCAATCCTAGCATTTTGTAGGGATTAAGTGATGAAGCCCAATCATTAATGTTTGTGTCCAAATTCGCCGATTACTGAGAAAAATTTGAGAAGTATGGGTAAGGTCGTTCAACGACAGGCATATCATCAATAGAAAGTGGAAGTTGATACATACAAACAACAACAACATAGCCTTTTAGTCCCAAGCAAGTTAGGGTAGGCTAGAGATGAAACCCACGAGAACCAATGGTAAGAGAAACACAAAAAGGGCTCAAAACAAAAGAAAGAAATTGGAGCAAAAGAAAAAGGAGCAAAAGTCACGGTTTTGGCACGTTGATTGCTAGCCTCCAAGCGCTCCTATCCACCGGTAAATCTTTGGAAATATTCCAATCTTTAAGGTCTCTCTTAACCGACTCTTCCCAAGTGAGTTTAGGCCGACCTCTACCTCTCTTTACATCATCGACCCGCTGTAGAACTCCCCTATGCACCGGTGCATCAGGAGGCCTTCGTTGGACATGTCCGAACCACCTAGGAAGTTGATACATAAGTTCATAATAAGTGTGGAGTTGGTTGATCAAACCACTTTCACGTATAGACGGATTTAACAAAGTCACAATCAAAAATATATCACAAATTTAAAAATAATATTTTAAATAATTTTCACAACATACAATTTTCAAGGTTAATTTTCACAACATACAATTTGATTCTGATATAAATAAACAATTCCACAACATTCTCATGAGTGTGTCAAATACAGGAGGTAGATATAAAAGAAATAGTTTCACAAACATGCATAATCTTGTTAATCAAATACCTTACCTATTGCTTGGGTTGGAGGATCTCATCAAAAGAATATCAAATCAACAATGCCAAATCCTTCTCACTTGTTTGAATAATATTCAGGAACTAAATTCTTAAAATCTTTATTTACAATTTTGAGTCATATAGTGAGGGTTCAAATACATCAATAGAGTAACTAAAATTCCTTAACTCTATATCTTTTCATACAATCGAAATCCTTCAATCTAGATTCAGGTTTAGTGCTTTTACTAGTTACCACCCATCCTCCTCCACCCCACACCCCTCAAACAACAGATACAATGCTATATAGAAAGCTGTTTCACTTAGTTTTCCTCTAAATGGCAATGTATAGAATGTCCAAAATAGAGGATAGGCATGTTGATTGCTGTTTCTCAAGTTTCTTCAGGTACTGAGCCAGACCAATCACTTAGCCCATAGTTTCCGTAAAACCAAAATATGTTTATTAGATCTGTTTCCCTCCTTTGGCCTGCCAGAAAATAAACTAAGAAATTATTACAGCTTAAAATACTGGGACAACGCATTTAACAGAAACAACATATAACACAAGTTTAAGATCAATAACTTTATCCTCTTCAAGATGATTTTGGAGATTAATACACATCATCGAAGCTTTAAATCTTATTTTCCGGTAGCATGGGTATCTAATTCATCACAGCATCTTATGAAGTACTCTTTGCCCTGTGCTTGAAATTTTCAGTGGACGAATCATTTGTTTCAGCTACTGAATAGCTGTCATCTGAGATAATTCCAGATGATTGAGCATATCTGAACATCTTGGATAAATTAGCAACTGAACTTAGAATAATCTGTGATGAAATTTCTAAGATGATTGACATTTAATGAACTGCAGAATTTCTCCTAAGTTTCGGTTACGGGAAATTTAACAGATCTCTGGCACGAGAACCTGGTTTCTCCACCAGCTAGTTTAATTCTAAGATCTTCATACTCGGGCAATAAATATATATTGCACGCTTTCTGTTACCAGTGCAATTGGGTAAATGGTAATATCAGAAACCTGATGCAGCAAGTTTTGGTACGCTTACTTATCATCAGATAGTACAAGTAAAAAAGAAGTATCCATGCACATCAATTACTATGAAAGATTTGCTTAATTACTTGAGTAGTTGTTTTTTTAAATAAGGTGGGTGAAACCTTTAATAGCCTGATTGCCTTGGATATGGTTCTGCACGAATGTTCAAAACTATTTCCATAAATGTTAATGGTGTAGGTAATTTACCTTGACTTCATCTCAAATTGTTGCAACCAGCTGATTAATTATCCAAGATGCTCAAGCAAAAGGCTTCATGATAACTTAAAGTACGTCTATTCAGCAGCTCAAACAAATACGACAACTCCTTAGAGTCAGACTACTTCTCGAAATACAAAATTGCAGTTTAAAATACACTATTGTCGCAGATAGTTTAGGGCGCGATTGGCTACAAGTTATAACCGATTTTGACTAACCGGATAAATTTTTTACACTACTCAACTCAAAATCCAACTCAAATTTAATCTAACTCAACTCTTCTCAATATTATCAATATAATTGAATAATACCAATCAGTCTCTTCACCCATCACATCAACTTTAATTCACTATCCATCCGCTAACATATTTTTAACTACCCATCATTTCCAATAACTCATCTCATACTTTTACACTACATCAACTTTAATCATTACATTTTAAATATTATTTAAATACAAACTCAAAATCCCACCCAATCCTCCACTCAATCAAGTTCAAAATTAACTCACTTTAACTAATAAATTCAATCAAAACCAATTTCATTTATATCCACTCGCCCCCTTAATGATCCAGAGCACCCCTTTATCGTGAATTTCTCAAAGAGAAAGCTCAAAACCTTTCATGCTCTTATTGATCAAAGACTAATAAAAAAAATCCTCTTCTTATATAGAAGGCTAAATTCTCTGCTTAATTAAGATTCGTTTAAGAACTTGATGTTTCTCCCAGATACACCATAAAAAGCCATCAAAGTACAATGGCAGTGTCTCGTACTTGCTAACTCTGAAGAGATACTTGTTAAACAGGTCCACGGCTCAGTCAGTGTAAACTCAAACATTTGTGCAAACAATCGGTTTCTTCCAATTGCCTAATTATATAACAACGAAAGCATTTTCTTCAGCAGTTGTGCATGAACATTCCAATTAGTGTCATTAAATGATAAGATAAAAGGATTATCCCTGAAAAAACTGAGACAACTGAGAAAACATTGACTCTGAACTGAAGTTAAAAATAAGATCTCAAGGAGATCATCCCTTAGAGCGAACAATGTATCATTAAACAAAAGACTGCTGAAATAACTGAGCGACACTGAAACAAATCTTACACTGGATAACCCCTCCAATTAAGCACTGTGTATTTTAAGTTGATGCATGTTGGCTTCTCTGTTCATCTGCGGCTCCTCCCTGCATTAGCATACCAACGAGTGAAGCTTAAATTTGATAAATTATTAGTCCTATATATACAAAATCAAAAATTACAGGGTTAAAGGAATTAAGAGTGAACTATGCACACAATCCCTTGACCAAAATTAGAATATGGTGGTACGCCTGAGTGTGATTCAAAAGACAATCGTAATCCCATTCCTTATATAACCTTAAAAAAATGCAGGAGACAATGGGCATAACTATCACAGAATCAAAGTACATTAGATTGAAGCCAAGAACGACATACCAAACCCAGTGCTTCCATTACACTCTGACCAATATCTTCGCCACAAATTGTGATGAATGACTTCAATATATGTTCTCTTTGTTCCAGACTTAAAGACTTGTCAAGGCCTCGGGCAACCATTTCCATCTCAGGCTGCAACAAAAATAAATCAAAACTTTAAGTTGCCACAAACAAACCCATTACAAAACGACCTAAAATAGGGGCGGTTATTTAAAAAAGAAAAACCATAAATACTTTAAAGTGGCAATGACATACACTTGCGGAATCAGACTTGTAGAGAAGTACAGAATTATGGTTGTGAAACAATAAGGGTGAATATGCAGTATATAAAGTCAAGTTACATATAACTGAACGCACATAATAGGTTCTTTTTCAAATCTAAGTGTTCATATCTTACTGTTAAGTATATCAAGGCCCTATAGATGACAAGCGCCCAATGAATGTCATTCATATCAAAGGAAAACATCAACTCAAAAAACCCTATAGTTGTAACACATTATCAATGCAAAGCAAATAGGGTTTTATTTTTATTTTTTTTTTCCTTCAAGTCTCACCTCCCACACCAGTCATCATGCCGCCCTTAAATATGCTCAGTCCAAATCTTGCCGGAAAACTCCGCGCGTGCGGGTCACACGCGCCATAACAGTACATTTCCGGAGCGTGAGACTCGCTGGAATTTTTCCGGGCAAACTTCCATGGGATCGGATTTTTGAGACATTGCTGCCAATGCTTTTAGTTTCCTGTTTTGGAAGATTTTTGGTGTCCGTTTTTGCATTTTTCAGACAAGCCATTTCTCGGGGTTAGGATTCGTTTATTCAATCATTCCCGACACAGTTCCTTTTTTGTCGTCACTCGTCTGCTTTTTTATCTTACTTTGCCCGCCGCAGCCACTTCATTCATATACATCGTTGTTCGCGTATCATCCACCCATCGCAAAGGTGTATTGCCATACGTCGTCAATGTAAGAAACGGGGAGAAAACGGGTGCGGTCCCACGCATGTAAAGCGCATCATAAAAGGCCCAAATAAGTGAGGTTCCATCCCATAACCAATTGGTGGAAGGAGGAGTAGCCCACAAGACTTATAAGTTAGGTTTATTTTTCCTATACTGGGACAACTCAAAGTGATATTCAAATACGCCCCTCACTTGTGAGTCCTACTTAACCCAAGCCCATATATGGAGCCGAGAGCCCAAGCCCAACTGAGCCGGGAAAACGGGTACGTCATCACCAGGACCCACGTAGGCCGGCTCTGATACCATGTAAGAAACGGTGGAAAAACGGGTGTGGTCCCACGCATGTGAAGCACACCATAACAGGGAAAGTCCAATGAAGTTTCATCTCAAAACCAATTGGTCGAAGAAAGAGTAGCCCACTATATAAGTTAGGGCCTATTATTCCTGTATAAACAATGTGGGACAACTCGTGTATTCTAATCATCAAATCATGTTGCAACTCAATGCAATTGTTATCAATATAATTCTTGATGGCCAGAATTATCGGGAGTGGGCTTTTCTGTTTCCACAATATTGAGGGGTTATGGTGTAGCTTACTTGACCGATGATGGACCCGAACGAAAGACAGATAATAGTAATGTTGCTGACAACATGATAATGCAAAATAATAACGGAAAAGTGATAGTTGTCATCGCCAACAGTGTAAAGAAGCCCATGTTTATGAGCATTTCCTCTTTTCAAACAGCCAAAGCAATGGTCCTATTTACAACAATACGTGGTCCTATTTACAACAATACGTTAAGTGGTGCACTCCTGCATAAACACATTTATGCAGCAAATTCATGTGAAATAGAACGATGTCTGTTGATGAGTACTACTCGGCCTTTGATTGATTCATGTGATTGGTCTCCATGGTACCTCCATGCATGGAAGAGGAGTCTTCAGCATATAAATTGTTGAGAAATTTTTTATATATCACTGAGTCATAGGAGTTAGAGCAAAATTTGAGTTCATTCAGTCATGGTTGCTTCATAACTCTTCTACTCTAACCATGACACAATCATTGTCTGATTTAATTGCTTAAGAGACTCGTGTTCATTCTATGTCACTTGTCAGTATCTCATAGTGTCTTGGTAGCTTCTCACCGGACATCCTCTTAAACATCCTCTTAAACGGCTTAGTGCACCTAGAGGTGGCTCTTCAAATTTTTGTCAACATTACGGGAAGATAGGTCATAGTACCTAAATTGTTTTTCTCATCCTGAGCACGTCGTGCTTCTTACACTTGTGGTACGACTTGTTACAAAATGGTCAATATATGTATCTGTTGTTGTATCTGTTGTTGTTGCTGCCTCTCTGTCAATGCTCCTCGGCTTGGGTTCTCAATTCAGGGGCATCATTCCATGTGACGTCTGATAAGTCCAAGTTGGTTGCCTACAAATCGGTCATTAATGGTACTTCTATTCAGACTGCACATCTTGTCATATCACTTATGAGGGTTCTCTATGCAATTCACGTTTTTCAGTACCTAATATCTCTCATGTTCCTAAGTTATTCTATGAATCTTCTTTCACTTGGTCAAAATTGTTTAGTTGGATTTGATGACTCATCTTGTTTTATTGTGAAAAAGAAACTGTGATTGGGACTAGCCATCGCCTTAGAGGTTCTCCAAGTCTGTACATCTAAAACACTTTGTATATTCCCTCTTCCGCTGGTTCTATCGCCCATGTGTCATTCGTTACCTCGTCTTCCACCTAATCCTTCGCGAAGAGGCTCATGTTCTTAGTCATTTGAGTGGGTCTCGTTTGTCCACTATGATAAGTAATATTCGTTTAGGTCGTACATATATGGAGTCTACTTTTCCTTGTACAAGTTGCAAGCTTGGAAAACAGTTGTAACTCCCATATACTTCTAATACTTCTCATTTTGCTAGATCTTTTGATCTTAATCACTCTAATTATGGAGTCCATTCCCTTTCCTTACAAAAGGTGGCAATAAATATTATGTTTTTTTATTGATGATCATTCTCGGTATACTTGAATTTATTTCAGGAAACGTCGTCCTCAGTTGGGTTTCATTTATAAGGATCTTACTCGCATGGCCCATACTAAATTTTCTAATCCTATTTAAGTTTTCGTTGTGATTGTGGTGGGGAGCATTAATTTGGCAAATTTCATGAGTTTCTTTTTACCTCTGACTAACTCTCCTATCCTTGTGCACATGCTCATAATCGTGTTGCAAGAAGGGAAAATCGCCATCTCATTGAAACTACTCGAACCCTTCTCATTGACTCGTGTGTTCCTTCTCATTTTTGGTCAGAAGTTGTGTCTATAGCTGTTTATCTTATCAACCGACAACCGTCATCCAAACTGGTAAGTGTCGTGCTGAGGTACTTTTTGGTACTCCCCTTGTTTATTATCATCTTTGGGTTTTCGGATGTACATGCTATGTGTTTCTTGCTCCATGTGAGCACACTAAAATGACTGCTCAGTCGGTTAAGTGCGTCTTTTTAGGGTATAGTCCCTAGCATAATGGTTACCGTTATGATTTTTCCTTGCATGCATATATTTTGTGAGGCAAAATTCAATTTTAGTCCGCTAACTTGTCCATTGTCCACTTTTGGTACACTATCTTTCCCCTCATAAAAAATGGTCCATTATGTTACACTTTTCATCAATTTTAGTACACTAATCCCGTGGCCCGGGATTACGAGATGCCAAATCAGGTTTTTATCCTACCACGTCAATATCTTATCCCTCCACGTAGTTCCAATCCCGGTCCACATCATCATGTAATCCCGCCAACTAGAGTAGCGTACTAAAACTGATGAAAAATGTAACATAATGGACCATTTTTTATGAGAGGAAAGATAGTGTATCAAAAGTGGACAATGGACAAATTAGCGGACCAAAATTGAATTTTTGCCTATTTTGTGATGTAACATTTGTCGTGGATCGTCCTTTCTTTTATAACTCTTCCACACCCCACATTTTCTTCTATAGGTATACGTCCTTATGTCTTCCTCCTATTTCCTTCCCTTCCTGCTGATGATGTTCCCTCTTCACCATCTCTCTTAATCCCAACCTCTCATGATGAGCCTCCACCACCCATTTCTGGCGAGTCTCCCTCATATAAACCACCTATCACAACCTATCACATAGGTTTATACTCGTCGTCCAATAGGTCACACAACGCTTCTCGGCCAGTCTCATGCCTCCGTCTTTAATGATTCTGTTGATTCTGATGTGTCGCTATTCCTGGAGTCTTAGGATGGTCAAAGATATAATTTACGTGATCATACTAATATTGAGCCTCCTGATATGTTGGGTTTTCTACGTGCAACTGCTATTATTGATGATCCAGGACGCTTCTCGTATTTCAGAGTGGCAACTTGCTATGTCTGAGGAACTTGTTGCACTTGATCGTACCGGCACTTGAGATTCTGTTCCGTTACCATTGCATGTCGTACCTATCACTTGTAAGTGGGTCTTTAATATTAACATGAAGTCGAATGGTTCCATTGAGAGATATAAAGCTCGTCTTGTTGCTAGAGGCTTTCAGCGAACTCAAGGATGGGATTATGACGAGACCTTTGATCCTGTTGCTCAAATGACCATTGTTCGCACTCTAATTGCGGTGGCTGCTACTCGTTCTTGGATCATATCTCAGATCATATCTCAGATCATATCTCAGATGAAGAATGCTTTTCTTTATGGTGATTTGCATGAGGAAGTTTATATACAACCTCCAGTGGGTGCTCATACCCCCTCTGGACATGTTTGTCGTCTTCATCGTGCCTTATATAGTCTCAAACAAGCTCCACGTGCTTGGTTTGAGCACTTCGCCTCTGTCTGCTGGTTTTTCCCTAGTGATCATGATCCTGCCATGTTTATTCATCTCTCTCCACGTGGACGTACTCTATGTTGATGATATGTTGATTACGGGAGATGATGCATAACATATTTCTCATGTCAAGAAACAACTTGGTCAACAATTTCCAATGTCTGATTTGGGTCCTCTTAGCTACTTCTTAGGCATTGAGCTGAGCTGATGCACTCTCACTCGAGCTATTACCTTTCTCAGTCCAAACACATACAAGATCTTCTTGTTCGTCGGTATTATTGATAATCGGACAGCGACTAAACCTATGGATCTTCACTTGCAACTTCATCATTACTGATGGTACGGTTGTTGAGGATCTCTCTCGATATCAGCATATTGTGGGCAGTCTAAATACCAAGCATGACATTGCCCATGATGTTCATATATTGAGTCAAGTTTGTGAGTTCTCCTACTTCAATTCATTTTGGATATTTGCTTCGTGTGATGCGGTATTTAAGGGGCACGTCATCTCAGTGTTTGTTTTTTATGCTTGTGATTGTTTGCTTCAGCTTCATGCTTACTGGGACACTACTTGGGTGAGTAATCTTACAGATCATCGTTTTGTCACTTCTTGCATTTTTCTTGGTTTTTCTCTTACATGTAAGTCCAAGAAGCAGGTTGCTGTCGCTCTAGCACAAAGACAGAACTTAGAGCACTTACAACAACCACTTCAAAAATTATATGGCTTCGATGGTGGTTAGCTGATGTTGGTATTCCATGTGATACTCCTACACCTCTATAATATTGGAGCCAAGACAAATTGCCCCTGTAAACAAAACACATTGGTGTCGACGCTTCCTTTACCCGGTCTCATTGTCATTAGAAAACAATTCTTGGGCCCTCAAAACTACAAGTGGCAAATTTTATCACCAAAGCAAAAACTAGGGAACAACATCGGCTTCACTTGCTCAAACTCAATGCTTCGGATCCTCCTCAGTTTGAAGGCAAGTGCTAAGTATATCAAGGTCAAGCCCATAAGGCCCATGAAGAACTCTATATGGTCATTCATATCAAAGGAAGATATCAACTAAGAAAACCCTAGGTTTGTAAGACTTACTACAAATCCGAAGCTAATGCACTGGCTTATTAACTTGATAATGATAATTGCAAGAAGACAGTGTTGTCAATCATGTAGTTCAAGGAGATGAAAATGACAGTGTGATAGTTACATTCATACTTCAGCTGCACTATTAGGATAATGCATGTCTTATTTGAATTAAACATCAGAAAATGCAAGAAGCTATGTTTGTAGATCATTGTAGCAAAGCAAACAGTGAACTAAACGTGGAATTTTCTGGCTTACATATCATAGAAACGCGAAATGGGATAAAGTATGTCTTGATATGTTGAATAAATTGTTAGCCTGATGTCACAAACTCCAAGTAGAGTCAGCATGAGTTGTCAGATTTTTCAATGCACTTTCACTCCATTAAAATCCACCACTCAAAGGCGTCAGCAAAAGCATATAACAGAATATGCAAATAGGACTGCACAAAATTTACAAATTTATGCCCTCATCAATTTTGAAATAGGTATTGGGTCATTTAGTTTCTAGAAATTGGATGTCAGTTACAGATTTGATATATATACGGCTTCTGTGTGCATCTTTCCTCAAGCATCTAAGGGAAATTTGCTAAATCATTCCAAACAACCTGCCCGTATACTAACAGAGTGATATTTTTGTTGTTAGTTAATTAAGAGGGTGGGTGGTATTTTGTTATTCGTTTCATTATTCAGTTCTTTATCCTAGTGATGTCCACAACTTAGATTAGGTAATGTATTTCCATAAAAAATGTTTGAACCTTTATGGTTTACAAAACAGCTAGGTGGTCCATAAATACTTTTGAACAGATGATAGTCCATTTTTGAGAGAGTGGAATTTGAAGTGGGGAATTATGAAACAACCTAATACTCCAGTCTCAACATAATAGTTGCAATAAGACTAAGTGCAGATAAATTATGCATAAATGTGGTTGTGTCTATGTCACACTTTCAAGAGTTTCAACAATAAAATGGTTATTGTTTATACTGATCAATATTTTTGGTTGAATAAAAGCAGCAGATAAAAATATCAGACCAAAATGATTTTCAAATATAATGGGGCACAACCTCAGCAGCAGATCTCTGTACCAAAAAAGAAGGCACTTCATAAAAGTTTCCACTGAAAACAAGAGAGAAAGACGTACTGAATTCTCCTCGGGAGGGAAGACACGGTGGATAAGACAAACTTTGAACAGTTCCGCTAGTGCTTGAGCATGTTTATTTTGAACTTCTAATGCCTGAAATAAAATAACTAAAAAATATTATTAAAATCACTAACATGGTAAATGTTATTTATTGACAAAGATAGCACATTGCCGTCAATAAGATTCTATTGTTTGCGTTCTAGAATATGGAAACTGATGAGACAACAATGCCGATGCTTGACGTATCATTTGAAACGCTAAAAAAATGTCACATAAAATTGACTCCTCTTTAGATACTTCATGTGAAAACATCTACTATGACATCAATACTAAACTTGATCAAATTGAACTTCACGTCTTCTAGGAATGTACTGTAGTAAGACTATTGTTTGGGATTTTAAGAGACATTTTAAGACTTTTCTCATATTTGAGACTTTTTAAGATATTTAGGGTTACGAGGAATCCAATGAAATCTTAAGTGAGATTTCGAGTGGGATTTTGCACATGGTTTTTTTATTTGAAAACCCAATAAATCTTTAAAAGTTTTAACAAATCTTAATCTCAAATAAGTTAAATACCTCATGATTTGAAAGATTTTTTAACATCTCACATGAATGCCTCGAGAGTTTTAAAAGAGTTTGAAAAGTCTAATAAATACATCAAAATTTCTTAAATCTTAAAATGTCTTTAGAAATCCCAAACGAATACACCATGGAAGTGGGACTTGGTGTGGGATTTCGTGTAAGGTTTTGTCTATGAAATCTCAACAAATCTTAAAAAGTCTTACAAGGGTGTATTCAATTGAGATTTCTAAGGAATTTTTAAGACTTTAAAAATACTGGTGTATTCAATTTTGATTTGTTAAGACTTTTAAAAATCCTGGGGTATTCAATTGGGATTTTAAAAGTCTTACAAAATCCTGAGGTATTTAATTTATTTGACACTATGATTGGTTAAGACTTTTTAAGATTTAGTGGGATTTCTAAATAAAAAACCTTATACGAAATCCCACTTCAAATCCTACCTCCACACTTCAGATTTCACAAAATACTTCCAAACTCTGAAAATCTTAAAAAGTCTCAAATCTTTAAGGGGGCGATTGGATATTGTTTCAACAGTAAAAAAAATCAATCAAAACTCAAATTTAACTCAACCCCACTATCTCTAATTTTATCAATATAATTAAATAATATAACCAATCATTCTTACACATCACACCAACTTTAATTCACTATTCATCCACTCATATAATTTTAACTAACTATCACTTCCAATCATTTTTCTCATACTTTACATCAAATCAACTTTAATTATTTATTTAAATATTAATTTAATATATTCACTAACAACTAACCATATCACTTTTTTTTAAAATTAACTATAGTTAAAACCAAACCAAACAAAAACTAGTTGAATGTATAAACAATCACACCCTAAAAGTCTTAAAACGTCACTTAAATCTCAATTGAATACACCCCCTTAGTAAATCTCTCAAATAAGTTAAATACCTTGTGATTTGTTAAGACTTTTTGAAATCTTAAATGAATACCTCAATATTTTTTTTAAGAGTCTTAAAATATACAAATTAAATACACCAGGATACTTAAATTCCCAGCAATTCTTTAAGAACCCCAAATGAATAAACCCCCTGAGATTATATATCACAAATAAGAACCACATAGCATACCCAAGCCTGCAGGATTCTAGACCGTGTACGAGCAGCAACAGCAGCTATTACCATTCTCGCGGCATGCGTGCTCTCAAGTCCAACGTTGTCAGCAAGCCCAGCAATGAACTCGCGGATATCCTCACCATTAATCTGAATGGAGGTAGCATCATTTGATATGCTATAAAAGACAAATCAAGGTAATAATAATGAGTGAAAGAAAACAAGGAAAAAAAAAAAAAAAAAAAAAAAAAAAAAAAAAA
>BKCP01006183.1:93121-114655 GCA_008636005.1 Striga asiatica
ATCCTAATACAAAATTGACAATTGTGAGAATAACTTTATATAATGTACCTCTCACAGTAGTCCAAAATAAAGTTAACCGACAAACGATAAAGCGAATCACGCGCATTTTCTATGTCAAAGAAAGCCCTCACTCCATATGTTTTGCATAAGTAACGTAACTGTGGAAGTGAGGATAGGAAAATACCAATTCAAGTTAGTACAAATTCAAATGAAGTTAGTTTGTTTCATATACTTTTTAGACATCCAATATCTGGTGATCATGATAAGGAATTCCAGAAGAAATAATAGAAAGAATGAAATGATTGTCATGTGGAACTGTTTGATAACTGTGGACATATTTGTTTTCATCTTAAGAATTACTTACTCAATCCTGGGTTCATGTGTTATGTTCATAGTCCAAAATTATGGTATGCGATTTTTCAATTTGACATAGAGCATTCTCTTATTGTAGAGTTCTCTACTCGAGACTCTTGTGAGGACTTTCTTAGTTATGGTTGTTTATTAATAAGTGATGTTTATTAACAAATGCAAGGAGTGGTTACATGGAAATCTTACAAGATATATCTTCTTTTAGTTGACCAATGAGATGAAAGCAACCTCTCATTTGTGATTGAATGAGAACTTCATTTACTACAAAGAAAAACAATATCACTGGATTCGTCCTTGTACATTCAACATTTGGTTACGTAGCTAACACCAAATAAATTGTATCCATAATTTTATGTGAGGAGCTGTACAATCAACATGCACTATAGGTTCCAGAGCATCTTCTGCAGAATTCCAGGGTACAGTATTATAGGACAGTTTCTTGCTGAACAACAATTAGATGCATGAGAGAATTAAAGAAAAAAAAATACCAGTTTTTCATAGTAGCTAAAGGTCTATAAAAACCATCGTAAATAAAAAACATTATCATAATTTTAGCCCGATTCTTTATCCAATCTGTATCCTTCACAATAGCACCTAGCTAAGCTAAAAAGTGCTAACATAATGATGCATCAGCATTTCCACACATTCCCCAAGTTACTGAAAAGAAAATTTATAGAGATGAGAGAATGGTAGGATATCAAATTTATAATATTTTATTCTGATATATAAATTAAGCTAATCTTAGAGATTTTCATTGATTTATTATCTCTTAAATGCTATTATTTTCTTACCCCTGTCATTATATATAGTTTAGTGTATAAGAGAGGATTGTCAATAGGACAAGTATGAAGAGATTTATTGGTAAGAGCATAGGCTATTGGGCAAATTTCTTGCTGGGTAGAGATTCTGCTACAGAAGTTTCATACTTCTTGGAGAAGTTTTATACTTTTTGTTTGTTCCTATAATGTTATCATCTATAAAATTACTAACTTTTCTTTTCTAGATCTATTACTCCTAACGCCTGCCGGATGAATGACAACTATAGAATCCCAAGTGGAAGCTATGGAGAAGGGTCAACTTGCCCATCGACTCACTAATTTCGAGAACGCCAAACAAATCTTATGGAGTTGGTCTCACAATTTTTGTCAACCGAGCACAACATTCCAGTCGGCAAAGTCATCGACACCTCCCAGATCAATCATGTCAACAACTTTTCTACTATGAATGCCACATCCTATTTCTCGGGAATCACCATGCCGAAATTTTGAAATTTGAGAGTGGCTGCAACTCAAATTCCTCTACTTCCTATGTTCCCTCGATTCTGGTGCTATCAGATTCACAGCATTACAACAACAACATAGCTTTTTAGTCCCAAGCAAGTTGGGGTAGGCTAGAGATGATACCCAAGAGAACCAATGGTAAGAGAAACACAAAAAAGGGCTCAAAACAAAAGGAAGAGATTGGAGCAAAAGAGAAAGGAGCAAAAGTCACGGTTCTGGCCAACATTCAGCACCCTATAGCATCTCTGCTACACTTAGTTGTTGGACATGTTTCCTTTTTGTAGGCCAACATTCAGCACCCTATAGCATCGCCGGGCGAATCGCCGTCCTCTAAAACTTACCTTTTAGCCTTTGTGGCACCCTCTTATCACAGAGAACGCCCGAAGCTTGACGCCATTTCAACCAACCGGCTGCAATTCTATGCCTAACATCAACATCAATGCCGCCATCCTTTTGTAGCATCGATCCTAAATACTGAAAATTCTCATTCTTGGCCACCACTTGCCCGTCAAGGCTAACGTCACCATCATCATGTGTATCTATGCTGAAAGCGAACGTTATGTACTCGGCCTTCATCCTACTAAGTCTTTCATCCTACTAAGTCTGAAGCCTTTCGACTCTAACGTGTCCTTCCACAGCTCTAATTTCCTATTTACACATGCCCTACTCTCGTCAACTAGCACCACACCACTAGCAAAGAGCATACACCAAGGGATATCACCTTGTATGTCCCTTGTGGCCTCATCCATCACCAAGGCAAATAAATAAAGGCTCAATGTTGACCCCTGGTGTAGTCCTATTTTAATTGGGAAGTCGCTGGTATCGCCCCCACATGTTCGGACACACGTCATCACATCCTTGTACATATCCTTGATGAGGGTAATGTACTTAGATGGGACTTTGTGCTTTTCTAAGGCCCACCACATGACATTCCTCGGTACTCTGTCATAAGCCTTCTCAAGGTCGATAAAGACCATGTGCAAGTCCTTCTTTTGGTCCCTATATCTCTCCGTCAACTGTCGTATTAGGAAAATCGCCTCCATCAACTGTCGTATTAGGAAAATCGCCTCCATGGTCGACCTTCCAGGCATAAACCCAAATTGGTTTTGGGTCACACTCGCCACTCGTCGTAGGCGATGCTCGATAACCCTCTCTCAGAGCTTCATCGTATGGCTCATCAACTTAATCCCACGGTAGTTACCACAGCTTTGAACATCTCCTGAAGATCGGTACTAAAGTACTTCTCCATCGTATTAGATTCACAGCATTCTCCATACTATTAATAGGACATTTTTCAATTAATATCCTACATTCCTACTACTTAAATATAATTCAAAATAATATTTTCTTGATCGTCATAATGCATTTTTTTCTTGGAACCATTGAAATAAGTTGATACATATTACTTTAAGATTTCCAAGAATTTTTCTTTATATTCGTATCGCTCACATATTTTCTTTATACAATAATATTTTTTATATAACATGAAAACAAAAAATCAAATAATATTATTTGGACCGAAATAAAATATTATGCGCAAATTAAAATTTAGCACATAATTAGTAGATGTAAAATATATATATATGTAAATACATATTATATTTTCATGAAGGCTACATCATCATAAGCACTGGTAATCAATTATACATAAACCTACCAGTAAATATTTCTCCTTTAAAATAACAAATGGGTAAAACACAACCTCTATTGAAAAACATAATATAAAACTAGAGATAGTGCTAATAATAATCCACATTCAAGATTCAATTTGAGCATGGAAAAAAATACAAAACTAAAAGAAGCACATATATTTGGTGAAAGAAATTAATTAAGAAACCAATCCAAAATTTGTATTTTTCATTCAATTATTGCACAAAGAAGTTACCTCCAGATCAAATCTGTTGAGGTTTCTTGTGCTGAGATCTATCTTAGTGGGGAAGAGGCACAACTTGTTGTTCTTTGAAGGTGTGGTTCGATAAAGATAGAAAGATGAAATAAGGAAAGGAATAAAAGTTTCGAGGAATGCCANAAAAAAAAAAAAAAAAAAAAAGCGAGAATGAAATGTTAAATGGGCTCTCAGAAGTAGCTAATTCCCACTTCTCCAAAATGGACTTACTGAGAAGTGACTATTTTAAAATCTAAAATGCAAGTTTCTTGTTTGGCCTTCTGATGGAGAAGTTTCATACTTCTTGGAGAAGCTTATACTTCTTGTTAGTCTCTATTATATAGTAATCAATTAAATTACTTATCTTTCTTTTCGTGATCCTTTACTCCTAATAAAAATACCCACTGTTCAAAAAAGCGTTAAGCAAGATACTACAACATTAGGTTAGTGCCTAGCAGCGGGCACTAGTTGAAAGTGTAGCCTAAGCAAAGTGAGGCACCGCACCTGTCTCACATTTGTTAGAATTAAAATGCTCCAATGACTATGACAACATGCTAAACAAATAAGAACAATTAGATATATTTTGCTCAAACAAGCACCATTTGAGCACTAATATATCAATAAACTGCTAGAATGTGACTTGCGACTTATAAAAGGATACTATCTTAGATATACTCATCAGCTTCCCATAGAAAATAATTTGATAGAACACTAGAATCATCCCCATTTAATGAATCATATCTTTCACCATCTTCTTCTTAAAAGTTGGCACGGTCACAAAGATGTATTTGAGATCTTGTGGTTGCACTATGCCGGTTTCTATGAAAATGCACTCATAAAAGATACTATTATATGAATTGAACCTGTAGACATAAGAACCTCAACGGTGTATGCTAATGTACATTTCAAGGCCTTAGTCCTTACACTACTTCCCAGAAACTACTTCGCGTGTAAAATTAGGCGACTGGTTGTCGGCTAGCACCTAACGGGCAGACCTTTTGAACCATTAAAAATACCTTTCGATGAGTGCCTCTAGAATAAGAGCCTCTAGGCACCAAGTATAAAATACATTTTGAATAACATACAAGAAACAAATTTATTGCATGAATGATCCTTCAAACTAGAGAGTACAGGTTAACAGTGACACAAGAAAATGCATTGAACATGTAGGATGGAAATACTGACCTGAACTATATGATTCATTGATATGTCCAGCCCATTCATTTTGCGATCCATTATTGCTGAATTGATGTGGCAAATTCGAAATAAGATGAAAAAGAATGACGCCGTTGACAAAGGTACAGTGATTTAAACAAACCGCGACTATCACAAGAGATCTAGATGAGCCATGATGGGTAGCAACCTCAAAGCTTGAATTTTGTTAGTCCCTATTATGAAAAGCTTGACTGAAAGCATGCAAACTTGATGGCAACATCATGCCCAAGCATGTAAAAATAAAACAAGCTTGACATTAGACACAAATAGCCGTCAGTTTCTAGAATAATACTCTTTTATTTTCCAATTTTCTTACTCTTCTATCACACAAATCTTTTCTAAATATAGGAAAACACAATAAGGTGGATAAAAACAACAATCTTCAAGACAAGCGTGAACACAAGAAAGACCTTTTCCTTTCACAAATCAACAAAAATGAAAAAAAAAATAGAATAAAAAATACTATAACCAACCTCGAATCAACTGGTTCACTATTCTCTGATAATCCTCCTTATCAGTTGTTTCTTGTGGGCCCCAGTTCACCGTCCGAGGCCACCACTGAGGCAATTCTTCCTTCCTCCTCTTGGCCAACGTTTTCGTTCTGTTTTTTCTCTTCCAGTAATTACTATAAACATCATTCGAGCTCAATGGTGTCGATTTGCTGGTGGGCCAACTCATCTCGCTCTTCCCAACCACAACCTCCCTTCCACCAAGGCTCCTATCCCTCTTATATATCAGCACCTCCCCGCTACTTTTGCGAGCCTTAAACAAACCACGTAAAGCAACAGCAGCTACCAAACTGGTCAAAAACAGTGCAATAAGAAACTCAACAGTGGAACGCCTGCAGGATATTACGACCCCACCGTTGTCGCCATTGACGGTGAGGATGGTCTTCAAGTCGTCAAGGGTTTCCCGGCCGTAGTCGAGGAACTTATTCAGTCTGGTCTCGACCTGCTGAAGGGAATGATTAGGGGTTCTTAGGGTTATTTGGAGGCCTTCGTCGGAGAGCTTGAAGATGGCTGGGGTGGGGATGGGTGTCTGGGCGTGATTGGGGGAGTATTTGAGGAGGCGACGACGGTGGTGGCGGCGGAGGACGGCGGAGGGGACGTAAGTGTGGCGGGAGACACAGCGGTCTGATAAATTGAGGTTCATGAGCTGTGGAAGAGCGAGAGAACAACAATTGCTCATCACAATTCACAATCAGCAAAAACGCTAGATGAAACCAACGAGGCGGATTTTAATTGAACGAAAATACACGAAATAATTTACAATTATATCCAAACATAGAAAATGGATCATATAAGAAATGAAGAATAAGAAATGAAGATACGGAAAGAAATAAGAATAAATATGAATCATTAGATACATCATATTAAATTAATGATTATGATCAAGTCAAATTTGGTCAATCATTAATAACAATCTATCTATATATAAAAAAATTACTATTTATCAAAAATAGTAGCAAAATAATATGTCAAAATTTAATACAACCTATAAATAATAAGTTTTATTATTTTTCTTATTTTTTTCTTTAAAAATCATATAGCATTAAATGTTACCTTAAATTTTGAGTTTTAGTTCATGTCATTATTTAAAAAATTATGCTAAGATTTATTAATTGCGTATGTTTTTATTTTTATTTTTTTCTTAGAAACAATGAGCAATATTAAAATCTCGGTCTCTATATTTATAAAATCTCAATTCAAAATATAACAAAAGTTTTAGAATCTCGGTCTTTATATTGTGCCTTTAAAAAATATTGAACACTAAAAAATATTCTTTAAATTGCATAATCAATCAGTTAATTCTAATTTTTTTAAAATTACTATGTTTATTTTTTACTAATATGCATAAAGTAAAAATAATTAATTCATCTTTAGATATATAATTTATAATCTTAATATACTATCATTTGGTGTAGACATTTATTATATGAATCATAAAATATTTTTATTTCATAAAATCAAATATATTTAAAGAAAATAAGAAAATTTCTTCGGATCAATCGAGTGATTGAATTAGGGTACTGCCCAGGTTGATTGTATTACTTTTAAGTGATATTTAAAATAGTCAAAAAATTTGACACAACGTGGTTGGTCCCAAGTGACTAAGTTATGTATCAGTTCGACCACACCAAATCGATTATTGAACCTAAATATAAATTTTATATTGAAAATATTTTATTACATGAATGTGATGTAGTCAAACTTCAAATAATCGACTGGTGTTGACGGATTCGAGAGCAAATATTTTATTAAAGCGAACTAGACTGGTTATAAACCAGTGCTTGATCCATCCAGTCGGACTATGTCCAACCCGGTATTCAAAAACAATGAATAAATCATGATTAATGTTATATATATATATTTAATTTATAATACAATTATAATATTGTTTTTCCGTGCATCGCACGGGCCACGCACTAGTATGGTAAATCAACATACACATTGTGGTCAAATATACATATTTGACTACTCATAGGAGCAAATCGGTCATTACACACCAACCTACCAACCCTAATATTTATATGCACTCAAATACACACACGCACACACTCAGCGCACACACACACACAAACATACACACATACACAAAAGCCTAGCCCGCCGGAGATTGCCGCCATGCCTCCGCTGGCTTCAGTCGTACCTCCGTCGGCCTTCACCGGCCTCTGCCATACCTCCGTCGGCCTCTGCCATATCTCCGGCGTGCCTCCGCCATTCTCTGTCGCCGCCTGCCAAGATTCAGGAGATTGCTCTGGTAGTGCCTCCGCCATGCATCCGAGCGTACCTCCGTCGTGCCGCCGTGCATGCCTCCGCCATGCCCCCGTCCGGGCCTTCATAGTGGTTGCGGTCCCAGGATCGCCCTTCGCCGCCAATCCGAATCTGAATGGGCGGCGCTCTGCAGCGCCTGCAAAGCCAACGTCCACCGTCATCGCTCCCGTCTCCTTCTCCACAAGAGGCTCCGGCGAGGAGCCCTACGAGGTGGAGGACTCGCAGTTCACGTTGCGGGGGGTGGGGGGATGGTGGCGGTTGGGGCGGGATGACGCGACATTGACGGGTGGGTGTTGGTAGAGGAGAAATTAGGGCTGAGATCTAGCGAATTTGGGGCTGATATGGAGTAGAGAGTGGTTTTTCATTGTTTTGGGACTGAGCGAATTTGGGGCTGAGATGGTGTTTCAGTGTGGTGGGTTCATTTTTGGGAATTAGATACATTTAGGGGACTGTTTTGCAATTGTTTGAACTTTTAATATATGTATATTTTATTACTTGAGGGAAGTTTATAATTTAATAAAGATTAATTTATGAACAACAATTGCACATTAGATGCACAATATTGTGTCTAGATGTGCACTTTAAAAAATAATGTCATGTGTGTACAAAAATATTAAAAATATGAAAAATATGCAAATTTATTCGATAAGTGATTTTTCACAATATTTGTGTATAGATATGCGCTTTAAAAGTACAACGCATAATCAAAACGAAAAATAAAATTTCGAATTGAAAACTTTGTTATAATCGGTTTCATTTTGTTGGTTAACATAAATAACCAAAATAAATTACATTAATTATTCTAAAAACATGTTCAGTCATTAATACTTTTTACTTAATATTGTGTTTGTTCTTTTTTATTAAAAGAATAGTATATATGTAAACGACATATAATGTGCAATCTGTCAGTTATTAATGTGCAATTCGTCCAACACTATGGTGTCTACAGACTGAACCGACTGATCTTTTGTTCTAAACCAAATTGAAAATGTGCAAAATTAATTTGTTTATTCGGTTCGGTTAACCGAATTATCCGAAATAATTGAAACAATTTTTTTCTTTTCTTGTGTATATTAAAATTATATTTAATATGTTATTAATTTTATTTCTTATTTCTATATTATTTTTTATTGAAAAAAATTCGACTTTGGTCGGTTTTGATCTATTTTGTACGATCTGATAGTCGTGATATTGTGCAGTGTGTTGTTTGTAAAGTGCAACGCGTTATTTTATAAAGAGCAAAGTACTGATATATAAAATAAATTACTGTGATTTTGATACGTTAATATGTTTGTATTTTGTGTGGATAAATGATGTGTTTAACGTTAAAGTATTATGTATATCTGTTTTTCAGATTTATGTTGCGTGGTATTTTGTCGGGAGCTATTGACGTTAATTGTGGAGCGTGGCGATAATGTGCAACGTATTGTTTTATAAAATGCAACTTGTTTTTTTATAAAGTGCAATGTGTTTGATATATAAGGTGCACTATTCTATATGGTCACATATAAATAATGATTTTTTTTAAACTATATTTAGTAGATAAATAAATTGTTATTTGTATAATTATAAAATAATATTTATTATTTTAATTATTTTGTTTATTATTTTAAATTATTTTTATATAATATATTAATGTATTATTTTTAATTATAAATATTGATGCAGTTAATTAATTCCAATTCGCATGTTTATGGAATCAAATTATATTTGTTCTCTGTTCAAGGCACTAAACTTATGTTGATTTTGGAAATAAATTTATTTTAGTACCTAGACCAATCAACTTTTTTGAAATTTGTCATGTGTTACGTTGCTTATGGGTCATTACTCATGTTAAGACATAAAAAAAAATCAAAATTATAGAATTGACCACGGACTTAATTAGAATGAAATCAAAATTATTAAAATTGCACATGGATCCATATAAATTATCAAATTTCCAAAATAAGACCCAAAAATCTTTAATTCCAACCCCAACTCCAACTCTCGTCACTGCCGTCCCAGCGTGTCTGGCCATCGTTAAACGGACGGTCGTTCCCCGCCCTGCCACGAGCTCGCTGGTGATGACCGGAAGATGGCGGCTGCACAACACGCCGCACAATTGACGTCTGTGAGTTGGATGACGGCGACGGATGAAGGCATGGCGGCGGCGGATGATGGCGATGGCGGTTCGGTTGATATAGGCTATGTTTAGTAGACCAATAAGCTAGCTTATAGCTTATTTGGTTAGCTTATAAGCTCCCTGTTTTCAAATAAGCTCTGTTTGGTAGGACGAGCTTTTTTAAAAAGCTCGAGCTTATTTGATAAGCTTCTTTGGGTAGCTTTTCAAATAAGCTAGTTGAAATTTTTATTTCAGCTAGCTTATCAGCTAATTTTACCAAACACTTTTATCATATAAGCTAGCTTTTCAGCTATAAGTCATAAGCTATAACCTCAAAAATTACTGATAAGCAATAAGCTAGCTTATCAGCTAGTTTTACCAAACATAGCCATAGTGGTGGCTGTGGCAGCGGCGTACTGGCGGAGGTCGGCGCGCTGGCGAGAGTAGTTGTCACGGTGGAGGTGCGGCTGTGGGAGCGGTTGCGGGGGCCGTCGGCGATGGCGGACGACGGCCTGCAAATGGCTGGCGACGGCCGGCAATAACGAAGCGACGACCGGGGAATCTGACTACGTATGTGTGTGTTTGTATATGTATCTGTGTGTAATATGTGTGTGTATGTAACGTGTGTAGTGTGTTTGGAAATTGTGTGTGAGAGAGAGAGATAGATAGAGAGAGAGAGAGAGGGAGGGAGAGAGAGAGCATGGGAGAGTGTGTAAGTGTGTTTGTTGTGTGCTGGTGTTGGTCTGCGTGTGTTGTGTGTGTGTTTTGGTATATGGGGTGGTGATGTGGCATGATGATGTGGGTGTGATGTGTAATTGTAATGTCCAAATTACCCTTAATGAAGGTATAATTTTGGTTTTTTTATTAGTCATTAGTTCATCCGATCTAATGACTACGATTTATTCTTATTTCTATCATTGAGCACCATTCTCATTTGAACCCAACCCTCCAAACATATATCAAAGATTCTACCATTTGAAGTAAGACGAAATCCCCAAATCCCTAATCTACAATGTAGCAGATCTTCTCTCTCGTTCGATTCCGCGTAGCCTCCTCTTAGTTGCAGCTCCGGCGCCTTCGTGGAGACGACCCTACCAGCGCAGCCCTCACCCCCTAGCTCGTTCCGCCCCTTTAGTCGATTTAGCTTGTCCTCATTGGGTAAGCTCGTTGGCTATAATGGTGGTTTATTTTTGACGGGGTGAGGGGCGCGGCTGCGTGCTTGGGTTCGCCGGCCTTTGCTTCCTCTCCTCATTCGTCTCCTAGGGATGAGACGGAGTGAGTCGCCGGCGGAATTTCTCTGTCGGTTTTGTGGTGAAGTGAAGAGGGTGGGATTCGTGGGCATTATTTGGCCAGTCTTTGCTCGGTGAGTGGGTCTAACTAGCCATCACCGACTCTTGGTGAAGGGAGTGGTTAGTTTTGCTCAGGGACAGGGGTCTGACTCAGGAGGTCGTCTTCGGCTCTCGTCTTCCCGATGACTCCGGTTTTGGGTTGCTCCTCTGGCGAGCTAGTGGTCAGAGTTGTCGAGTGGTCCCATATAGGGCTATAAACGAGCCGAGCCGAGTCGAGCATTGGCATTATCGAGCATGATTGAATTTTTTTTTTAGCTTCTTGAGCTCATCGAGCTTGATTTTTTAGGCTCGATCTTGACTCTATAAAAAATTACAATAGCTCGAGCTCGACTCAAAATCAAAATGCTCGAGCTCGGCTCGAAAATTTTTAATTAGAAAAGTAAAATTACCATTAAACACTTATGCTAATATATAAAAGGGATATTTTAGTAACTTCACATATATCTCGAGCCGCTCGACAATGTAAAATATGGGCTCGAGCTCGACTCGAGTTCGGTCAAACTCAAGCTCGAGTCGAGCTTTGACTCGAGCGCTCGCGAGCGAATCGTGTTCGTTTGCAGCTCTAGTCCCATCCCTTGTGCGAATGCCATGGCAACGATGTTGTTGGCTGCTGGTTCTAGGGGGCATGATGTTTGGGCTTGTGGCTATCGACCAAGGTCGGGGCTTCGAGCTCTCTGTCTTCCTGTCTGTCGATGACTGTAGTCTTTGGGTCATGGAAGCTGATTTGTGTAAAGGGGAGGACATCTGTTTCTGGTCTCTTGGAGTTTTCGGTGGTGGTAGTTCGGGGGAGGCCTCAAGTTCATCGGTCTGGGTCGAGTTAGCCGTAGGGGGAGTTTCTTGACCCTTGTGTTTTTGGGTTGGGGGTTGGAGCCTCTTCAATTCTCCGCTTTGGAGTCGGTGGGTGGCGAAGGTTCTGGGTGCTTGTCCGGTTGGCGGGGAGGGCGTGCTTTTTAGTAGTCTTTTTTGTTTGTTTTGTTTTGTTGTGTGTCTTTTGTTTTCTGTGGTTAGTAGTGTGTTTTTGTTCTGTGTTTTACCAGCTTGGGCTTGTAGTATTCTCCTGTTGGGAGTAGTGTTTATTCTCTTGTTGGGAGCATGTGTGTTTTTAGGTTTTGTGTGCTGTAGTTGGGTTGGTTCTAGGCTCCCTCGGGCTTTCTGTCTATGGGGTCTGTCCTCCCAGCTAGATTCAGCTAAATATAGTTGACTTATTCGGCTATTTAATTGTCTTATAGTTTGTAATTATGTGTTTTTTTTTTTTTCATTTAATGAAAGTCTATCGTTTCGAAAAAAATAATATTACAATGATATCATTTGTAGTTTGAATGACATTTTTTTTTTAAATTAAGTACTTTCAAGATTTTATAATTTAAGTGGAATCTTCATAAAATTAAGGATCATGAATCCCTAAAAACATTTACAAATTCTACTTAATTTCTATTTTTTTTTCTAATGCATAATTTTAACATTTTAACTCAACTACTTTTTTTTTAACCCAACTCTACTATTATCAATATTATCAATGTAATTAAATAATATCAATCAATCATTCATACACACCACATCAACTTTAATTCACTGTTCATCCACCCACATTATTTTAACTAACAATCACTTCAAATCATCTATTTTTTACTCTTACATCAAATCAATTTTAACTATTTTATTTTAAATATTATTTTAATATACCCACTAACAACAAACCATACCACCATTTTCAAAATTAACCAAATAAAACCAAAAAATCCAACAAAAATAAAAAAATTTATATCCAAACATGCTCTAACTAAGTCTGTTATATTCTATCATTTAATTCCTACTATTAAAATAAAACATAATAAATTATAAAACATAAAGTAATTAAAAAAGTCACATCACCTCACAACAAGCATTGTTATAATTTTTTTTTTATTATTATTATTTTTGTCTTTTTCACACAACACAAACTTTCTCCCCTTGGTCACTTTCCCCTTTCTGCTTCCATTTTTTATCCTTGCAAGTTCAGCTCTCCGACGACAAGACTGCAACGAAATACGTGATTGGACGATGGACGAACATCAAATTTCATCTTCCTCCGATAAAAATATCATCTTTTTTCTGCGATATTTAGCTGGTTTTCGGCAAAAAATTGAGGTGGTAAGTAAGGTATGTATTATATGAGCACTGTGGAGTCTAAAAATTGTCTTGAAATCATAATTCTTTGGTTAATTTGTTAATGATTCAATTTGTAGCGACCTGTGAATACCTTGTTATGTATAAGTCACGAATTGAATAATCAACAATATACCTATGCACAACAGATCTAGAGGTTCAAAGTTGAAAACTTACGGCTTAAAAATTGCAGACTCAGAAAACATTGTAGATTTTCGTTGTTGGAGATCGCCTGAACTCTACGAATCCATTGAACAACCGAATTCAAGCTTCGTAGGATGTCACGGGTTGTCAGGATCGTCACGCGGTTGCGTCGGGTCGCAACTTGCGGGTCGCGGTCGCCCGGGGAGGATGCATGATGAGCTCGTTGGATGCATTCGGGTGTGACAGGTCGCTGGTTGCGTGCTGGCCGTGCGAGGTGGTCGGTGGGATGCATCTCGACTAATCGCTGCACGTGGCCTGGTCGCGGCTAGTCTTTGGGGTCTCAATTACCTCGGCGGTTTATGCTATATTACACACAAATCGATAATCAACGGATTACACTTGATAACTTTTATTAGCCTAGACTAAAAAGGGAATCAAATGGGATAAAGCACAACAAGTGTTACCCTACACGACGTACAACGATTCACAGGTCCAAAATCAACAAAAACGCCCACACTTATGAGACTATAAAACTCCACGAGGGAGAATAGTACACTCCACAAAGGGAGGCTATGAAGAACGCACTCCCAAATAATGGAGAGAGAAACAAAACACACACACTAACAAGAACACAAAATAAAAAACTTAATATCTAGGCTAAAGCCCTTGTCACCAACGACCAAACTCGCTTAGAGACCTCATGCAAGACAATACTCAAGATGACTACCCAATAAGGATCAAATCCCGGCCCAAAGTCTAAAAACTCCGCTATTGGCTATCGAGACCTAGACCAAAGGTAAAACCCTAACCAGGAGGCCACCCTCAGACCAGTACGAACAATGCCGAGCCCAAATCCCCAGACCGACCGACGACAACAGCTTGCCACGAAAACACGCCACCGCCGCCACTGCCACTGGTTGCCTTTGTTAGCCAAACACTAGGGCCAAATAGGGGCAAAAGGGAGGAACTGTAGAGAGCCAGCCACGAGCTCCGACCATCACCATCCAGCCGAGCGTCCGCCGCTAAAGCCGCCCGAAATCCGATTCTACCACCCTTGCCATGGCCTGCCGAGAGGAAATTAGGGAAATCCCACGCGAGGCTTGAAGCAGCGAACCTCGGAGCAACGACTTGAGTTGGTACCACCTCGGGCCTTGGCTCCCACCGAAGGGAGGAGAGCCGCCGCTAGCGAAGAGGCTTGCCGAAAGAGAGAGTCGAGGTCGCCTTCGAAATTAGGAATTTGAGAATTTAGGTTTTTAGAGAGAAAGCTTTAGAGCGTTGGGATCAATATGAATTGAGTTGGGATCACACTTAGGGTGTGTTTGTTTATAAGTTATTTTATCTCATACTCAATTCATACTTAAAATCTAACTCAACTTTAATTCAACCACACTATTTTCAATATTATCAATATAATTAAAAATAATACCAGCTAATCATTCTTACATATCACATCAATTTTAATTCACTATTCATTCACTTACATAATTTTAATTAACCATCACTTCATATCATATCTCTCATACTTTTACATTAAATCAACTTTAATTATTTTAATTTGAATATTATTTTAGTATAAACTCAAAATTCCACTAAGAACTTACTTTACCAAATTTTAAAAAATTAACCATACTTGACAAAAAAACTTATTTTGAGCAGATATACTTGTATACAAACTCGCCCTAAAATTTGAGAGAGAGTATAATCCCCTCTATATATAATTTCAGAATGCGCTGAGCCTACGTGGCAAACTCTCATGCTTCGGAATCATATTTGACAAAAAATTATGCTTTGGAGTTAGGCTTGGATATAAATTAATATTTGTATTAATTGTATTTCAATATCATTTACTATTATTACCATTGAATTGCAAATATATTTTAAAAGTTGATAACTTTTGTATTTCTTATCAGTTTTACATATATAATATATCAAATTAATTATTTTTTTGATGAGCTTCGATTTGACATCTATATTGTATATATAAAATAAATAAATTATATTTATCTTTATAATAATAATAGAATTATTTATTAAAATTAATTAGAAAATAAAATTATTTATCAATTAATATATTTATGTTTAATGTAGTTATATATTATAAGGTAGAAAATTTAATTATTATAACACATATCCCTCATTAATATAATTTCAAAACGTGCTGAGCCTAAATGGCTGGTTCGCACGCTTCGGAAGCTTACTTGGCAACATTACATGTTTTGACTTTTGATTCGGATAAAAATAATACAATTATATTCCAAAATAAACAGGACCCTAACTCCAAATAGGATTCTCATTCTTATCATAGTTTATTTTAATTCCTTCAAAAGTTTTTTTTAATCACTTATTCTTATCCAAAATTCACATATGTAATACACGGATCTAAACTATCACCGCCTGTTTAAATATATATATAAAAAAAAATCGAACTTTAAAGGTTGTTGCATATTTCTTATTCTTATTATGTCGTGTATAATAAATTTGAAATGCCGTGTATTTTGCTTAATCCTACTATTATATGAGCCGTGTAGGATAAAGTGTTTCAAATGTTAAGAATCATATTATGCCGTGTATTTTGCTTAATCCGAAATCGGTTTGACAAAGTTCTCTACATTATTTAAATCACCATCCCCCTTCATTCTCATAGCCCCTTCATCTCAATTATTCATCTTACAAAAATTGAATTTACCATGACAACTGTTTTCAACACAATTGAGCGTTATGGTTCAAACATGACAAGAACCACCTGAAAATCGTGTTGTAATGGAGATTTGTGTCTTAGACAAAAAAGTTACACGATGGTTTCAATTCAGCACCTTATCCTTCGTATGCCCCTTCTGATTATTATCATATGAGCTATATGTATTATAATTCGAGTTATTTTATTACATCAATTATTGTCAGTATATATATATATATGTATATATAAATTATTATTATTGCCTCTCCTTGAATTGTAATTTGTTTGTGTTGGTTCTGGCCATGTCAACAATGCATTTTATCCTCTGCGTTATGTTTAAGAAATTTCTAGAAAATCCTTAATTTGGTATGACTGGTTATGCTTATAGAGTTAGATTTGTTTTCCCCTGTAGATATACAAGATGATCAAATATAGTCTTTTGTTTTGCATTTATCTCAACAGTCAATTTTCTTTTCACTAATCCAGCAAGCCTGAAAAAATATTTAAACCAAATACCCATGTAAATACACGGGTGTTGAATTAGGAAGCATATGTAAAAAATATTAATTTTTTTAAACTAAAATAATTTAATTTAATAGAAAATATTACTTTAGGTTTTCATTAATTTGTCAAATTATATAGAGCCTGAATATTTTTGTTTTCTATTTTTGTACTTTTATACGACAATAGGTGCTTTTTCTATTATTTATTGTTTTATATTTTTTTTCAAACAACCCGTGTAGTACACGAGTGTTGTACTAGTTTCAATATTAAAAGTGAATTTTTCTCAAAAGTAAAATTGAATAATAACGGTGCGTGACGCGAGTCAATAATTATAAGACAATAAAGCAGTCCTCACAAGGGTCTAATTTCTTTCCCGTTTTGCTGAAGTGGATGATCACACATCTCCACAGCCCTAACCCTTGAGTGGAAATCCTTCTTTCGATCTTCCTATCGGACCACTTTCTCATTCTTTCGGTTTGTAGGTTTTTTTTCGGAGGATCTGCTGAATTTTTGCGAACCGGCGCTTGTGTATGGAGTCCGAGGACGATATGCACGACGCCAACGAGGTAGCGTCAGTGGAAGAAGAGGATGACTATTATAGCGGCGGCGAAGAAGAGGATATGGATGCGGAGGGAGATGATGAGGAAGACTACGGCTACAGCTATGACTATGCTAATGAGGAAGACGACGATACCGGAGATTACGACTTTGTAGCCAATTACTCAGACGACGATGACGATACTCTCCACAGTCGGTCACAGGTATACCATGAACTTGGTTTTATTACCTTTATTTACTCTATTTATGCAAAAGACTGAGTAGTTTGACTTTATTATGCTGAAATTTGATATTTTCTTTTAGATTGAGTTTGATTTGCGCTGAAAGTAAAGTTTTTTTCTTATGAATTTGTTTTTGTAGATGGTTCAATAATTGATATGTGCATTATGTATTCTTATTCTTCTTTGGTGTTAATTATGTCTAAATTGGAATTTCTGTGTCTTCTGTTTTTCATTGGTGGTGTTTTAATAATTATCAACTGAATACAACATGAATAATGATATATATCGTTCTGATGGATGGTTACTGATTAGGATATCATTTTTCTTTTTGGCCCATCAGATTAAATTGCTTTGGAATTTGGACTGATCAGATTTGCAATAATTCTTGAAAAGAGTTGGAACTAAGAAAAATGAGCAAAATTTCTGTTGTGATATCATTGGAAAGTACATTTGTTTGAAAAACCCTTCTATTGTTTCTTTCTCTCTTTTTATTTGATGTTGTACGTTCATATATTCTGCAGAAGAGCTATACCATTTTAAAGGAAGAAGATATACAGCAACGTCAAGAAGAAGACATTACCAAAATTGCTACTGTCCTTTCAATTCCAAGGGCAGCCGCATGCATACTATTGCAACGTTATAACTGGTAACCTTGGTACCCCATTTTTGAGATCTGGGTCTCAATGAGATTTATACATTGTATTGTTCCGTCTTGTGTTGAGCCCGCTTTATTTGATATCGAACTTGTATATATGAAATTTAAGTTCGTGTCAAGTGAATAATGCGGTGAGGTCATTCTTATCTTCATTCTTCTACTGCTTTTTTTTTTAATGAGATATTTTGAAATAATTTCACATTCTCTTTTACATAGTTAATTGTTTATGCAGGAGTGTGAATAATGTTCATGAGGAATGGTTTGCTAACGAAGAAGCTGTTCGTAAAGCTGTTGGTTTATTAGAGAAACCACTTGTCAAGTATCAAAGTTTTACTGAAGTAAGTTACCTGTGCATAGACTCCCTTGTGTTTTTTCCATTCATGAATGTACTTCCCTCGTCTTTGTTCGTTGTAACATATTTCCTATCTAGCAGGTTGCCTGTGGAATTTGTTTTGAGAACTACCCTTGCAATAGTCTACGTGCAGCTGCATGTGTTCATCTTTTCTGTGATGTGTGCTGGAAAGGTTCGTCTAGCCACTGCATACTGTGACTTTCATTTTGAAAAAGAAAAAAGCTGACTCACAACTTTATTCTTTATAGCTTCTATTCGTGACTTGTGTTCAATCTTATATGGAGAATCTACCTTAACTAGAAATAGTATTCCTGTGAAAAGCAGTTTTCCTCTTCTCTGTTGCGATGGCTAGGAGGTCTTGTGGTTTCCTACTTTCTGTCATTTTGCTTCTGTTGGGAGCTAAGATTAGTGAGGACTAGGGGTATCAGGGGGTGGGGGTGGTAGGAGGAGGATCAAATGCATATTTTCTTCAGCGGCCAAAGTCATTGTCTTGAACCTTCAAGTTCAATGTATTTTGTACCAGCCTTCGTGATTGAGCAACGGCCAAGTGCATCTGTTGGTTATATCATGAGCAAATTCATGAGGCAGAGTTTGCTAATATGTTATCGACAAGCTAATTTGATTAGTCTGACTTATAAACATTATACATAAACTTTCACTTATTAATTTTAAAACCAGTTTTTGTGTTTTATTATTTTATGTCACATTCTTTGATAATCTGTGCATTCATGACCAGACATTAGATGGTCAGTATTAATACACATGCTGTGATACTTTACTCTGGAAACATGTCCCAAAATTCTGAGTCGTGATACTAGGGATTCAAGAATAGAGAGAATCAAATTCATTTGTAATCACTGGTTTGTGAATCATTATTATTGCAGGTGAAGAATAAGTTAACCGAGATTCCAAACTGAACAAAATGTAAGTAGGGAGGATAGTTTTACAAATTAGTAATTATGGTAGGCTTAAAGAAGGGAATCTTGTGAGTGCACAATCTTGATGTAATGTCTGATGTGTTCTGTATGTATGGAGGTTCTTGTTTGTGACCTAAAGATTCTGTCAGACATGAATAAATTGGACGATTGTCTAGTTCCTAGTCCCCGCATGGTTCATGATTTGGGATTGGGAGTTGATCTAGGACGCGTGATTAAGAAACATTCCACTCTTTGAATTACATTTATAGTCATTAAACTTTAACGCGTGCATGTTATTTGATGTTAATGAATACAGATTGTTTTGAACAAGTTTGATGTTATAGTAGTTATGCAAGCTAGGGTACTATCAAATCCCTTTTGCATATCTGATTCATTTTAGTATTTGAGTTTAATTGTGATCGTAAGTGGATTTTATGTGTGTGTTTTTTGCTCTTACTATATCATGCATATAAATTTCGAAGAAGTTGCTGAATGCAGAATCCCCCTCTACTATGTGTTTTCTCTTCAATGGAGTTCCTTGTATTTCCATTACAAAGCAATTTACTGACAGGAATTAAAGCAATGATATCATCAAATTTCTAGTCGTATTTCATCATTCATTTTTCAACAATTTGCTAGAACTTATATTTAAGATAATGTCATTGAAAATGAAGATATATAATAATGAGTTGTGGTTATTGTTTATATAGATCTCACTTCTTAATTGTATCCTCTCTCACTCTTAAGTCTATTTCCTTTTTAGTTTACCATTTTGTTAGTATGACTTTGATTAAGAGTTTGATTTGCTTTCACAGCCATTATCTTAAATATGATACCTTCTGTTAAATATCACTGATCTTTTCTATAATCTTATTTTATTTAAACTTTTATGTTTAAATATTTAGGTTTTGTTAGAATTGTTCTATCCGCAAACCCTTGATGATCTCCTTGAGGACATCACAGCATCCTATTCAATTCCTTGTTGGCTGATAATGATTTTAGAAATTCAATTGCAGTGACATGACCATTTTCCTCACTGGACCATTTTTGTATGTTCTATGTAGATTTGAAATCATCTATGTGATTAGAAAAGATATGTTGTATTGATTTTTGCAGAAGACAGTAAATCTGTAATGCTGACAATGATAGACAATTTAAATCCATCATTGCGACTGATCGTGCGATCCCTCTGTCATTTGATTTTGCAGTAGTATGTAACTTTATCAATTCAAAAGAGCTAAAGGGCATGGTTTATAAAATAGCAATCTTTCTGGAGAAATGTCATTGAATTATCTTTTTTAACAAAACACTCAAAGTGTACCGTCTCTACTTCATTATGGAGATTCAACTCCCCATATCATCACCTGAAGCATTTTATACATCTTTATATGAATCAGAAAGTTATTAACTGGGATGTGTCTGTTTACTTACACGTGACTACTTATTATACTTAAAAATTTGAATTTCTCTCGTGCTACTTTTCTAGTGATGAAAACCCATTAGCCCTGACCAAGCTGTGACCTTATTGTGGTAAAGCAATGTATAATCATTAAGAAACTGAACACTGCATGGATTGACATATTTTACATATTCGAATAAACCATTTATTGTATTTTGAAAGACTCCCCATGAAGGCTTCTTTGGCCTCCACCTCCTTATGTTACACAGTTCTTGGACTTGACCATAGTTATTAAGCTGATTCTCCTATGTACTAAGGTATAAGGTAACAATGTGGTGCGGTAGTCATTGATACAGTCCAGGTGTGATATTTTCCTCATAAGCAATTCTAGTTTTAGTGGCTGCCACTGTTTTCAATTCTCACGGTTAAAGGCTATATTTAACTTTCAAGGTCTACTGTACGAGAAACATACTATGAATCTTGTTGCTTCTGCTCCTCCTCTCCATTCCCTTATGGGATCTCAATTGAACTTGCTGTGATCATTGCTTATGCTGTGTTTTTTGTTACATCAGCTTTTAGCAAAAGAACTACCAATTGCATTCCTATTATCTTTTACAAAGTATCATTTAATAGTCAACCTCTTCAAACAAAAGATATAATGTTTGCAAGACCTTTCTAGTGGAATGGCTTATATATATTTCCAGTAGTCACAAAATGCTGGACCATTATTGAGCAGTTGTTTGTGCCAATTTCTATCAGAAAATACTAAAATGGGTTTAATATTTCAATCTATTTATTGTAATTGGTAACTGATGTGTAATTGATCTGATTTATGGGCTTCTCCAGAAAGTATTTAAACTAATTTCTTTGGTTTATAAATTGGGAATTTTTAAAAGAGGTGATTTCTTGAGTGTTTTTTTCCTTCCTCTTGAAAAAACTGCCCTTAGATGGACTTTATATCCGTGTCCGTGATTGTAGTTGGGGGAAAT
>BKCP01006183.1:114664-138542 GCA_008636005.1 Striga asiatica
TATGGTTCTTATATGAAAGGTTGAATACCGGATGTTGAACAGCGTCGCCAAGATTACAATGTTGACCTTTGTGTTTTAGTTTAAAATGGGAAATCAATCTGTGTTCTACTTGTTGTGTAGTTTATCCATATGATTAGGATTTCTTCATTTACTCAAAACTATCAATACGACATCTTCTCCGTCCGAAATTCAATGAGAAATTGTGTTGAAGGAGCATAACTGAGACGTTTGCCTGTCATTTACTTTATGGAGCACAATGTCTAGAAGCTGATATTTGTCTCACTCACATTTGTAAAATTTTTATTTCCACTTTCTGCAACCATATCTTACACAAGGGATAATAAAATAAATCTATTAATCTATTCTCCATCTCGGTATTAGCTTACATTAGCACATCCATCAACGATGGCCCTGGATGCTTGACTCTGAGGTGTCCTGATCCATCCTGTGGTGCTGCTATTGGCCAAGATATGATTAATGAGTTGGCATGTGATGAAGATAAAGAAAAGTATAAACGCTATCTTCTTCGGTCGTATGTTGAGGACAGCCGCAAGGTACGCTTAAGTTTCCCAGATACCCTGCCAGTTTCAAGTACAAAGATTCTATCGGCCATTTTGTTTTATTAAGTAGGGAATACCATTCTATCCAAATAATAAGTGAAAATTATTTTCGATATCGCCGTACATGTGTTTGCTACTAATAATCAATTTCCTCATGAAATGCTAATGCAAAAGACATGCACGTCCATACACCATGCTGGTAGGTAAGGCGGTCTGTATATAGATATTTCAAATTTATCATTATGTATGTGTATATTATATTAATGTGAATCATCAGAAAAGGGAGGGATCTCCTAATATGGATATTGTTCTGGTTTAGTCCCTTTCATCATTGGTGCTGCTACTTGTAGTAATATAATATCCATGACTACCTTTTTGACAAACACTGATGCAATTGTGTTTAAATTTGTGCTTGATCACTTCAGAGAATTAGATGAGTTCTAGTCACATTCTTGTTTTCTATTTTTGGCCCTACCCTTTCCCAACACAAATAGAGGTGTTTCTGTTGATTCTGAAGTGCTGTCCATATCAGTGGGAGGCTTGGACAATAAACTGCTGTTAATATGATTACTTGTTTATAATTTTATTTCGGGAGAATGACATTTGTCATTCTAAAAATTTTTCAACTACCTTTGAGATTTTGTAATCTTAAGATTAGATACAGACGAATTGTTAGCTCAGCCTTGATTTCGCATCATGTGGTCAATTTGCTCCTTTTAATTGGTATTAGATTTTGAGGGTATGATAATTACTAAGCTTTATTAGAACAACAGGCCCTTGTGCTCTGGAATGCGTCCCTCACTTGTGATTCATCCTATTTCGTGGTATTAAGTTATGTTTGATATTTTCATACAGGTTAAGTGGTGCCCTGCTCCTGGTTGTGATTCTGCTGTTGAATATGTTGTTGGCAGTGGAAGCTATGATGTCTCTTGCAGTTGCTCATATAGCTTCTGTTGGAATGTAAGTTGGAATATAGCTTCTTTATGCATTTGAATGTCTGTTGTTTCTGTTTATTTGTTTTATCATTATTCTTTATTGAATCCTCATGTTTACTTTGAGCTGGTGGTAAATCAGTGCTCTGAGGAAGCTCATCGGCCAGTGGACTGCGAAACTGTGACAAAGTGGATTTTAAAAAACAGTGCAGAGTCAGAAAACATGAATTGGTAGAGTACTTATCACACAGTGTGTTTTCTTTTCCTTTTGCTTTCTACATTTGAGTATAGAATTTCTCATCATGATGTTGTCAAGTAGTTGCTGGCTTTGTATTTTACTATCAGAAACAGGTTCTTTGAATTACAAATTGATCTGATTGTTTTGGNNNTTTTTTGAATGAAGAGATAAGTATTAAATATTCTTACTTTCAAAGTCACAGAACATTATGACTATAGTTCTTCTAAATTTAGAAATTTATTGATAATAATTGTTTAGTTTGATTGGATAAGGAAATTAATTTTAGTACAGTTTCCTGAAGATGTGAAGTCCAATTCGAAAGTTTAAAAAAATAAAAATAAAAAATGGCATCCGATGTGGGGCTGTTATTTATGGGCATGCAAAAATATTAGCAGCTTTTCAAGTCAACTCACGTTCTGAAGTGGAGTCGAGGATACTCTTATCTGCTTCAGTTATTTGGTTCTTCACCAAATGCCTGTTCCTGAAGGTGATATGTTTAAACAATATGGAGTTGTCATCACATGTCAAGGGGGAAAAAGGAAAATAACTTTATTACATAATTTTGCTTCACAAATCACTACTATGAATCTGTACTTGTGGATGCACTGCTACTAGTATTTTTGCTTGAAATTTTCTTTAGATGCCAATGTAATCAGGGAAATTACATATCTCATTCCCTTATTTTACAAGCACACCCTAAGTCACAATATAGGTACAAAAAACAAAGAAATTGATAGGACATGACACTATTTCTCTGCTATTTACATAAAGGTTCAGTTACCTGGTACATCTGGTATCCTGGGATATGGTCTGTTGTTTCTGGTTATCTGGTAGGTATTAAACGTGTGCCACTGGGAGTGCTTATATTGTCATTCCTCTGATGTACTCCACTTTTCTTGTTGACCTTGTTTTTCGTCCTGTGTGCGCTCTCTTCATTTTCAAGTGTATAGTGAGTGCTCTTGTGATGCCACTCCTAATTAGCTAATGTTGTATACTTCCATGTTGGCCTTGTTCCGCCCTGTCTCTTCTCCCCCCAATCCCTCTCATTTTGAACTCTACTTGTTTTGTACCATAATGTTTCTTCCTTAAGATGATGTAAATTTCTGGGTACCACAATATCTTGTTGGGAGTCACATCGATTTATTTCCATATCAAACTTAAAACTTAATAGGAACCCGGCGTATTGAAAATGCTAACTTTTCAGTTAAGAATGGTCTAATTTCTTCTTTTTTTTTTATTTTTTTTTTTAATTTTATTTGTGGTGGACCTTGTCTTGTGGTGTTACAAAAGAATAGCTTAGCTCCTGCTAATTTTGTGATATTAGGATATTGGCCAACTCCAAGCCTTGTCCAAAGTGCAAGCGTCCGATCGAGAAGAATCAAGGTTGCATGCACATGACTTGCACACCACCCTGCAAGTTTGAATTTTGCTGGTATTTTTTATTTTTTATTTTTATTTTTAACTTTTGTACTTCTGAGAAAATTTCTTCATGAAAAAACCAAATAGCCGCACGTTTTTTTGTTCCAGATACTAATTTCATTGCTTCCTTGTGTAGAACTGTGTTGACATTGGTGTTTTTAACTCTTTCACAGGCTATGTCTTGGTGCATGGTCAGACCACGGTGAGAGGACAGGGGGTTTCTATGCATGCAACCGTTATGAAGCAGCAAAACAAGAGGGAGTGGTGTGTAATGAGGGAATTTAAGCTACCAAGTTATTCTGTCAGAAGCTGTTGTTCTAGTTTCTCAATTCCAAAAACAATGATATACTTTTGACTTATTTGGCTAATTGCATTATTCATCCAGTATGATGAAGCTGAGAGGAGGAGAGAGATGGCCAAAAACTCTTTGGAAAGATACACTCATTATTATGAGCGATGGGCTTCCAACCAATCGGTATGTAGCTGACTGCTACCATGTCTATTAAATGCAAGATTTTCTTTTTTCTTTGATATATCGTCTTGTTGCATACTTGCATTCGCATAACCTGTATGTTTTTGCAAATTTATTGCAGTCAAGGCAAAAAGCTCTAGCAGATCTGCATCAGATGCAAAGCATACATGTAAGTTATGTTAGTTATGCTATATATTTAAATGTTAATGCTGAATGTTATGTATTTCATCTTTTAACTACTTTGCTCACAAGTTTTATGTTATTTCATCTTTTAACTACTTTGCTCACAAGTTATCCTTTTGGTACTGTGCCTCAATAGGGACCTGCAGAAGGCAAATACTGTTTATATGAAAATTTTATTTTTCTCTAAATTGCATCTGTGGAAGGGTTTGGATTTTTTAAATCCATAACAATAAGTCCATTGAGCTTATTTGTGTATGATCATTCTAAAATGGCTTTAAAATCATTAATACCATTGTAGAATGAGCATGAGCTCTCAAATGTTCGATTTTTTTTTCTTGGAAAAATCGACTTATGTCTTATTTTATGCATTCATGTGAAATACTTACTTTAATAGTGTTCCCCATCCAAGTTTTTAAGCTAAATGCTGTCAGCTTATAAGATTTCTCTTCTTGCAATGACGAGTAGGGCGGAACGAAGTGCATTCACATCAATAAACGGTTCTATTGGAAGCCATGTTTGTAATATTTATAAATCTAATATTACTACTAATGATTCCCTGAATTTGGTCTTTCCAGCAAACATTTTGGATGTTCTGAGGATTCTTTAATATTCTGGAACAATTCAATGATTGAAGCTTTATTTTGCATGATATCCCATTTCCTGTTCAATGATTGAAGCTTTATTTTGCATGATAGCCCATTCCCTGTTATGCTGGTGACAGTTTTATTAATGAGAAATTGAAGTATTCCCAACAATCAGCATATCTTGTACTACCGTAATCTTTCATCCGCCTAGCTACAGTTTTCACGACCAACCACAACTAACTCTAAGAAAGTACAATTTGTCACAAGTTTTTTACAGGCAGGCAAAAAGTGATAAAAACTATCTCATCCATTAAGTAGTCAATAGTTACAGGTTGGGAATTTGCTTTATTGCAAAATAAAGGTGGCCTCTGTAATACTTACCTACTATAACATATGCATAGATCATCATTAGGCCGAAGCACTCTTTAATAAGCACCTTTTTAATATACCATAACCACGGTGTTATTGTTGGATAGGTTGTCCTTTATTTGTATTGTTGAGATGGTTATAGTGGATGTATTTCTGAAGTGCTGTTTTCTTTATCCCCCACATTTGGGATCACTCATAGCTATATATAACATACAAGTCTGCAGCTATGGTGGTGACATCAATATTTTTGTTTTATCATTTCCTGGATCATTTTTATGTCATAATTTTGTGTTCTTCCATGCAATTGGTTATTGTTATGTTTGTACATTTTCTCTCCAGCTTGAGAAGCTTAGTGAAGTACAATCACAACCAGAGTCACAATTGAAATTCATTATAGAAGCCTGGCAACAGGTAAGCTAGAAAACGGGTCTGTTTGTTCAGTTATATCTTTGGTCAATTTGGATCGTGTTTTAGAATTCTGCCAATCGAGTAGGTGCTAATTGTTAAATGTATTTGTGAATAATCCTCCCTATCATATGTTCTTTGATGCCTTCTTTGCTATGAGTAATCAAAGTAATGTGAACTTCATTTGTACTCATTTTCTACACGTAGAATTACATGAAACAGTTTTTATATGGAACTGAGAATTCCTATCAAGTTGTGTTTTGAGCATTTGCGTCCTTTAAAGTATTGAATAACCATGCATGGCCTTTGGATCATTGTGCAGATAGTTGAATGTAGGAGAGTGCTCAAGTGGACTTATGCATATGGGTACTATCTACATGAGCATGAAGATACTAAAAAGAAATTTTTTGAGTATTTGCAAGGTATGTCTCCAAGTTCTTGATTAGTATCTCTATCATTTTTGTGGAATTTGAATCCAACACATTAATGTAAAGGTGAGGCGGAAGCGGGTCTCGAGAGGCTTCATCAGTGTGCAGAGAAAGAGCTAATGAATTACCTCAATGCTGATGGGCCATCAAAAGACTTTAATGATTTTCGTACAAAGCTTGCTGGTCTAACCAGGTAATTTGTGGTTGCGAGGACAAATAGATGACTTCATATTATAGATCTGTAAATAACCTGCATATATATTATACATAAAACTTGTAACATCAAGACCTTTGTGCTATTTGAGAGTCATAGATTTCTCTTGATTATTTATGAGATTTGATAGATGCTGAAACTTCAGCATAATATCTACTTGCATGTCCTATCCCAGCAGGATATACATACGTATATATGAATATATATGAGCATTGTAGTTGCTGTTTCTGTAAGTAACCAGTAATCAGCAGACATGTTTGAAGGTACAATTCTAAGTTGTGTATTATCCCACTGGACAAAATGTAGCCTTTCTCATTTCTCTTAATATATCCGCTTGAAAAGGTGGTGTCCAGTTTAAGTTGGAAGTTTGAACATGAACACATCTGCTGTGATTCAGAGTGGTGATAATTCTTAATTAGATTTCGAACAATATATTTGAACATGCACGTGGTGTGAATGATTTTGTTTCTATTCTTTCGGAAATCTCTGTATCTCGTCTGCTATAGTCCTTTGATAATTCTTAGTTAGATTTCGAACAATATATTTGAACATGCACGTGGTGTGAATGATTTTAATGATTTTGTTTCTATTCTTTTGGAAATCTCTATATCTCGTCTGCTATAGTCCTTTTAAATAATTTTACGGAATTAGAACTTAGAGATTGGGCCAACTATGCGTAATTAATATTTTATTTTTTTATCCATTGTATACAGCGTGACGCGAAACTACTTTGAGAACTTGGTGAAAGCACTGGAGAATGGTCTTTCAGATGTATCTCAGGCAGCAAGTAATAGTATGACATCATGTTCCAAAAACGTGGCCGGGACTAGTAAGAGTAAAGGCACAAAGGGGAAAGGATCTTCGAAGTCAGGTAGAAATGCAGATGATTCGGTTAATTGGACATGCGATCAGTGTACCTTTGTGAATGTACCATCTGCAAGCACTTGTCATGTCTGTCAACACCGTCCATAGACATGAGACACAAGGGTTTTTTTTTTTCTGCCGATTAATGGATTTTCAAAGATCCTAACTTAAGTAACAGCAGCAAAATGGCTGAATCATTTNTATGATGAATCGTACTAGGAGATAGATCTCTGGTTGAGATTGTATCATTTCATCTGCCTGTATGTTGTGCTTGTTATGTGTAATATAAAATGGTCATGCTGGAATTTGGCGAAGCTTTATCTGTGGCTTTTCATCCTCAGTTGATGGTGTCTGACCACGGTGTTAAATAGGCTGTGAGAGAAGTAAAGTTTACCATCGCTGTTGAAACTTGGGTACGATGCCTGTGTGTTAATCAGTTTGAGAATGATACCTAAAGTACATTGGAAAGATGAATATACTCAAAATCTTATAGTGCTTGGTGTGTGTATTTAATTTGTACCAAGAACTTGATTGTCTCAGAGCGTGCACAGTACAGCCGAGGGCTGAGTTTAACTTTTAATATATTTTTAGTTATTTTGATGAAATGTACCCTGTAAACAAGTTAGGTTCAGATACGCCAAACTGTATAAATATTGGAAGCCTTGTGGAGTATAAAACTGGTAAAGAGCTATTAATGCCAAACAAATTACCTTTGTATTCATGTCCTCTTTTTTGTTTGAAGTGTAGACCAAGATGATTCATTAATATCAAAGCAACACAAGTCAATTCACCCTGCATTACACTTCACACAGAAACTGAGAGATAAAAAAAGATTAGAGATGAGTTTTATAGACGACGGCAACCCCAGTTTTAAAAAACAAACATGCTCAAAGCTTCCCATTAATATGCCATTTAAAAATACAGCTGCATGGTAGAGGCATGCGTAACATATTTCACCTTTACTACTCGTTTTTGAAATATTTGCACATTTACCACTCCTACCAATTAAATTGTGTTTATACATAAAAAATAAAAAATAATTAAAGTCATGCCTAATATCAGTTACACGATATGGAACAAACTTTCCATGTTTCTAGCCCATAATTTAAGCTCTCAATCTTGGAAGGATATCAGTTAGATATCATATTTCAAACTTTTCATGTTTCATTATCACATCTCATATATAGTCGTAGTGCTGCTATTGAACAGGTGAAAGTATATGTGCAGTATATTTTGGTATTTGTTCATGGAAATAAACTGCGTAGTTTTAATATATTTGGTTTATGTTCAGCAGTTGATTCTTATTGTGCAGCATAAGTATATTTTTAGTTTATGTTCAGTATATTTTTAGATTTTTATTGTGCAGCATAAGTATATTTTTAGTTTATGTTCAGTATATTTTTAGTTTATGAACCACATCAAACAAAGACTTGGCTCCGGATCGGGCCTGGAGTTGCTGCTTCCGCACGGCGATCTTCTCAGGCCGGTGAAGGCTGACGAGGAAGGAGGTTGAATCAACAAGGACAAAAGAAAAAAAAATCAAAAATAAATAAGAAAAATTAACAAGAATTAAAACTGGAGCTTCAAGGGATTCTATCGTTGAGCAGAAAAAGGCAAACAAGACAGAGGGAAGAGGGGATTGAAATGGCGCAAGCTGCAAACTAAGCCGCGACCACCACGAGGGCGGAGATCTGAGCCCGCCGCCAGGCCCGGCCTTCACTCCGTCCGAAATCCCAGAGACCGCCATGGCGACATAGATTTTGGGAGAAGCGCCATCAACGACCGGCATGGATCCTCAGGCCTGATAGAATTGATGTCGCGGAAGCATCGAGAATCGAGCATCATGTAAATCTAGAGAGAGGTGGGGTTTAGCGGAGAGAAAACAAGGTTTGAAGAAGAGAGAGATATGAGGGGAGACGATAGATCGGGCTTGGCGAGAAAGCAAGATCTGGAGAGGAGAGAGATGAAGAGAGACGATGGATAGAATTTGGCGAGAAAAAACAAGATCTGGAGAGAGATATGAGGGGAGTCACCATGTAAATAGGAATGAGAAATTATTTTATAAATAATTATATAGAAGATGTAATTATGTAATATTTTCAGATTTTCCAAGTGGAGGATGTAAATTCCTCAATTTCTTAAGCTATAAATGAGTTTCTTACATTTAAACAAAAGAAGCATGACAAAAGACAACCACAAAATCAGGCTTATACAAAATTACACACACACACACACACACAGAGTTTGTTGGTATTTCATTAATTTTAACACTCCTCCGTAACGCTCATTTGGATAACTTTGAGCCCATCGCGTAGTGCTTCGAATCTTGGTCTTGACAATTGCTTGATTGCACTTTTTGTAGCACTTTGACTTTTGTTGTGATGGTTTTGAAACTTGTCTTTGATGACTGTGTATGCTTGCTTCTCCTGATGGTGTGATTTTTGTACTCAGATATTTTTCTTCTTGACACCTTTTGCTACAATGTTGACACTTAACTTGCCAATTGACTTGTCTTCTGTGTTGGGTATTGAAATTCCATTGCAAAACATTGATTCTCACTCATTTTGATTTTTGCAATGGCCTTCTTGTCCTTGTTGTAAATGGTGCATGAATCTCCCTTAAAATGCAAGTTGTAGCTTTTCTTTAACATTTCGCCGACACTTAGTAAATTTTGATCGATTGTTGGAACTAAGAGGACATTGTTGAGATATTTTGTGCCTTCTCTTGTGTTGATGGCGATAGCTCCTTTTCCTGTTGCCTCCACGTATTTGCCATTTCTAATCTTGACTTGTGAATTGAATGTTTCAATATTGCAAAAAATACTTTCATCGAAAGTCATGTGATTACTGCAGCCGTTGTCCAAGTAACAAAGGCTTCTTTTGTCTCCTGTTGTACCGTTGGAGGCATAGAACAATAATTCTTCTGGCTCTGGCACTGTCTCTTCTGAAAAATTGGCTCGTTGACTTTGTCTTCTTTCCCAATAGTGTTTCTCGATGTGTCCAAACCATTGACATTTTTTGCATTGAGGTTTCTCTCGAAACCAACACTCTTCTTTTTTGGGATTATTTTTCTTGCAAATTCCACATGGTGTATCAAACCATATTTTGTTTTTCTCGGGTTTAGAATATTCCCCATCACTTGATTTTTTTGGAAATCTTTTCTCTTGACTTTTCAAATTTTGAGATCGTAAATTTAATTTCGACTAAAATACAGTTTCCATGTCATTTTCATTTTTCTTCAAATTTGTCATTCTTTCATAAGCTTCTAGAGAACCAACTAATTCTGTCACATATAAAGTATTTAAATCTTTCAATTCTCTAATGACTGTAACGATTGGGTCCTACTTTTCATTGAAAATAATTAGTAACTTTTCAACAACTTTTTTATTTGAAATATCTTCTCCAACTGCCCTCATGTGATTAACAAGCTCAATTAATTTTGTATAATATTCTTTCACGGTCTCATTTTCTTTCATTTTTAATTTTTTCGTAAGTCTGTAATTTGACTGCACGTACCTTGGATTTTTCTTGAAATTCTTCTTATAAAATCTCCCAAGCTTCTTTGGCGTTGTTGGCTTTGATGACTCTTGGAAAAATATTGTCTGACAAGGCTTGTTAGATTATGTAGAGTGCCTGTGCATCCTTCCGTCGCTCCTCTCATAGTTTTTTCTGTTCTTGTACGAGCAATGTTGATTTATCCATGGAAATATTGCGAAAACTTCCCACAAGAATTGTGATAAAAATAATGTTTTTCATCTTGATGCTCCAGTAGTCGTAATTTTATCCTCCAAATATTGGTAGAGGAATAGTGTTGTTTGATGAGGACGTCATTTCTCTTTGTTACGCCCCAAGTCTTTTGATCGATCGGGCTCTGATACCACTGTTGGTATTTTGGGTGAGTTTGAGTAATTGTTATATTAGATTCGAAATGATATAAAAATAAAACTTGGAATAATACTTTGAATTTGGAAATGTTAATGGAAAAAGGAGACTTTTATTAGGAGTATAATAGGATACATGGGCTTTCTTTCAAATTTTGTTGCATCCTTCATGGCACACACATATATTGATATATATAGAGAACATGAGGTGGTCTGGAGAATTCTATGTCTAGAGATTCTACCACACACTAATAGGCTCTTTAATGCAAAAAAAATAAAAATAAAAAAAAGTAGGCTCTTTCATTAACTTTTATTAATCTGAGAAATATAGACTTACCTAAAGACTAAGCAAAAATATTAATTTCCTAGAGAATTCTTCATGAAGTGTTTTCTACAAGTTTCTAGATTTCTCCAAATGCTCATGAGGTGGTCTGGAGAATTCTATGTCTAGAGATTCTACCACACACTAATAGGCTCTTTAATGCAAAAAAAATAAAAATAAAAAAAAGTAGGCTCTTTCATTAACTTTTATTAATCTGAGAAATATAGACTTACTGTTGAGAAGTCGAAGTTATGATTCAGTTTTCCTTATCTTTTCTCGCATTTTAGTTGCTATGTTAAAGGCGTGATTGTCACTTAGTAGGTTCTTTTCTTTTCTATTTTTGTTTTATTCTGGACACGTGTTATATTGTGGTTGGTCTAGCCACTCACATGTAAAGCATGTGCTTGTCGTCATGCTTATATTCTGTAATCGAGCTTTTAGCTCATTTTCAATTAAATGAAAAAAAAGGTCCTGGAAAATTCCAAAAACTCTCTCGCACAAAATGCAGGAAAACACTTGAATCAACATGGTACCAGAGCAGGAAATTTGAAGCAAAATCATGGCGAACAACAGAAAAGATCGCAGCAGAGAAATAGTGGCAAAATCCAACTACTCAAGGGACATCGATCCCCTCTCTCTGCATGGATCTGACCATCCTGGAATGGTACTAGTTACCAATCAGCTACACGGTCCGAACTACCTCCATTGGAGTCGGGCTATGAAGCTAGCTTTAGCAGCCAAATCCAAGCTTGGATTCATAAATGGAGTTGTTGAAGTTCCAGCACTAAATACTGAGGAGTATGAACAATATCTAAAGGTGGAATCTATGGTAATCTCTTGGATTCTTAATTCTATCTCAAAGGATATTGTTGAGGCTTTTATGTATGTGACAAATTCAAAGCAACTGTGGGACGAACTTGCTGAAAGATATGGGGAAAGCAATGGCCCTTTGAGATATCAGATGCAAAAGGAAATTGCTAACTATACACAAGGTACATCCTCAGTGACCACATATTATACAAAGCTTAAGTGCTTGTGGGATGAATATGCATGTTTAGTGTCTCTACCAGAATGTGTATGTGGCTCAGGGAAGAGATTTGCTGAGAATGATATGGAAATCAAGTTGATGCAATTCCTTATGGGTTTGAATGAGGTTTTTGAACCAGTTAAAAATCAAATTCTCCTCATGGAACCCTTGCCTACTGTAAATAAGGCATATTCCATGATACTGAAGGTGGAGAAACAAAAGTATACAGGCTATGGAGTTTCAGATCCTTTGAAAACCTCTACCATGATGGCAAAAGGAAGTTATAGTAGAGGAGGTGGCATGAGGTTTGCTACATATGGCAGAGGCAGTGGTGGTCGAGGTTCTAGTGGGCAAAGTTTCAATATTGGAGGCAGAGGTAGAGGAATTCATAGACCCACAAAGGAGGAGAGAGCAAAGTTGTTTTGCACCCATTGTGGTTACAATGGGCATGAGATTCAAGGGTGTTTTAAGATAAATGGGTATCCGGATTGGTATAAAGATTTGAAAGGACATAGAACAAATGGAGTTGCAAATATGGCAGATAGTGAAGAAGTGAACAAGAGTGGAGATTCAGATGTGAAGTCACAGCATAGTGACTCTATGACAGATATTAGCTCAATTGTTCAGAAAGAAGTTGACAAATACCTTTCCAGAAAACAGGTAATGAGAATCATTCCTTCTCTCACTTTGTGGAGTATCCTGATCACACTGAGGATTATGCTTTCACTTTACTGAGCAAGCTAGAAAAGGGCAGCTGGATTGTTGATACAAGGGCCAGCAGACACATATGTTCAGATGATGATATGGCCAGTAATTCCTTATGTACTCCATTGCCTATTATTGTGAATTTACCAGATGGCTCCAAGATTGAGGTGTCTAAAATAGGTGAGGTGAGACTAAACAACAGCCTATTGCTAAGAGATGTGCTTTTGATTCCAGATTTTAAGTATAACTTACTGTCTGTGGGACATTTAGTTAAGGATTTCGGGCTGAAGTTTGAATTCACAAATGAAGGATGCAAGTTGATTGATCCTAAGACAAATGATATTCTTGCAGTTGGAAGAGCTTTATGTGGCTTATATGTGTTGGAAAATGTGAATCATTTTGTTAATGCAGTAGATGGCAGGCTGAAGGAATCAAATGAGATAGATCTCTGGCATAAAAGTCTAGGGCATAACTCAATTTCTTGTATGAAGCATATAGATTTCCTCAGTCTTGGTTGTTCACAGAAGCAGCTCAAACCATGTGAAGTATGCCACAGGGGTAAGCAATGCAGGCTTCCTTTCTCAAATAGTGAAATAAAGTCTCTCAACAAGCTAGAGCTAATTCACATTGATGTTTGGGGCCCTCATCATGAAGAATCTGTTACAAATACCTCTTACATGCTCACCATAGTAGATGACTTCACAAGGGGCACTTGGATATTTCTTATGAAGAACAAATCAGATACCCTCAATCATATAAAAATCTTCTTGAAGATGGTACAAGTGCAATTTGGAACTCAAGTGAAGCAAATAAGAACATATAATGGGTCTGAATTTGTGAACAAAGAGATGGAGTTATTGTTAAATGAGAATAGGGTCATGCACCAAAGATCTTGTCCATATACTCCACAGCAAAATGGAGTAATGGAAAAAAAGCATAGATCTATCCTTGAGGTGGCTAGGTCTACAGTCAGCGGCACATCTCCGTCAGATGCGGCTGAACAGCTGCGAGCCGTTAGTTTCCTGGATTACTTCTTGCAAAGAACCATAAGCTCCCAACTCCGGGCATTCTCTTAAGCTTAAAAGAAAACGGTAGCCCCCTTTTCTTTTCAAGCAAAATTACAGAAGAAGTTGTGGCCTTACAGTCTACTGGCAACAGTCCAAATCATTAACTGCTTGCCTAGTGGAAAACTTGGTTGGAAAAGTCCTTATCAGCTGCTTTATGGAGATTGTCCTCCCTTTGAAAGGTTTAAAGTATTTGGATGTCTATGTTTTGCTTCAAGGCTAGAACCACACAGGAGGAAGTTTGATTCTAGGGCTACACCTTGTGTGTTTTTGGGATATGTGACAGGTGTGAAAGGTTATAGAGTTTATGACCTTGACAAGAAAGAGGTTTTCACCTCAAGGGATGTGATATTCTATGAAGAAGAGTTCCCTTTCCATAATACTATCTCTCAGAAATACAACACTCCACTACCTGTGGTTCATGATCAGGATGATGATGAATATGAATTTGATAGAGAATGTGTTACAGAAAGCACAGGAGAACAAGTCACTACATCTCAGCCTGCTGAAGGAAAGAGAATCAGAAAGCAACCTTATTGGTGGTCTGATTATGTGGTAAATACAATTCACAGTGATGATGCACACTCACATATGAGATTGTTTTTCACTGAGGTGGATAAAGCAGACACTGAACCTGTCTTCTATGAACAGGCCATTAAGGATGAAAAGTGGATTGATGCAATGAACAAGGAATTGCAAGCTTTAGAATCTAATGACACTTTGGAAATTAACCAAATTACCTGATGGAAAAAGGGCTATAGGCTCGAAATGGGTATATAAAATTAAAAGAAACCCAGATGGCAGTGTTGATAAGTTCAAAGCTAGATTGGTTGCAAAGGGGTATCTTTAAAGAGAAGGAATAGATTTTTTTGACAGTTTTTCACCTGTCGCAAAGTTGGTTTCAGTGAGATTACTTATTGCCCTAGCTACACAAATGGGGCTGGAATTGCACCACATTGATATAAATAATGCTTTTTTGGATGGCTTCTTGGAGGAAGAAGTTTATATTCACCCTCCAAAAGGATACACTAAGGCCAAGAAAGGTGAGGTTTGTCTGTTGAAAAGAAGCTTGTATGGTTTGAAACAGGCGTCGAGGCAGTGGAACATTGAGTTCTCAGATAAACTTGTAGCTTTTGGGTTTAAGCAATCTATGCATGATCATTGCCTTTTCATCAAGAATACAGGACAGCAATTCCTTACTCTTCTGATTTATGTTGATGATGTGCTTATAGCCGGTTCTTCTTTGGCAGACATTGTGAGTTTGAAATCCTATCTTGATAACCTTTTTACCATCAAGGATCTAGGCCCTGCTAAATACTTCTTAGGGCTTGAAATCCATAGAGATGCTGCTGGGACTTCTCTAAGTCAAAGAAAGTATATTCTGGACATTGTCGCAGATCTCAAACTTGAGGGTTCTAGACATGTGGTCACTCCATTTCCACAAGGTCTCAATTTATCTAACCAGAACTCTCCTTCATTTCATGATGTTGAAGCTTACAGAAGGTTTGTTGGAAGAATGCTTTACCTTAATCTTGCGAGACCCGATGTGTCATATGCCATTCAACAGTTAAGTCAATTTGTCCATGCACCTACACAAGCACATTGGACAGCTGCTGTACATGTTGTTAAATACCTCAATGGTTGTCCTTCTCTGGGATTATACTACAAGGCACAAAGTTCACATCATCTTCAAGCATTCTGTGATGCTGACTGGGGCAGTTGCCACCTTACTAGACGTTCTCTTACTGTATTTTGTATTTTCCTGGGTGAGGCTTTGATCTCTTGGAAGACAAAGAAGCAGAAAACGGTTTCTCGGTCCTCGGCCGAGGTTGAATATAGATCAGTGGCTTCCACGGTGTGTGAGCTTCAATGGATTTCCTATCTTGCAGCCGATCTTAGTGTTAAGCTGGCTCAACCTATTTCGCTTTGGTGTGATAATCGAGCTGCTATTCACATCACAGCTAACCCCGTCTTCCACGAGCGCACCAAACATCTCGACATTGACTGCCATGTGGTGCGCAATCAATTCAAAGATGGCTTTATTTTGCCGCAGCATGTTTCTGGTCATCTCCAGCCGGCTGACTTATTTACAAAATCACTAGGTGGTCCTGATTTTCGTCGTTTTCTTGGCAAGCTGGGAATGTGTTCCGTTGATCCCATTCCTGCTTGAGGGGGGCGTGTTGAGAAGTCGAAGTTACGATTCAGTTTTCCTTTTCTTTTCTCGCATTTTAGTTGCTATGTTAAAGGCGTGATTGTCACTTAGTAGGTTCTTTTCTTTTCTATTTTCGTTTTATTATGGACACGTGTTATATTGTGGTTGGTCTAGCCACTCACATGTAAAGCATGTGCTCATCGTCATGCTTATATTATGTAATCGAGCTTTCAGCTCATTTTCAATTAAATGAAAAAAAAGGTCCTGGAAAATTCCAAAAACTCTCTCGCACAAAATGCAGGAAAACACTTGAATCAACACTTACATAAAGACTAAGCAAAAATATTAATTTCCTAGAGAATTCTTCATGAAGTGTTTTCTACAAGTTTCTAGATTTCTCCAAATGAGCATTAATTTTAGCACATTTACAAAAGCTGTACTGTAGGCTGCAAAGTTTTTGTTTAAAAACAAGACCAAAGCATGCATATTTATGATAATGAAGAACAGTCAATCTGAGTGGTGCTCTTCCTCAGTGGCCTGATAGTTGTAGCTTTTTCTTCAGTTCTTTTAGATTAATTATCAATAGGATATGGATTTTCTTCAGGTGGAGGACTGGAAGACTGCAACAGAAGTTTCTCCTACAAAGTGTTGAATACGATTTTTCTCAATCGTAGTTAATATATTTTATTTTATTTTTCTTTTTTCGACGTCGCGAAGCTTCTTCACCTCTTTCTCTAAATTACAGTAAAATATCCAAAAAATAATATGTGTATATAGTATGAGACTTGGAAAGTAGCTCGGACACTATAAGAAAATATATAAGAAAATTTCTAATAGATAAAGAAGGTGAGCATGATTTATATAATTTTATTTTTTTTTTGAGTTACAGTAAAATATCTAAATAATATTTGTATATAGTATGATTTATTTAATTTATTTGATTCTTATAATTTTCAACAGGTATTTGACTTGGAAAGTAGTCCTGACACTATAATAAAATATATAAGAAATTATTTAATAGATAAGAAGGAGAGCGTGAATTGGGTCATCCTAATGTCTTGCTCTGGATTAAGTTGTTCTATGATTAAAACACTTTCCAAGTCGTCATTTCTCAGGTCAACATCAAGGTTCTCGAGCCGTGTATCATAGCCCGTGAGCTAGATGTTGCAGACTTCTCAAATTGTTTCCTCTGACAACCGTTAAGCTCTTAAAATATCTATCTTATATCGACTTATCTAACTTGACTTATAACCCGGTCGATCTTTCAACACTCAACCCGATCTATGCGAGTATGTATTTTGCCTCGGTCGCTCACACCAAGATTTATTAAAGAATTTGGGTCGCTTTCGAATCTCTTATAACATTTGCCTGCCAAAGGCTATTGAACTAATTGTGGTGTACTTGCAGTGTATTTCCATTTTCTTTTGCCGCATATTCGATGTCTTCTTCTAATGAAAGTAGTCGCTATTTATAGAAGGGGAGGAGCAATAAAATATATTATCGTCGAGATATGTGTAGGATTTTCTGCGGGTCTACTACATGCAAGGCGCCACATGTCCTTGCAACTTGCTCGAGGGGCTGATCTTTTTGGCGGTACGAACCGTTTTGGAGTGACAACCGTTTTAACACTAGATCTACTGAGATTGGCTTAACGGAAGCTTTTGTTCACCTATGACCGATGTGAGGAAATAGTTCTTCTATCTCATATTGACGTTGGTCTGATGTATCTCTGGCCTGAAGTGAGATCGACACAAAGGATTGCTTCAACGCTCCTCTGTCGTTCTGAGTCGATGTGTTCAGATGAGCTTATCATGTTGGGACTTCAGGGTACTATAATCCAAATCACCCTCGTTTAATGGGCTAACCCAAATCAGTGCATTTTGGGTACAATACAACATATATACTTTTGGAGTTTTTTTCAGTCTCCGTACAAAGTCTAAAAGATGAATTTTACCAAAGACTCTAAAGGTCAAGGACTAATAATTTAATGTTTTAGTTTATACAACTTTGAGACTGGTGAGTTAACTATTAATTCAGATCTTGAAAGATAAAACTTATCAATTTAGAACCCAAAAATTTTTAAATTATCAATTGAAGGCTATAAGTGTGAAATATCTTTTATATATTTTTATTTATATTGAGGTTTTATATTCATAATTGTTTTAACTGATGTGGCATACAAAATTTTTTCTCATATTTTTCATATATTCTGAGTTTTTATTTATATTTTGATGTCTTGTTTATATTCTTGAGAATTATATTCAAAGTTCTTAAATTGATAGTTTAACATCTTTTGGGTTTCAATTTGATAATAAATATTTTTCATACCTCTAAAGTGATATTTGACACATCTTCAAAGATCCAAAATCATAATACCCCATTTTTTTTTCTATTATAAAAAATGCATGTTATGAATATTATGGTTTTATTCTTTGATCAATAATTAGTACGAATCCCGTGCGATGCACGGGTAAGAGATATTCATTAATATTTATAAATTAAAAATTTTTATTAAATAATATTTATAAACTAAAAACATGGAATCAATATGTAATACAATGTACCTATATTAAATTATTCTAAATGTTATATAAAATTTAAATTGTGCAAAATTACATAAAAATTTCTATTTTTAAAATTAGTACACAACCCGTGCATTGCACATAACTGATAATAAATTACATTATATTCGTTTCAATATATGTGTCATTTCAAAATTTCTATTCAGAAATTCGATTTGACTATAACGTGATTCTATAAAATAATTATTTTCGTAAAATTTTATTATATATTTAAAAACCTATGTGAATAATAAGTATAAATATAAAACTTATATTGTTTCATTAACTAAAATGAATTTATTTTGTATAAAATATCCAAATAAAAAAATTTAAATAGTTGAGTAAAAGCAACCAATCATAAGATTTTTTATGCCAAAAAAATCGACACTCTTTATCATGCTAAAAAAATGAACAGTGCAAATCACACAAACATTATTCGAAATGTTGTAAAATGAATTAAATTGAGACTCACTAATTATACAAGAAAAAAAAAATGACCAGAGTTTTTCTATTAAAAAAAATTAATACACGCACAATATTACATCAATATATCCATTTGATATGAGATATTATATGCCTAAAGAATAGACCGGTTTACCACGTGGGTCGGGCGAGCTTGATGTCGAGAAAGCTGTATTGGTCGAGCAGGATAGCAGATCTGGTCGATGATCGACCTGGCGAAGGGGGACTCGGTCAGATCGAGCACCCGACAGGTGAAGAGCAATCGAGGGCGTGGCCTAAACGCGAGAAAGCGCGTGGACTTCGTCAGAAGATCCTAACGGAATGTGCAGAGAATAATCTCCCTCGGCTCAGAGGGACACGTGGCGAGAGTACATTGGTGCAGAGTAATAACGGCCATAACCACCTCTGACACCTCTGACACACGCACACTGTGTGTGTACGGACGGGCAGCGCGGGTAGGACAGCTCACCAAATCCGGGCAGCTTCTAGGGCAGGTATCTCACTCCTATATATATAGGAGTGAGCCTTTTCTTGTTACTTACGATTTATCCATTACATACTTTGGAGAATTGAGAAAAACATACACTGACTTAAGCATCGGAGGCTCTTCACCGAAAAACCCCCCGGTGTGAGAGTTCTTTGCAGGTACGCGGCGTTCTACCGGTGAGGAGGAGGAAAACGAGCCGATTTCAAGCCGGTCGGAGTGTTTTGTGTTACCATTTGGTGCCGTCTGTGGGACTTTCGTTCGAAAAGTGGTGTGCTGAGATTACTGAAGCTTGGTGGCTATGGCGGACGGAATTCCTAGGAAAGATTTGCAAGCATCGTTCGACGAAGCGTGGACAATGACGAGGCGTTTGGCGAAGGCCCCCCTCTGGGATTCTCTGGACCCTCCTCGCGGTGACTCCAATGCCTGTCCCTCAAGGTGTAGCAGTCACGCCGGTGCAACCAAAGGCCGACGGGGGCTCAAACCGAGCTCAAGAGGCCCGTACGACTCAGGGAGCGGCGATCCCGACGCCGTTGCAGCCAGATCTGGCCGTGGCGCCGCTGCAAGGAGCGGTGGTGCAGGGAGTAGCACCGCCGCGGGTGGAGGAGCAGCCTCATCCATTAGGAGCTTAGCCCTCTGCTCAAAAGCGACGTTCTCACGCGCTCAAGCCGCCTTTTCTTCCTCGAGCGCAACCTCGAGGGTTTTCTGCTTAACCCCCTCGGTCTCTAGGGCAGCCTTGAGAGTCTCTTTCTCCGCTCGCTCAGCAGGGAGCGCTTCCTCAAAAGACTTGAGGGCCCCCTCGAGCGTTTCTTTCTCAGAGGAAAGGACCCTAGCTTGGGCAGCTGCCTCCTTTAGTTTCTGCTGCAAGGCGTGCCCTTTGACAACGAGATCAGCCACTCGATCACTGAGGACGAGAGACCCTCGTTCGATTGCAGGAATGGAGCGGCTCGAGCTGGCTAGCGTCTGCTCGATCAAGGGCGCGATTTCAACCATTCCCTATAAGGACATATAAAAGGAAGAATTAGAGCACAAATAATAATAAAAACAGGTGAGATAAAGCATATATTCATTAAGTTATAAGGGATTACATGAGCCAGCCATTGCTGGGCCATCGAGAGAAGTGATTAAGACGGCGGTCTCCTCGAGGCGACGGCGTTTGCTAGCTCCCCTCATTCCCCTCGACAGGGGGACGCTTGAGTTGACTCTCTTCGAGCAGAGTCTCCTCAGGGGAAGCGAGTATGTGGATGATAGGAGTGGCTGGATCGCGGGGAAATGGTTCCGGTTAAGGAGAGGCTGGCTGTTCGAGCTGTTCAGGTTGTTCGGGTTGCCGGTCAACATGAAGGTCGGTCGAGGACGGCTCCTTGACGACCGGCCCGGCCATGGATGGAGGACGAGGATCAACCTCCATGGCAGAAGTCATTTCCCCAGTGGCGGTGAAGCCGAGCGGGTGGACCGAGAAGCAGTCGAGTCAGCAGCCTTCGAGCTCGATCCCTCGGTCGTTTTCTTCTTTAGAGGAATTTTTCTCTTGGGCAAGGAGATAGCAGACATCTCTGCAAGAAATCATGAACGAATTAGAGCCATAATAGGTAAATCGCGTGTGAAACAAACACAACAATACTCGAGAATATTTAACAGCAAATACCTGGGTCATGTTCGACCCGGATAAGGTCGAGGGTTTCTTGGGTAGGAGGGGACAAGGACTTGTGGGTGAGAAGACAGCAGAAATGCAAAAGGTTCTCGTTTGCGAGAAGGGTTAGGGACGCAACGGGTTTTCGGTTCCATACAGTAATCTGTTGGTCGAACAGAGCACTTTGAGCAGGTGGCGCATGCCCACGCTTTAGCTGCTTAAGCCATGGAGTCGGTGCTCAAGGAAAAGCAGGGCTAGGCTCGACAAAAGCAAACCTATCCTTCCACCGGGGAACATGTGAAGGAGTGTCCGAAATAAAATGGACATCATTGCTGCTCTTAAGATAAAGCCCATGAGAAGATTTCGAGGGTGTATAACGGTAATGGAAAAAGTCTAGGTCGAGTCGACCTAGACGGATATGGCAAAGGATGATGAAAATGGTTATAAAACGGATGGCATTAGGAGGGAGGTGGTTCAATGGGAGGTCGAACCACTCACAAAGATCAAGCAAGTCTTGGCACAGGGAAAACGAACACCAAGTTTGAATTGGATCTCGAAAAAAGTATAACAATGTTTGGGAGGACAATCGTATGTGTCCTTAGGGCCAGGGGATACAAAGACCCATTTGGTTGGGTGGACGACCTCATCGGTATTCAACCAGCCGGCTATAAGAGCACGGGAAGAAGCCTTTGCAGAGGAGAAGATTTTGGTCAATTTGCCCTTCTTCTTGGTAGACTTAGAAGAGGAAGAGATAACGCACTGAGAAAGAGGGACATGGTCCTCGTTCTGATCATGAGACGCTTCAGCCGCATCGAGAGCCTCCTCAATTGCGTCAGAAGCTCCGAAGGCTAGCCGTCGGCGACGAGTGAGGGGAACATGGTCAAGAGCATCATCATCTGATTCATCGATCAGACGACGAGGTTGAGGCGGAAGAGAAGAGGTGGTGTGATCGGAAGGACGAAAAGTGTTGAGGGGAATAGGACAGTAAATTTCGTCCACTGAGCGAGAAGGAGAGTGAGTAACAGGCCGACGAGTTGGAGATGGCGACGTAGCAGTCGCATCTTCGCCAGAATGATGACTTTGCGCATTAGAAGCAGCGGAATCTGAAAAACAAAAGAAAGGAGAAGCAAGAGAAGAAGGAAAAAGATTAGGGTTTCGGAAGATGAAAAAAGGGGTTTTTCTTCACAGATGAAAGGGGGAGATTTTGAAAGAGGAGAACCAACATAGAAGGCCGGAAATTGACAAAATAAACAAACAAGAACACAAAATTAGAGCACAGAGAACTTACTTATGGTCGCAGTAGAAGACGGTTGCCGAAAAATGTTTGATGAAGGCGCCGAGAGCGAGAAAACACGATTTGCAGAGGAAGAAGTTAGGACGCAAGGGAATTCGAGATTTGTAAAAGTGAGAAAAGCCGAAAAATTGGCTAAGTACGGTATTTATACAGAGGCATAAGGTGAAGAGTTGGTGGAAATAGCCATTAGATGAAAGCGAGATCTAACGGTTGGGAGAATCAAAGGGGCAGAGATAGCAAGCGGCGCAGATCGCGAGGAGACGTGATGATTAAAGGTACTGGATTGAAAGAATGCGTGGCAGGCGGAAATCGCGCCAACAATAAAGGGAAATAAAGGGTGGATAAAATGCATCATAAAATCGGTCAAATGGTCGAGAAGTGGGAGCAACGTTGGTCAAATGATCGAAGGAGGAGACAAAACCTAAACAGAAGGTCGAAGAGTCAACAGATCGAAGAGGCAGACACCAGTTCACTCTTGGATCGAGTCATCCAGACTCGACCAGAGTGGGGGAGACGGGGGGGGGGGGGGGGGACTAGATGATATGGGATATTATATGCCTAAAGAATAGACCAGTTTACCACGTGGGTCGGGCGAGCTCGATGTCGAGAAAGCTATATTGGTCGAGCAGGATAGCAGATTTGGTCGATGATCGACCTGGCAAAGGGGGACTCGGTCAGATCGAGCACCCGACAAGTGAAGAGCAATCGAGGGCGTGGCCTGGACGCGAGAAAGCGCGTGGACTTCGTCAGAAGATCCTAACGGAATGTGCAGAGAATAATCTCCCTCGGCTCAGAGGGACACGTGGTGAGAGTACATTGGTGCAGAGTAATATTGGCGATAACCACCTCTGACACACGCACACTGTGTGTGTACGAACGGGCAGCGCGGGTAGGACAGCTCACCAAATCCGGGCAGCTCCTAGGGCAGGTATCTCACTCCTATATATATATATATATATATATGAGTTAGCCTTTTCTTGTTACTTACGATTTATCCATTACATACTTTGGAGAATTGAGAAAAACATACACTGACTTAAGCATCGGAGGCTCTTCACCGGAAACCCCCCAGTGTGAGAGTTCTTTACAGGTACACGGCGTTCTACCGATGAAGAGGAGGAAGACGAGCCGATTTCAAGCCGGTCGGAGTGATTTGCGTTACCACCGTTCATGGAGTTACGATAATTTTATTATGTTAATTTCATACGAAAAATTGAAATACACGCCTATAAATTAATATATTAGCCTATAATAAAAGTTCACTGTAAATTTATTAATTTTTCAACAAATTTCCTACTAAAAAACAGTCATCAAATAACCTAAATAAATCTGTTTACTTTATGCCGTATATTGATAAATTTATTTCTCATTGAAACAACCATCAATACAAAAAATAAATCGGTCCACTTTATACCATATGTTAATTAGATCATATGATTTGAATAATTAAGGTATCTTAAAAGATGGATTAGTTACTTTCTTAAATAATGAGCCGTAATTTCCATAAGTAATCATTTAATATATACCATAAATTGTTAAATTAATTTCCAAAAATAGTAAATAGATTTTTTTTGAAGGGAAATAGTTACTATTTAAAAAATAATCAAGCTTTTTTATATATATATATATATA
>BKCP01006183.1:138619-161084 GCA_008636005.1 Striga asiatica
TTTTTTTTTTTAAAAAAAAAAATTATGTATTCAATATTTTTGGCATAAAAATATACATAAAATTAATAAAATTATATGTTTTGTATACAAAATTTGTACATCAAAATATTAATAATATTGTATCTCATAGTATATATTTACCTTATAAATATATATACATAGTTTTTATTTTAAAATAAAGAAAATATTTTAAAAAATAAAAAAATATAGGAATCGGGTCAATCGGGTTGACTCGGCCGGGTCAATGCTCCGGATCGACCGAGTCAAAGATGGGTTGATCGGGCTTTGACCGGGTTTGACTGAATCCATTGTTACTGGTCCTAATAACCCATCTCAACCGGTTCAGGCTACGGATCAACCGGGCCCAGACCGACCCGTCGGGCCGCTCCGGAAAACTAACCAAAAGGTGATGAATAAGCACACAACTAGGACATCCTCTTTTATTTTGCATAAACTAAAGGGTGCTATTAGAGAGTGTCCAACCTCACCCCATTCCAACCAATCATAATCCAGCTTTAACATTTCTCCGGATGACCTTATTCACCTCAACTCAACCCTTCACACATTTCTTATCTATCACATGCAAAAAATCTCCTCACCCCCCACACCACCACAAACAAAATCTTCTAATTTATTATTTTTCCCATCTCTTCTTTTTTCTTTCTCATAATAACCTTTTAAAAAAAAAAAAACATCAAATCCACACCATAAAATTCCTCCCAAATTTCGACAACCATCAAATTAAAATGGCCACCAACACTTTCAACACCACACACTCTCTCCGGAGTCGCCGCCACTCAATCGACTCCCCCCAGGCAGCCCCCGCCGCCCCCAATCACTCATCCCATTCTCTCTTCCTCACACCAAAATCCGCCGTCCGCCCTCTTTCCCACTCGGCCGCCGCCGCCGCCGCCTCCACCACCGCCAACCCCTCCACCTCCGGAGCAACCGGCAGCGGCGGCGTTTCTCTCGACCTCCTGGAGCAGTACCTGTCGTCAAAAAACTTCCGGCAGGCAGACGAGGAGACCCGGCGGCTTCTAATCGCCCTCGCCGGCGAGGCAGCAATTCGGCGCGGGTACGTGTTCTTCTCGGAGGTTCAATTCATCCTCGCCGGGGATCTCCGGGCCATAGACGGGCTGTGGCGCGAGCACAGCAAGGGGCGGTACGGGTACAGCGTGCAGCGGCGGATCTGGAAGAAGGCAAAAGGGGATTTCACGCGCTTCTTCATAAGGGTCGGGTGGATGAAGAAGCTGGAGGGATGCGAGGTGGAGCAGTACAATTACAGGTCGTTCCCGGGGGAGTTCATATGGGACCCACCGGAGGAGGAGGAGGAGGAGGGTGTCGCCCACGCGCCCGAGGGGCACCTGCCACTCACGAACGCGCTCAGGGGGACACGATTGCTGGAGAGCATCCTCACCCATCCGGCATTTGATGATGATGATAATGATGATGACGATGATGGCGATGATGACGAGAAGATGATGAGGAAGGCTGTTGGGAAGCCTTTAATTGGGTTTAAACCCAACTACACCTTTTGAGTAAGATAGAAAGGTTTGTTGGGACAAAAAAAACAAATATTATTATAATAATTATGTCATGTGATTGTGATGATGGCGGTGCGTAGTCGAAGAAGCTTGTAATTTTATATTTTTTTTTTCTTTTTTTTTAACTTTTTCTGGGAACGTTAAATACGATGAAATGATGTTGTGAATTTCTGAAAGGTCCAAGTGGTAATTTCATATCATGTGCTGGCATTTGGCATGTTATACTTGTAAGAAAAATTATTATTTTTTTTTTTTCAATTCGATTTTGGAAGACTTTGAAATATTTTAAAACCATTTTAATTTAAATGAGAAATTAATTTTAATTGTTATATGTGAAATAAAAGAAGTTTAGTTGTTCAAAAGCTATTTTAAGTCGAACACGGACAAGTTCAGATCATGATAAGGTGTAAAGTCGCACATGGTATAGTGCAAAAATTGGTCTTGACAAGGCGCGACTACCTTGGCCTTCCTAGCAGTAAGGTGGTCGTGATCATGGGCCTAGGCGCTACCTTGGCCTTTCCAGTAGACTTCCTCTTCCTCTTGGACTTTTTAAATTCAGAGGTAGAGGGTCAAACCTGCACAACAACTAACACATGTGAGTTCTGAGAAAACAGGCCCTCAGTCGCCTAGAGCTTACTGAAAAGCTCTGCCAGCGAGAATGACAACTTGTTCATGTTGTAGTTCAAGCAGAACTGCTCAAAGCTCTTGGACAGTGACTGGAGCACGATATCAACTCGGGTCACCCGGTCTATATCGGCTACAAGGACCTCCATCTTATTGAGTTGAGCCATCAGATTAAAAACATGCTCCCTCACGGGAGTGCCCTCAACTATGGTCGTGTTCATCAGAACCCGCATAGCCTCCTGTCTGGCAGCCCTAGACTGGTGTCCAAAAAGCTACTTGAGGTTGATAAGCGTGTCGTAAGCCTTAAAAACATGCATAAATTATATGCATAATCTCGAGGCCTTAAAAACATGCATAAATAAAAACACGTACATTAAAGGCCATAACAGTGAATTAGTCAAAACACTTGCAAAACTGAGTTATGCAATAATAATTATCCAACAATATATGTCGCACCTTGAACACAATTAATTCATGCATATTAACATATAAAGCCTAAAGATCCAAAATTTACACAAAACACAATTTAAACCAAGTGCTATGATACCATTTGTTGGGGTTCTATGAGAAACGCCGTATTTCATGAAAGTCACAGATCTAAAGTCTAAAAAATATAAGCCTAAAGCGAGTGGACTAGAGAATGGTTTGAACACTCACGGCTTAAAATTACAGACTCTAAGAAGTTTCTGATTTCTGTTGATGGAGAACGTCTGAACTCTCATCAATCGTCGGAATCGAAAATAGGTCGTTGGAGTTGAATTGGACCACCGGTTGCGGAGGCACGTGAGTCACGGGTTACTGGGGTTTGGCATGTAGCGGCTCGTGGGTCAACGTCGTGGGCTGCTGACTACATCGCGGATCGCTGGAGGTTGTGGGCTAGCTCCGGTCACGGATGGTGGTCGAGGCTCGGGAGTCTCGGTTTTACCTTAGTACTTTTATTATATTAACTTACACTTTTTGATTGTCTTGGTGGGTAACTCACAAAGGTCTCACAATTATGATTTTTATCATAACGAGAGTGTGTAATCATAGGCTACAAGAGAGACTCTAAGGAAGTGACAAATATGGGCTTACCAATTATGGACCCAACTGTGGGTCAAACCCACTACGCTCATACTTGAACGGTTCTTCAGTCCACTAAAGAAAAACCGTAGATCTCCCCATTTGGCTCCCAAATTACAATTTGAGGCTCCAGTAATAATTACTCAATTTATCTCCCCGTGTTTAAGATATAATGTTCGTCAATTAATTAATTAATGTTAATAATTAATTGCCTTTTTGTGCTGAGGGTAGTACCACTTAATGTTCTATTATTATGTCGGAACTTAATCAGCTTGCAGGATTTAACATAATATCCTTCTTGAGCTTTTCTTGAGACATCATCAGACTATCGCACTCGGTGACCGTAAATAATCGAACACCACGTACATACACACAACATCACTACGCAAAACACGTTAGACTATTGATCCAACAACATGGATCTCAATTCTTGGTGAATCAGATTAGCAACTACTGTATGCACGTGCCTATTTATATCTTACGGGTTAAGAGTACGCAGTAATTAACCAAGGTCTAATTTATTTACAGATCAGTTCAAAACAAACTTATCCTCTATAAGACCCATTCAATGCACACAGTGCACTGGTAACCAATCAGTGAAGGCAGATTGTACAGTTAACACTACAACCAATACGATGAGTTGTTCATTTTCATCTAGGTCATGAACTATATTATTTATATTTAACAAGTTACCAATACGTGATCTTCTGTATCATCCGTGATGGGTTGCTCATTTTCATTTAGGTCATGAACTATATTATTTATGTTTTACAAGTTACCAATACGTGATCTTCTATATCATCCGTGATGGACCACAATATCCAAATGTAAAACATCAGAATATAAGATAATTTAATTAAATGTAATTTTCATTCAAAAGAAAGATAGTGTTTATTATGCAAAATACCAAGCTTTAAGTATATACACCAACAATTACTCCATAGCTCTAGTCCAATGGAGTATGGTTTGGGGAGACTTGATAATATACCTACCGATGAACCAAAGTCAAGTGTGACTAAGTCGAGGAGAGACTCAGAGAAGACGACCTTAAGGAAGTCGATGTTAGGCTGGGATCTTAAGGGAGACGACCTAATGGAGTAGGAGACTACTCAAAGGTATCTATAAGAGGTCACCACGACCAATAGCCCATGCGAAGGTAGCTCGATGAGTCAATAATCTGATAGTGCGACTTGTGAGGAGATGAACGTGACACCTATAATTACACAGAGACCTAATTAAAGTACCCAATGAATGAATAAGAAGGAATCTAATGACGACCAAGGTATTATTATGATGAAGATAAGATCAAACTCCAGGAAGTCAGGCAGGCTGACTTTAGGCAACTCGGGCACACAAGTACGGGCAAATATTTCTCTATAAAAGAGGTATGAGATACAACTACAAACCTTCTTCTACATTCTACATACGTTCTACTTAGAGCTTGTATCTTTCATCTTTCGGATACTGATTTAAGCATCCGAGTTCTAACACCGGTAACTCCACCTGACACTTTTTGCAGGTTTCAGCTGTTCAGGGATGATCGAAGCTCTCATTTTCGAGTTCAGTCTCGACTCGAGGTCTCCGACACATAAAGTATGTTTATCCTTCATGTGTTTAAAAGTGTAATGCTAAAGAATATAAAAATATAAGTACAATATTTTGATGATCAAGTATATACAGTACTAATATGAAAAACCAAAACTAAAATGAAAACCCTATATTAAAATGAGAAGCCAACAATTTACTTGTCGATCTGTCACGTAAACTATTAGATTACGAAGAATCAACATATTTAAAATATGTATTGTTGTAAATTATGATACATTAATGAATCAATTGTCAAACTGTCATGTAAATTATAATCTTAGAAATAAAAACAAAACGTTCAGAATATATATAATATTTAATATAACATTTAATATATATATATATATATATATATATATATATATATGATATCACAAACAAAAACTAACAGATTGCGTTCACACGGGGTGTTCTAATTTAACACCTCGTTTTTGTCCCACAAATGATTAGTAACAAAGATGTCTATAATCGCTTTACCATAAAAACTTTCTTGCCATTGCGTTATCATTGTACTTCATTATCTTCTGTTCTCTCTTACGAGAAATCCAGGATCAAATAACACATCAAATTAATAAAGAGGCTCAACCAATATTGTCTATGTCTCCAGCACCACCAACCATAAAGCCCACTTCACTAACCTCATGAACTAAATGCAATGTCATTCATTTCCCATTTGGTGGTTTGCTCTCATCTGAAGTGATGCTTGATATTTTTTGTTGTGGGGTATTTTTATCCATTGCATGTGTTTGTGATATCTCAACACAAAAATACATGCAAAAACTACCCAATAGTTAATTGTAGAAAAAATTAAAATATATCCACTACCTCACATATTTGGGTTGAAAGTTTGCGATTTGATTGGGGCAAAATTTCAAACTTGGTCCTATAACTTGGCCACAATCCAAAAAACCACCCCGATACTGACCACTTTCAATTTAGGTCGTATAATTTGACAATTTAATCAAATTTGGTCCTTTTCTATCCGGACCCTAGATAAAAAAAGTGACGTGGCAGTTTTTTATCTGACATGGCGTGATTGTTGTCTACATGACAGGATTATGAAATGTTGACTTCAAAATTAACTATTCCACATAAGCAACAGACCTTAGTTGCAATTAACTATAACTTTTTAAATTACAAAGTAGTCCATACAACTTATTAAATTTCCAAAACTGAATCCCTGCAATACTCAACTCGTCAATCTCTCATCCGCCTCGCCTGCTCGCTACCGCCGACCACCATTGTCGTTCGCCCCAAACTGCTCGAAGCTTCAGTACCGTGATCTATCTCAGAATTACTTCGTGAGAAATTTCGGCGAACATCAGCCATCTCTGATCACTCCCCCACCTCGATCTGTTGGCAAACAACTTCACCGACGACATAACTCCAGAGGTCTAGAACTTAACGAATCTGAGATCTCTGAATCTCTATCGTAATCTATTTAATGGAAGTTCTGTTAATGGAACTTAACAGATCTGCAACTTTTTGTTTTTTTTTAATATACAGTTCATATTAGAGAAGAAAAAAAAATGAAAATACAGATTGACCGAACCATATCCCGTAACAAGAGCGCATTCGAATTTTCACCTCTTTACACCATGAATGTGACCATACCATCGTCTCCTGCTAATCTTCCTCTTCCGCTTAGATAAAGCTCTATCCTATCCCCTCTGTGAGATCCTTTGCACTAATCTTATCTTTAACTTTCCCAACGTGTTCCTGATTTTTAGGAGGGGGGAAATGGAGACTGGAATCATGACAATAGATCCTGCCAAGATATGCAAAATTTGATGGCATATATGAGCATCCCCAGTCATCTCTCAACCAGCGGTCCCTCATATCTAGAGATGTTAAATGGTCCTTGGCCTGACTGACCGGCCCGTTTAGCCCGAAAAAAAAACAGGGTTAGGATTAGCAGCCCGTTTAAACCCGAGCTTTTTAGGCCCGCACCGTTTAGCCCGAAACCCGCTAGGGCTAGCCCGTTTAACTTGGGTTGGGTGGTGTATATGCTTTTAGAAAGGTAAGGAATATGTCTCATAATTCCTTATATATTACAATTTTGTTATTCTACTTTACATGTAATTATGAGTTACAATGTATTATTATTATTTTGATAGATAATTATTAAAAAATTTTATTATGTCACAGAAAAATATTTAAGCCAATCAGATCGGCTAATAAAAAACAAATGAGACAAAGACCTAAAACATAGAATATAGTGACAAAATATAAATTCAGCAGTATGCTATATTGTGAAAATTCCCGAAGCGTACCAAATAACTAGTCAAATGGTAGTTATAAGTAATAGTTCGAACATTTTTTTTTTTCTGTTGAGAAACAATATGTTATTTAAGAGTTTGTAATGTGTGTTTGTATATGAAGTGTAGTTGTATATATATAGTGGTAAATACTAAATAGCCGTTGAAAAAAACGGTTAACTAGGTGTTATTATTATTATTATTATTATTACTATTATTATTATTATTATTATTATTATTATTATTATTATAGCCTGTATAGCCCGTTTAGCCCGAAGCCCGCTAGGTTTAGGGTTAGGTCTTTTTATTGGTAGCCCGTTTAAATCCGGACTTTTTAGGCCCAGACCGTTTAGTCCGAAGCCCGCTAAGGCTAGCCCGAAACCCGCTAGGGCTAGCCCGTTTAACATCTCTACTCATATCCCGTAATAGATCTGGAAGTTCACCAGATAGTTTTTTTATTTTATTTTTTTTTTTGTTTTAATTTTGTATTTTTTTCCACAATAGGTATAAGTATTTCCACCTAATTTTAGTTTTTTGTTTTAATTTTTTTTTATTTCACTTGGCTATAATTGAATTATTAAATACAAATAAAGTCCCCACATCACACCAGGTCAGATAAAAAATACCACGTGACGCCACGTCAAATTTTTATCCTGAGTTCGGATAAAAAAAGACTAGAAATGATGAAATCGACAAATTATAGGACTTAAATTGAAAGTGGTCAATATCGGGGTGGTTTTTTGGACTGTGGCCAAGTTATAGGACCAATTTTGAAATTTTGTCATTTGATTGGCTAGTGAACATTTGATGCAATTGCGAAAAATGAAGAGCACAATTTCCATCTCTGGCTAAAGTTAGTTGGACATATTTTGTAATTTTGACTAGTTGAAACAAATCATATATATCGACTAACCATAATGATGACATAAAGTAAATATAAATAGAGCAGTATATAGAACATCCAATCGACCTTTATACAAATATTACAATGTAAACTAACTTGACACTAAAAGCTAAAATATTAAAACAGTAAAGGTTGTCAAGTTGAGGAAGTGATATCACGCAGAAAGTTGAGCCCTGTACACATAAAACCTAACCAAAAGCAGAAAGAAAATGAAGTTAAAGAAATTGAGAGCAGCCAATAGCGCATAGTAATAATCCAAATGGCAGTTGTTGAGGTCATTCCCAACCCACCCCTCTTCATGATCTCCCTTGGTGAACCTCGAAACAATCGATAACAAAAAAGTACTAAGGTAATTCCCAACTCCAAGGCTAACCATGGAGTAGGACGTCCCCAAGCTCTTCATTCCTTGGGGCGCCTGATCATAGAAAAACTCAATCTTTGCCACTTCCAAGAATGCATCCGCAATCCCCATCAACACAAACTGCGGCAGCAGAATAAAAACAGACACTTGTTCTTGCTCGTGTCCCATCCTCATCCTCATCCTCATCCTCCTGTGGCTCTCGGTGAAAGTTGCAACCACCATTATGATAATGTGAATGAGCATGCCAATCCCCATTCTCTGGAGGAGGCTGATTCCGCGTGGGTCCCCAGTCCATCTGCGCAGGATTCTCACGAGGATGCGGTCGTAAAGCACAACCGATACCAACATGGATATTGTGACAAACGATGCCAGGCTGGCGGGGGGAATCTCATGCCTCCCACCGATGCTTCGGTCAAGAGTCGTGCCTTGCTTCACGAACAACGTGGTTACCTGCGAGATCATTGCAGTCGGGACGAAGGTGGCAATCAGGATCGGTATCATTTGGATCATCTGTTTTGTTTCCTCAACATGGGTCACCGGGCATAGCATGGAGGAGGAATCTGTTCTCACACAGGCTCTATTCAGGAACCTCAACGTAGGTGTAGACCTAATCCGGTAATTTCCCTTCTGACTATAAATTTGAATATCCTGCTCGTACAACTGTGTAGCATCTGTTGGGATGGGGACATTCCGTTTTCTTATGGCAGCAATAATGACCTTAGCCATTTTAGTAAGAGGGCTTCCTGAGGGGAGTTTGTGCCTGTAAAGTGGGGTGCCCATCAGAAATATGAGTATGGACAACGCGAGACCGACGGTTGGGATCCCGTAGCCGAGTGTCCATCCTTCATTATCTTGTATGTACACAAGTAATGTGTTTGAAATCAATGTACCAAAAAATATGCAAAACATCCACCAATTGAAAAAAGAGAGTTTGTGGGATTTCTCTTTTGGGTTCATCTCATCAAATTGGTCTGCCCCAATGGTAGAGATATTAGGCTTTGTTCCACCAGTGCCAATAGCCAATGTGTATAGTGCACCAAAGAATACACCTACTTGCAATGTTGTGGCCTTCTTGCAGATAACACCACTTGGGTCTAGACAAGGGCTTGGTTTCAGAGGATAAATTGAAGCTGATAAAGTTAGAATGGACATTCCCTGTATAAAAAAATAAACGCAATAAAAAAATTATAAATATATAATGATTCAATATAGCTTTTTTTGGCAGAATGATATATGGTAACTTAAGAAAAAAGGAAACTTAAAATAGTTTATGCTAATTTCCAAGTCTAATAGTCAAAACAAAACTTGTATAGATTTACTGCAAATAAGCTTACGAAGCACACGAGACTGCAACTTAGGCTCGTAGATCCTAAAAGTGGGTCTTAAAAGTGGTATTAGAGCCAGAATCTAACTTTAATTGAATAATGCAAGGTTTATTGTGGATTTATAAATATGGTATATCTCTAACAATATAGGAGAATGATGCACTTTTTTAAAGAAACATACCGTGAGATAGATAACGGAAGAAATGAGGAAAGTCCAGTAGCGGCCCAAAATGGCGTCAGCCACGTAAGCACCCAAAACAGGAGTCATCCATACAGTTCCAACCCAATTGGTCACATTGTTAGCTGATTCAACTGTGCCTTGACGGAGTTTTTTGGTCAAATAAATGAAGAGATTCGAGGATATCCCATAGTAGGCCATGCGCTCAAATACTTCATACACTGGACATGGTTATAATATATATATTCATTCATTTCTTCTTGGAATAAGGAGATATATTGGTAAGTGAATATTGTTTGGGAACTATTTATTATTGATTTATAATAATAACTAGTACAATACACGTGTATTACACGGGTGTTGAATTAGAAATCTTTTGTAAAATATATTAAATTTTTTATTGTTTTAAGACCTAAAATAATTTAATTTTATATAAAACATTACTTTGGGTTTTAATTAAATTGTCAAATTATATTATTTTAATCATAATAATTAAACACCCGTACATTAAATGAAAATGTCAACCCGTGTTGAATTTTTTTACTTATATCATATAAAAATATCGGTATTATTTACTATTACATAAGTACAAGAATATATATCTTAAGTAAATAGAAATATTATGGTGATATGTATATGCATAATTGTAGAATATGTTTATTTAATATTAACCAAAATAGATTAATTTTTTTTACTTAATTAGATGCCTAATACATCAAGTGTCGTATCAGTCGTGTTTCACAGTTTTTTAACTTTATATGTAATTTTAAAATTTATATAATAATTATTTATTTTTATTACATTGACAACATATCAATTAGATTTGAAATACATATCATTTTTAAACGAATACATACTAATTTCTATTACTTTATAATATAATTTATAGTTTTATTTGATATAATTTATTAGTTTGATAAATAAATTAAATTTTATCTATAAGGATATATAATACCGTTTTGTATCTATTCATAGATAAAAGTATTTTATATCCTTATTAGTAATATATTAATTACTAATAGGCCTAATTCATAGATAAAAGTATTTCATATATGTATATATAAATAAATAGTAAAATACAAACGAACTTCATAATATCGATTCAAATGCAACACACTAATTAAGATTTTTTTTCTTGACAATATTAACTCTATTTAATGGATGTTATGGGAAACGATGGAGATGAGATATGAAGAGACACTGTGTATTAAATGGAGGGTTAAAAATAGAAAAATATGAACAAAATATCTAAAACGATATTTATTTTATCAATGCCAATTATGCCAAAACGACAAATAATAAAAATAGGAGGGTTATTACTATAAAGATAAATATAATTATTTATTTTATATATACAATATGGATGTCAAATCGAAGCTCATCAAAAGATGATTAATTTGATATATTGTATATGTAAAACCGATAAGAAATACAAAAGTTATCAACTTTTAAAATATGTTTGCAATTCAATGGTTATAATAGGAAATGATATTAAAATACAATTAATACAAATATTAATTTATATCCAAGCCTAACTCCAAAGCATGATTTTTTGTCAAATAAGATTCCGAAGCATGAGAATTTGTCACATTGGCTCAGCGCATTCTGAAATTATATATAGATAGAGGGGATAATAATAATAATAATAAAAATAATAATAATAATAATAATAATAATAATAATAATAATAATAATAATTATAATAATTATTATTATTATTATTATTATTATTATTATTATTATTATTATTATTATTTTGCTTTTATTTATGTAAATAAGTGGAGTCTAGACTTTTACTTGAACACGAGAACTAGCTCACAAACAAGTTGAACTTCATAATATCGATTCAAATGCAACACACTAATTAAGATTTTTTTTCTTGACAATATTAACTCTATTTAATGGATGTTATGGGAAACGATGGAGATGAGATATGAAGAGACACTGTGTGTTAAATGGAGGGTTAAAAATAAAAAAATATGAACAAAATATCTAAAACGATATTTATTTTATCAATGCCAATTATGCCAAAACGACAAATAATAAAAATAGGAGGGTTATTACTATAAAGATAAATATAATTATTTATTTTATATATACAATATGGATGTCAAATCGAAGCTCATCAAAAGATGATTAATTTGATATATTGTATATGTAAAACCGATAAGAAATACAAAAGTTATCAACTTTTAAAATATGTTTGCAATTCAATGGTTATAATAGAAAATGATATTAAAATACAATTAATACAAATATTAATTTATATCCAAGCCTAACTCCAAAGCATGATTTTTTGTCAAATAAGATTCCGAAGCATGAGAATTTGCCACGTAGGCTCAACGCATTCTGAAATTATATATAGAGTGGATAATAATAATAATAATAATAATAAAAATAATAATAATAATAATAATAATAATAATAATAATATTGAAAGATATTTTATTTTGGCATTAGTTCGATAGTTCGAACAAGCACCTGGAACCACAGAATAAAAAGGGAAGATCTTTACATATTGTATTTTCTTAAGTAATATTGTTTTATATTCCGTATGTAAGTCCATGTAGATCTTATTACGGTTTTTATATGACAGGTAATTGCACGAGGAGAGATAAAGAAGAAGGAGAAAAGAGACATGTTTGGAGAGGAGATTAATGAGAGAGAAGAAAAGATTTCTTACCAAAGATAGGCCATTATCTTGGAAGGAAATCTTGTTTGAAGTCCTATGCCTTGTAGAAGACTCCAACCCTAAGGAGATCATATAAATACCCTAGAAGAAGCTTATGGCGGCCGTGGATTTTCACAGAGAATTATTCGAGAGCCATACAAGCTTTATTCGCGTTCTGTTCTAGTTTGATTGTATTCAGTTCAGTCTAAGAGTTCTTACAAACTCAAGGACTAGTACTGCTTTCGTTTAGTTCTTTAGACATTTCATCAAAACTATTTTACGGTTTGTACACTTAGGGAATAAGTGTAGGTGTTTAAGTCCACGGGACGTGGCCGGAGGATTAGTTGATAGGATCAAGTAGTGTTGGCTAGATTTGAAGGGAGTTCGAATCTTTGTAAGTCCAAGCTATGTATACGAGTGATCTATCAATGAAAGAGCTCTGAGGGGAAGTGGGACGCTTCCCTGAAGAGTTTATTAATCTTCGGTTATTTACTTCCGCATTTTACAATTCTTATTGTAGTTCGTACTAATACTCGCGCACTCCGTGACAAATATACGTTTCAATTGGCACCAGAGCAGTGTTCCTGTTCTTACTACGGGATAAAGATCTTTGGGACTGTGTGTTGGTCACCATGAGTCACGATGGAATGTCTGTTTCGCGCCCTCCGTTCCTTGATGGAGCAAACTATGCTTATTGGAAATCCATGATGGTAATTTTTCTTCGTTCCCTTGGTAAAGGCACGTGGCAGGCCGTTGAATCAGGATGGTCGACACCACTTATGCCAAAAGCTCCCGCTGAATTTAAACAAGGTGAACCTTCGGATGCAAAGTCGTCTATGTCTTCCACTCAAGTTCTTGTTGAAAAACCAAGGAGTCTTTGGACTGACGATGAAAAACAAGCGGAAGAAGCGAACTTCCGTGCTTTGTATGCTATCATGTCTGCAGTAGATCCAACTCGTCATAAGATAATCATTCAGTGTACCACCGCTCAAGAAGCCTGGAGGATTTTGGAAAGACAATTTGAGGGTACAAATGCAGTAAAAACCTCAAAACTGCAAAGGGTCTCCACAGAACTTGATGAAATCCGCATGAGGGAGGATGAAACTATCGATATGTACTATGCTCGGTTCTGCGACCTAGTTAACCAAAGTGCGATGCTTGGTGAACCGGTTCCTGAGGCTAGGCAAGTTCAGAAATTGATGAGAACTCTGCCGGATAGGTTTGGGATCAAGATCACTGCACTTGAGAGCTTTCAGAGGATTCAGAAACTTGGCATTGACGATCTTCTCAGCGAACTTCGGACATTTGAAATCAATCATGGTTTTGATTCTATGAGAATAAGCAAAGGAAAAGGCTTAGCACTAAAGGCCAAGGTTCGCACCTCAGTAGCTGAAGATGAAGAATCTGATGAGGAATCTTTTGATCCTGATGAAATCACCAAGGCACTTACTGTACTCTCCAAAAATGTCTCGAAGCTTAAGAAATTTCAGAAAAAGAGGTTTCAGGGTAATAGATCGTTTGATGGAGGTAGGAACCAAATTCAGCAATTCGGAGAGAAGCGTTCTGGTCTGCAGCTGAACAAGTTCCAGAACTCTAATCAAGGAGTAGAGAAGGACCAATGCCGTGAATGCAAGGGCTTTGGACATTTCCAAAAAGATTGTCCTAATTTCAAGAAGAAGAACAAGACTTTCAAGGCTACGTGGTCCGATTCCAGCGACGACGAGGACAACGAATCTGAAACAACTGAGAATTCTATCTACTCAAATAACTCTGCTAAATGTCTTCTTAATGAATATAACTGCTTTACCTCTTCTGTTCATCTAACTGATGTTGAATCTGACGCAGGTTCTTACGCAAAAAACTTGAGCGAAGTGGACTCTGATGAATTTTCGGACCCAGCTGCCGAGAATCTTGTACTTCACAAGTACGCCATTGAAAAGTGTCTCAAGGCAAGAGACATCATCAATAAGTACCATACTCAGAAGCAGAAGATGAAGGCTTTGGAACAACGATCTAGCGAACGTGAGAAAGAGATTGACTATCTTCGGAGTGAGCTTCAAAAGATGAGAATGATGACAGTCGATTTGAACGAGAAGCTTATTAAATCGGATCTCCATACCGCAAAGCAGGATAAGGACTTAAATAGTTGTTTTGCAAAACTTGCCTTGGTTGAACATGGGGATAAACTCAACAAGCAGGCAAGTGACGAGCTGAATTTTATTATTGAAAACTTACGTAACGAGTTGTTTGCTTTGCAAAATGTTGCAGGTGAGAGAGAAACTGAGATAGCCGTACTCAAGGAGGAACTCGGGCAATTAATGGAGGAACACATGACACTTAGAAGTCATTGCTCTACCCTTGAAGAGAAGTTGGGTAAAAGCGAGGAAGTCGTCAAGATGATCAATAAACCCAAGACCTCATATGCAGAAGTTCAAAGACTAAGTCAACAGATTGGTTCATCCGACTCGAGTAAGAACCTCCATACTCAGAAACTGAAGGGGAAGGTCGGAGAATCAGACACCTCACTAAGGAAGACAGGTCTGACTTTTGTTAAAGAGGGGTACACACTTGACTCCAAAAAGGGTAAGCCAAACTCTCCAAAAGCATCACACAAAGATTCAGGTAAGAACTTTGTACCCGTTTGTCACTACTGTGGGATTCGAGGTCACATTCGTCCCAAGTGCTACAGAATGCACAATGATATATATACGGGTCGAATTAATGACTGGAGTCCTCACGGTGTTCCCTTGAAAGCACCTAAACTCAAAATTGATATAGTGAATCATGAACAGAAAAAGATCTGGGTTCCAAAGGTAAATAAGAACGTCTGTCTGTCTTCTATATTTGCCTTAAAATCCACTTCTAATTCTGACTGGTACTTTGATAGTGGTTGCTCTCGTCACATGACAGGGATAAAATCCAACTTGGTTGATATTGTGCCTGTCTCATCTAGTTCAGTAACTTTTGGTGATGGAGCTAAGAATAAGGTTCTTGGAGTAGGGTGTTTGAATGTTCCTGGTCTGCCTAAACTTAAAAATGTTCTTTTGGTTCAAAACTTGAAGGCAAATCTTCTGAGTATCAGTCAATTATGTGATCAGGGTCTGTATGTGAACTTTACTAAAACTCAGTGTCGTGTGTCTGATCAAGAAAACAAACATGTTCTTACTGGTACTAGGTCTAGGGATAATTGTTATCTAGTGGAATTTGATTTGAAGTGCAATAAAACCAGTACTGATATGACTGAACTATGGCACCAAAAGTTAGGACACATTAATTATCCTCACTTACTTGAACTTTCTTCTACAGGGGCTGTTCGGGGATTGCCCAAGCTGAAAAAGGAAGTACCACGGGTGTGTGGATCTTGTCAAATGGGCAAACAGAAAAGGGCGTCTCACAAAAGGTTGACTGAGATCAGTACGAACCAGATAATGGAACTGATTCACATGGACTTGATGGGACCGATTCAAGTTGAAAGCTACAGTGGTAAGAAGTATATTCTTGTTTGTGTAGATGATTACTCTAGATTCTCTTGGGTTGATTTCTTAAAAGATAAATCTGATGCTCTTGATGCTTTTAAAAGACTTGTGCTGAAACTTGAGAATGAAAAACGGACCAATCTTGTTGCCATTAGAAGCGATCACGGTAAGGAGTTCGAGAACCGTGGTTTTGAACTCTTCTGCGAATCTCGTGGGATCTTTCATCAGTTTTCTTCTCCAATCACTCCACAGCAGAATGGAGTCGTGGAGCGTAAGAATAGAACTCTTCAGGAGATGGCAAGAGTGATGCTTGTCTCCCAGAATATGTCCTTGAGATGGTGGGCCGAGGCGGTAAATACCGCATGCTATATAACTAATCGTGTGTATTGCAGGAAAGGAACCGGGCTGACCTCTTATGAACTGTGGAAAGGTAAAGCACCTAATGTGAAATATTTTCATGTATTTGGATGTCGGTGTTATATTTACAATGACAGAGATCATCTTGGTAAATTTGAGTCTAAAAGTGATGTAGGTCAGTTCCTTGGTTATTCTACTAACAGCCGTGCATTTCGTGTCTATAATTTGCGAACTGAAGTAGTCATGGAATCCATTAATGTGGTTTTTGATGATGTGTCTGAATGTGTTACGATGCCTGATGTGTCTAAACTTGATGTGTCTAATAATGAGGAGGTGTCTAAATCTGATTCTGGAAGTGTGTTGAATGAAGTAAAAACTGAAATACCTGATTATGATGAACATGTAATGGTTGATGAGTATACTGTTCCTACGAACCTTGGAACTCCGTCTGAACCGAAGCGCGATCCTCCCGCCAAAGTTCAGAGGGATCATCCTAAGGACCAGATCATAGGAGGAATCACTGAGCGTAATACTAGAGGTATAAAACCCGACTTTCGGAAAATAGCTGGTGTGTGTCATTTTGCATGTTATGTGTCTAAAGTGGAACCTAAAAATGCCAAAGAAGCCCTGTGTGATGATTTCTGGGTTCTGGCTATGCAGGAAGAACTAGAACAGTTTGTGAGAAACGATGTGTGGGAACTTGTACCTAGACCTTCCGATTCAAACGTCATTGGAACGAAATGGATTTTTAAAAACAAGACGGATGAATCGGGAGAGATCACTAGGAACAAGGCACGCCTCGTAGCTCAGGGGTACACCCAAGAGGAAGGTGTTGACTTTGATGAGACATTTGCCCCTGTAGCTCGTCTAGAGTCTGTTAGGATGTTCTTATCCATTGCGTGTTTACTTGGATTTGTGATTTATCAAATGGATGTTAAGTCCGCCTTTTTGAATGGGTTTTTGAAAGAGGTTGCGTATGTTAAGCAACCTGAAGGGTTCGTAGACCCACATCATCCTGACCATGTTTATAGGCTGAAGAAGGCTTTGTATGGGCTGAAACAGGCACCGCGAGCCTGGTACGAACGCCTAACTCATTTTTTGGTCGAGATGGGCTACTCTCGAGGGGGAGTTGATAAAACTCTATTTGTTCGTAAATCTCATAAAGATATTATCATTGCACAGATATATGTAGATGATATAATCTTTGGTTCTACCTCGAAAACTTGGGTAAATGAATTTGTAAGTCACATGTCGAGTGAGTTTGAGATGAGTATGGTCGGGGAAATGTCCTATTTCTTAGGTTTGCAGGTTAAGCAATCCAAGGAAGGGATTTTTCTTCATCAGACCAAATATGCTAAAAATCTTGTGAGAAAGTTTGGGTTAGAAAATTCTAAGTGTCCAGCCACTCCCATGGGAAGCCACACTAAGCTCTCTAGGGATGATGCTGGAACCTCTGTTGATTCTACGCTTTATAGAAGCATGATAGGCAGCTTACTTTACTTGACGGCTAGTAGGCCTGACTTGTGCTTCAGTGTTGGAATGTGTGCCCGGTACCAAGCAAATCCTAAGGAATCGCACTTAAAGGCGGTAAAGCATATTATTAAGTATGTGCATGGTACTTCTGACTTAGGTATCTTGTACTCGCGTGACACAACTTCTAGTCTTGCAGGTTATAGTGATGCGGATTGGGCTGGAAACGTCGATGATCGGCGTAGTACCTCTGGCGGTTGTTTCTACATAGGGAACAACCTTATCTCTTGGCTTAGTAAGAAGCAAAATTGCGTGGCACTCTCGACCGCTGAAGCTGAATATATCTCCGCTGGAAGTTGTTGCTCCCAGCTCATGTGGATGAAACAAATGATGATTGAGTTTGGTCTTGAGGTAAGAACTGTGAACCTTTTTTGTGACAATACCAGTGCAATTAATATCTCTAAAAATCCGGTTCAGCATTCTCGAACTAAACACATAGATATCCGGTATCACTTTATTAGAGATTTGGTTGAGAATGATGTGATTGTTCTTGAGCATGTTCCTACTCAAAACCAGCTGGCTGACATATTCACTAAAGCGCTGGATTCTCAAAGGTTCACTTCTCTAAGGAAATCCTTAGGGATTTGTTCATACTGAGTGCTTGCGTGTATTTGCATTATATTATATTGTATTGTATACTAGTATCTATTATATTTGCATTGTGTGTAAGCATATAGGGTATATGGCATTAGGCATGTTCTTGCATTATGCATTTACTTCACCACTAAATTCTTAATTGACGTTCTGATCCTTTCTGAAAACCTGAGTGATATTAGCAGTTCTAGGCTGACTGCGAGTTCTTATTGGATTGAGGAACATAGTTACTTTTAGTATTTTTTGTTTTCTTTTGTCACAAAGAGCTGCCTTCTCATAAATGATCTAGAGCGATAGCTAGCACATGGCTCGTTTCCCAAAGCGGGATCGACTGTGAAAAGAGCGTCTTGGACAGAAAATGTTGAGAAGGGCGTAAGCTAGTGACACACACTGCATATTACTATGTGGTGTTCTTATGCGAAGTTATAAGGTGGTCACCCTCATAAAAACCGTAGTGCGTTTTACTTATAAAAAAAAAAAAAAAAAAAAAAAAAAAAAAAAAAAAAAAAAAAAAAAAAAAAAAAAAAAAAAAAAAAAAAAAAAAAAAAAAAAAAAAAAAAAAAAAAAAAAAAAAAAAAAAAAAAAAAAAAAAAAAAAAAAAAAAAAAAAAAAAAAAAAAAAAAAAAAAAAAAAAAAAAAAAAAAAAAAAAAAAAAAAAAAAAAAAAAAAAAAAAAAAAAAAAAAAAAAAAAAAAAAAAAAAAAAAAAAAAAAAAAAAAAAAAAAAAAAAAAAAAAAAAAAAAAAAAAAAAAAAAAAAAAAAAAAAAAAAAAAAAAAAAAAAAAAAAAAAAAAAAAAAAAAAAAAAAAAAAAAAAAAAAAAAAAAAAAAAAAAAAAAAAAAAAAAAAAAAAAAAAAAAAAAAAAAAAAAAAAAAAAAAAAAAAAAAAAAAAAAAAAAAAAAAAAAAAAAAAAAAAAAAAAAAAAAAAAAAAAAAAAAAAAAAAAAAAAAAAAAAAAAAAATTTGGGATCCTTGCTGAAAATTGTAGTGCAAAGTAGTGGGGTCGACTTTCACTATTGCAGTGATTGTTACTAAGTGAAATGCACTATAAATAATAACGCATGTGTTCTTTCGAAAAAAATATATATTGGAAGTCGTGGTTCGCACTACTCTGTGTATATACATATATCCGTTTGATCTATGTTCCTCAGAAAGTTTGAATTTCAAAGTTGGTCTCTGATTGTTGCCGTCACTCTTGTCTAAGTTGGAAAAGAAAAGATCTTATGATTTTAGTGAATTTTTGTATGCGATTTTTATTCCTTTTTCATAATTAGGCATGTTTGCATATGATTTCCTTTTTGAACGTGATCCAAGTGGTTGTGCAGGACATATTCATGGATCAAATCTGATTTCCTTCCTAAATTTCAAAATAATGTGAGCCGTTATTGATGTGGGAAGTTATGGTATGTTTGATTTTGGATTGTTGGAGGGATTAATTACACTAACTATTTTTGAATTTTCCCTCTCTCTCTCTCTCTCTCCTAAAACCGCTCTCATTACCACCTTGATTTTCGGAACCTACCTTTTGCGGTTTTCTAAGATCCAACGTCTCTCAACTGCTCTCCTCACACGATTCTCTTTATTTTACTCCAGTTTATTGGTTCTTTCTTTTCTCTCTCTCCCTTGTTCATTCTCTCCGATTGAAACCCTAAATTCTCCTCTCTCAATCCTCGTTCTTCTCCCATGGCTGGCGGCAAAGACAAAGCCAAGCGACGACTCCAGAAGCAGAAAGAGAAGCGACTTAAGCGCCGCCGACTTTTCTTGTCCACTGGATCTGCACGTGAACCTTCGCCACCAGCAAAAGAACCGACCCCTGAATCTTCGCCTTCGTCAAAATCGGGTTCTCTAGCCTCTTCTCCGTCTGGTTCTCAGTCAAAGTCTGACACTGTCCGCAAGAATCTTGACATCTCACCGCTGGCCACTGGAGTTCCAGGACTTTCTGGACGTGTTGACTCACTAGCCGTCTCAACTCAGGGGGAGTCATCTGCTGTTCCCACTTCTGCAACTAAGTCGGTCACCAAGACGACTACTACCGAAAGGGAAAAAGATGATACGGCGGCTACCACCGTTGAAGTCCATTCTGACCAGCCATCACCACCTTCAAGGGTTCCAGTTCGTCGTTCCACCCGCCGTCGTGGGAAGGCCATCGACGAGCCCCTTGTCCCTCCTGAACCTGAAGATGATGCATATGACCTGGAGAATACCTTCACCAATCGGTTCTATACAGAAGCTGCTCACGAACGCTTTATTAATTTTGGGTCTTATGAGTTCTGGTCGGAACATCCTGTGACTGATGGTAAGTTTGTTGAACTCGGTGTTCTTCGTCTGATTGAGCAAGTGGGTCTTTTGAAGACCGTGACTGATGTTAAGCCCTTTTGTGGTCAAGCTGTCAAAGAATTCTATGCTAACCTCACTCCTGCTGTTTTTGACCCTGATAGCCCTCGTTTTCATAAACTTTTTCTTCGCAATCGTGTGATTGATGTGTCTCCTGCTTTGTTTAATGTCCATCTTGGTTTGCCCTCTGATCTTGATAGCTCTTCTCTTATTGATCTTGATTCGGATGAAATGACCAAAGTTCTCACTTCTGGTCAGTTGGATACTTGGCCTGGTTCTAACCTTTCTGTGAATTCTCTTTGCTTAATTGCCAATTTGTTGCATAAAATTGGTGCTGGCAACTGGACCCCCACTTCAAATAAAATCCTGCTTACAGAGCTGCAATGCAAAGTCATTTATTGGGTCATGATTGGGAAAGTTTTCAGCTTTGGGGATCTTGTCTTCCAAATTCTTCAGAACTTTGTTGCTAACAATGAGTCTCGTAAAACTCTTCCCTTTCCTTGCCTCATTTGGTCCTTCCTATCGGCTCATAACTTTTCTGTTAACCTTCGCTCCCAAGACTCTCTTGAGAACCCCAGGAAAGCACTCTCTGTTAGTGCTCGCACTTTGAATGAAAAAGGGATTTCCAAGGTCTCGAAGGAACTTGCTCCTTCCTTGGTCCCAAAGAACTGGGGAGAGTTTGTGGCTCAGCAACTTGGAGAATGGGATGATTTGGCCAAGAAGGTTGCTGCTCAACAGGCTTATCTTCGCCAAGTGTTGCAGGCTGTCAAGGGATCATCTCGGAACTCGGGGACAGGCCCTTCGGCATCCCGTAGTTCGAAAAAGGGGGAGAAGGTTTCTGCTGCTGGCAAGAGCGTTGAGAAAGAGGATGAGGAGTCTGATGATGCCACTGAAAAGCTTGGAGATGAGGAGTAGTTAACTTGGAGTAGTTTGTTTTTTGTTCCTTTGTGTGTTTTGAGGATTGTAGGGAAACTTGTCATTTGCTGTTGTTTGTCTGCTGGTTGTTACTAAGTTTGTTTTATGGGAATTAATGCAGTTGTTTTGTTGTCCTTACTGTTTTGGTTGAAATGAATTTAGAAGCATTCTATTGAATTTTGATGACTGCAGGAACTAAGGGGGAGAACTGCTTTAAGGAGATCTTGTGATGTATTGATCTAATCCTTGCTTGAGTTTATCTGTGGTTGCTTGTTGTTTTTATTGCTGTAGGAGACTTTCAAGTCTGATGTTTTCGAACTAGATGCCAAAGGGGGAGATTGAAAGATATTTTATTTTGGCATTAGTTCGATAGTTCGAACAAGCACCTGGAACCACAGAATAAAAAGGGAAGATCTTTACATATTGTATTTTCTTAAGTAATATTGTTTTATATTCCGTATGTAAGTCCATGTAGATCTTATTACGGTTTTTATATGACAGGTAATTGCACGAGGAGAGATAAAGAAGAAGGAGAAAAGAGACATGTTTGGAGAGGAGATTAATGAGAGAGAAGAAAAGATTTCTTACCAAAGATATGCCATTATCTTGGAAGGAAATCTTGTTTGAAGTCCTATGCCTTGTAGAAGACTCCAACCCTAAGGAGATCATATAAATACCCTAGAAGAAGCTTATGGCGGCCGTGGATTTTCACAGAGAATTATTCGAGAGCCATACTAGCTTTATTCGC
>BKCP01006183.1:170643-187129 GCA_008636005.1 Striga asiatica
AAGACAATAGGGCATTAAACATCCGTTGATTGATTAATGTACATTTATTAGTTTAGATTAGGTAGGAGGATTCTATCTAAACACCTTGCATATGCAGTATGCACTCTCTTCGACTATTTTAAGCCCATTTTTGTATGCACTTTCCTCACCATACTTCCATATAACCCTTCAAAATATAGCCTTTAACTCTCATCATCTTTAAAAAGCCAAAACCTCACCTAATTCCCACACACACGCATCCCATGGAGGAAAAGGGCCTTATCTACGACGTGAAGCTGTCGTCTGTCGGGCCGGGCAATGTCACGGGCCCAGACTCGATCTTTGAGCCCGGGAGCATGGGCCTGGCCATGAAGCTCCACTACTTGAGGGGCGTGTACTATTTGGAGAGACCCGCGTTCGAGGGGCTGAGCACGCTGGAGATCAAGGAGCCAATGTTCACGTGGCTCAATCAGTACCCGCCCACGTGCGGCCGGTTCAGGAGGGCCGAATCGGGCCGGCCCTATGTCAAGTGCAACGATTGTGGGGTCAGGTTTGTCGAGGCCAAGTGCGGGCTTACCATGGCCGAGTGGCTCGAGGCCCAAGATCTCACGGCCCGCGAGGCCCTGCTGCTCACTAACCATTCTATTGGGCCCGATCTCGCTTTTTCTCCCCTCATTTACGTACAAGTAGGTACCCCCAACTTTGCCTCAATTTACCTTTAATAAACACTAGTACAATACCCGTGTAAATACACGGGTATTGAATTAGGAAACAGATATAAAAATATTAATTTTTTTAAAATTAAAATAATTTAATTTTATATAAAATATTATTTTGGTTTTAATTAAATTGTCAAATTATATTTTTTAATCATACTAATTAAACACCCGTATATTAAATGAAAATGTCAAACTCATATTAATTTTTTTTACTTATATAGTATAAAATTATTGATATTATTTACTATTATTAAGTAATAAAATATATATCTTAAATAAATAGAAATAATATGGTGATATGTATATGTATAAGTGCAGAAATATGTTTGTTTAATATTAAGCAAAACAGATTAATTTTTTACTTAATTAGATTCCAAATACATCAAGTGTAGTATCCGTTGTGTTTCACAATTTTCTAACTTTATATGTAATTTTAGAATTTAGATAAATAATTATTTAGTTTTATTAGAATAAGAAACATTTATAATAACTAATGAATGAGTTAAATAAGAAAATGAAATGTAATGTATGGTAATATAGGAAAAAGAAATATAAAATAATTTATGGTAACTAATTGTAGAAGTAAAGAAGGAAAAAATCAATCATGGATTTAGTGTGATAAAAAATATTAATTTATATCCAAGCCTAATTCCAAAACATGGTTTTTTGTCAAATATGATTCTGAAGCGTGAGAGTTTGTCATGTAGGCCCGATTCTGAAATTATATATAGATGGATAAAAATTTGTTCGATTTTCTTAACGACATGCCTGATTGTATTTTATTTTAGTTGATACGGTTCTAGAAAATAATTTGTTTTTAAGAAAAGTTCAATGTTAAATAATAAAAGCACATATGTCTAAAAATTAAGCTAAATTAAAAAAAAACCAGCAACAGGACCAATAATAATAATTTCTATAATAATAATAATAATAATAATAAAGTCAAAATTATAGACATAAAGAGTGTGCTCTATTCTCCAGTTTTATATGGTGCCAAGCTTTATATGAGTATTATTTAGATGTTTGTTACTTTTAATGGATATATATCTTTAATTTTAAGTAGCGTTGGACCAAACAGGTAATTTTTCATTTAAATATGCTAGCTAGTTATTTTATGGAGGTGGTTAGTATCAGTACACGAATTGCCTTTAATAAAGCCAGCTAACATAGAAAATGAATATAAATGGCATGATATGGACTCAAGGGTGCAGACTTTAAGGACAACGGGCACAAATTACGATCAACAGTTAACTTTAAAGGTCAACGATCAAATCAATATTTAATTAATTAAAAAAATAAAAATATTAAATCTTAACTAGATAAATTGTTCTTATTCAATATCTATGGGTGAGTCTCACATTCTCATTTTAAGAATAGGGCCACATTTGATGCCCTTTCGATCCAGCACCTGGAGTTCTACAATATTGTGCAATCCCTATATAGTATATACGTATAATATTTGTTTTTTATGTATTTTGGGAGGGAAAAAAATAAAGAAATTGAGTATAGCATAAGCATAAATTTCACAACTTAAAAAATAACATAAAAGTTTAAATAATTCTAGATATTTCCTTTTTATTTTTCATATTGAAATAACTTTGCATAATAATTAATAACATGTATTTTTATATATCAATATAATAATACATTTATATACTATATCAAAAAAAATTGTACAGGCCCCTGTGTATGGACTACTTGCGTTTAATGTGTAATTAAGTATTTTTAATGGAAATAACTTGTAGACCCTTGTGAAAATAGATACGTCCGTCCGAATTTAAACAGTCAAATTAACCGCCGTTTAATTAAATTGAAGCGGCAACTATAAATGTTATGGACCCAACACCACCTACACATTGTGCTGACACATTGAATTTTGCAAGTCTTAAACTTCATATGCAGTTCGGTATTTCATAATATCAATAAATATGCACCATCCAAATTTATGTAAATGACAGCTACGCTTAATTTCCACTTTCTGTAGCTTATTATGTTGTTTTCTGTTTCTTTTTGCATTTATTTCTTTATCATTTGATTAAATATAATTCATAATAAACAATCTATATATATCTATATAATTACTAGCTAATCCCATTTAATAAAATACTAGTACAGAGCCCGTGCGATGCACGGGGTGCACAAGTTTAAGGCTATTTATCCAGACTTATAATTATATACATGAATAAAGAAAAATGTACAAGATATATATAGTACGTGACCCGTGCGAAGCACGAGATATATTTATTTGGAAAATATTATATTATAAGATGCAATATTCAGTAAAAGTTTATAATACGCAAGAAAATTGTACAATGTTCAAATACCCGTACGAAACACGAGATATATTTATTTGTTTAATGATTTGATAATATAAACAAATCTATACTTAACTTTGACAAATAAAACAAATAAATACTTTAGTAAGTATTTAATGTATATACTAAATAGGAATATGTTTGGTATAATCAAATACCAAATATAATCAAATAAGTCAAAGTGTACATTTTTATTTAGTATTTGATTTTTTTATTATTAAAATCTTTTTATTATACTTATCTTTCTAAAATAAAACAAATAAATAAATCAATTAAATAAATAACATATTATGATACCAAAATAGTAATGACATTTAATGCAGTTGACTTTTCTAGATAGTAAATGTAGTAAATAGAATCTCCTTTTATATAAGTATAGATTGTATAATACGGAAATAGTAATGCAATAAATGTTGTTGACTTTTCTTTATATTAAATCTGGTAAATGGTATACCTTTTAATATAAGTATAGATTTAATAAAAATATTTTCACTTTCCCTCCAACATGAGTTACACTTTTTTTTTTAATTATTCACTAATCCCACATTTAAGAAGGTTTCTTTTAGTTAAACCTAATTAGTTAATGTCTAAATTAAAAAGGTTTCTTTTAATTAATCTCACATTTATGTTTCTTATTCTCATTTATATATATAAATGTGACAGTCATTATTTTTGTGCAGAAACTACATATTATTATTTTTTTGTTTCATTATGAATTGAATAAGCAATAAAATATTAATAAATGTACTAAATACAAACATTATAATACAAATTATGTTACATTACAATATAAAAAATGAAATTATTTTTTTTGTAATTTAATTTCCAGCCATACTCCATCACACATATAGCTGCAAAATGATAAGAAAAATTAGTTTTATAATTAAAATTTAAAATTTAGCTCCCCCAAATGGTAAAACCTTATAAATTAGTAGTATAGATATATTTAAATGACATATAATTTATAAACTTAGACTATACACATAATAAGATGAATTAAAAAAAATTAATGAATTAAATAAATAAAATATTACTATAGCACGGTCTATATAATTATTATAGCAAAGTCTATATTGTCAATATTATCATTTAAAAAGTTCATTGAAAAAGCATATGTATAAAAAAAATCCATATGATCATAATTAATAGTGCAAAATTAACTATCTTTGACTTTCCATTTGGTAGTAATAATAAAATATTTTATATTACTACTATTCAATAAAATGCATGATTTATGCAGATTTGATTATCGCAATCAACATTCTGTTTTATAAATTAAAAAGTGTGCTGAATAAATTGTCTCATATTTTTCATTAAAAAAAACTGTTGGCCGTGAAAATAAAATATTATTTCACAATTATAAATATAAATATGATTAATTTTCATTAAATAATTCCTCTTTAAGAAAAAAAATTTGGCGGGACAAATTTCTGCATGATTATATCATCAAAACATATCCAAAACATCAATATTTTATTGCATTAAAAACCATACTTTCAGCAACAAAAAAGTCATATTAAACGGAAATTGGCAAAGTAAAAGAATGAGGATTGACAAGGCATTGTATGTAATGACAGATTCTTGCATAATATGGAAATACCAAACATAATTAATAATCAACAAAAAAAAGTCAAATCTATATGAAAAAATCAAAATTAAAAAACACAGCAAATTATGTGGAACATTATTGGACACTATACAATATAGATAAAAAAATAATTTGATTTCCCTATCATTATCAACACATTCAACTTTTACCAAGACATCTGCCTTTATATTAAAATCGATTTTTTGCGTAAAAGTTTTAAAAATAAAAATTCCTACAAATTCTTTTAAACATTAAACAAGAAATTCCTAATATGCGATAAATATATCTAAACAGATTTGTTCTAAACTTACCTAATACTTCCAAATTTTGAACATAATACTAAAAACCTTGAAAAATTTCGGCAAAAGACTTTGAACAACTTCAAAAAGCGATTTTGAACAAGTGTTAGCAAAGCTTCACTTACTGATATGATGAAAAAGACGAGAAAGAATTGAACTATTTAGTGTTCAAAATCTGAATAAAATACATAAAAGTTACATATGTATGTTATAAACAGATTGTTATAAACTTACCTATATATTTGTTAGTAGAGCTAAACAGATCTGTTAGAAACTTACCTATTTTTTCAAACCCTAAACAAAATACATAAAAGTTTGAAAAAGTTCGACCAATTTCATGTTCTCTTCGAAAAACGATTTCGAAAATCATCTAAATAATTTCGAATTATGTATAAAATATGATATATCTTTGAAACTTATTCATAAAGAATTTCGACAAATGACACAGATCATTGAAAATAATAAAAAATAAAAACTACGTTTAACAAAAAATATTTCAGCTCTTCATAGATTTGTAATATTATCGCCAGATTTTGACCGACCTGTTAAGATTTAGCAACACAGATTAAGAAATCAGAACGAGTATTTATTTTTCGATCACTACTGTTGGCCACAAAAACAACATTTCTCATATGGTTTTTTTTTTAAGCCTGGGAGAAAATCTCCAGTAAAACATTTGTTATTGAATCTCGCCGAGTTTGTCGTAAGATCGGGTTAAGAATTAGGGTTTCAGACAGAGTGAATAACGAGAGAAGCGCCGACATCAAACAAAAAAAATGGCTTAGATCACTCTCAAGGAGTTCATCTCTATTTGTAGACATGTTATCATTGACCTGTTTTATATTTGATTTTAGCTACCCTAAAAAATTAAGTGAACTTCTAATTTGGGTTTTTTTATCATTCAATCAATATATTTCTTTATGGCCCAAAATTGTCATTTTGTTTAAATGTCTTAAGTATTTGGCACATATCATTATTTATCAACCAAATACAATTATTTATTTTGTAATATTTTGCTGGTATTTTTTTAGTTTTTTTTTTTTTAAATTTCCTATATGATCTATAGTACAAAATACAATATTTATTTAAAAAAATAAAACCATTATATGTCTTAATTTGAAGATAGTGATTAGAATGTGATGGAAATTCTGTTGATAGAAAAACCACAAACGTTGTATATAAAAAATTGTTTAACAATATTTAGTTATTCTTTCTTAGAACATTTTTCCAATGATTATATTATGATTTTTACTATTGTTTATATCTTTTTATTATTTTTTGTTCTATTATATTGCATTCCATGCAAATGCACGGGTTAAAAACTAGTTTTATTCGAGACGATATACGATGTTCATATCATTTATATTATCTCTTACCATTACAAAAAGAATGCCATAGTCCAACGGAAAGTTCTACGATAATTTATTCTAATAAAAATTTCAATGGATATTTCAATGGTATAATTTTTTTTTTTAATCAACACCCCAGTAGCGTGGGGGGTTAAGGCAGAATCCCCAACCTGTATATAAAATGCCCTAAATGGGTCGAAAAGTCACAAAACTACAAGTCCAATGTCTGATATACGTCCAGTCAAACGAAAAAACAAAAAACAACAAAGAAAAGAAAAAATACAGATAAAAGCTGACAACTGCAGTGGGAAATATGAGAATAACAGATCATGTTCCGGGGAGAAATCCTAGCTAGATAGTCCGCATTACAGTGTGGCGGTTGCGCCAAAGATATGTCCGGCTACACAAATCTGAATGAAGGGTATCCCATCTGGTCTATCCGTATGAGGGTGCGGAGGTGGATAGGAATGTCGTCAGGATAAAGAATGCGTCTGTGGAGGTGGAGGACCCGATGCCAGCGAGGAAGTCAGCTGACCGGTTTCCCTCGCGGAAGATGTGCGAGATCCGGGAGCGAATCGACTGGAGAGTGACTCTGATGCGCATGAGAGGATGCTGGATCTGCCATGTGCCCTGATGTCCAGATGACAGAAATTTCAATGGTATAGCTTCTGTTAAAATAATTCCAACGAAATTCCAACGGAAGTATTCTGTTGGAATAAGTTTTTCATTGGAATTTAGATGAAATTTTATCATTCCAACAATCATTATTCCAACAGTTTTTATCGTTGTATATACGATTTCCGTTGGAATTTTTATTTTCACCCATATTCCAATCGTTGAAAAATATACCGTTAGAATCGTCAAAATCTAACAGAAATTCCAATGAAAAACTCATTCCAACGGAATATTTTTATTAGAATTTTCGTTGGAATCCATTGAAAAATTCTAACAGAAATAATAGCATTGGAATATCCATTGAAATAGCCGTTGGAATTCCATTGTAATATTTTGCCGTTGGAATATAGTGTACATGGAATATATCAGGTGCATTATGTATTGATTTTATATATAGATATAATTGCAGGCTATCAAGTTAATGCAAATACCAAATTTTCCTACCAGTCTTTTCAATTAATTATGATAAAATCGTTATATTTTTTAATAATTCAATGTAATCACATATTATTTGTTATTCTATCATACAATAGTTATTACTATTTTAACTAATTATAATTTACACTAAATGGTATATGTAAGTTACAAAATCATCAAATATTATATTACATTTTTCAAGCTATTTATTCTAAGAGAGTAATATTATTCTAATTATATATATTTAATCGCATGAAAAAAATCCTTAAATATAAATTTCTACAATAATAATAATAACAAATATTTTTAATATTTATCTAGGTAACTAATTAATTATGATCCCTCGAAGTAAAAAAATATTTATGCAATTAATACAGAGATTTATGTATAGTTAAATAATATAAATTTATACTGTTGATTTACTAAACATCAAATTTAAAATATGTGATAAATCTATTATCTGTTTTTTGTGAGTTTACTATTAAATATACACATAATTTATAATATTTTAAAACTTATATATGTGCATATACACATGATCAACTACTAGTATAAGTTGAATGTGCGACTCTTCCATTAAGATGCTTGCATGTAACGAAATTTATGGATTTTCTAATTTAGTATAATTATTCACTTAATTTTCAAATAAATGATATTTAAGTATATAAAATTTACTACTGGATCTCATTTTTTGTGGCATTCATTGTAATGACATACGAACCTTAAATGACATGTCATACAAAAAGAATGACGGAGCTATTAGATCGTTTTATAGCAGTCTTTTTAATAAATCACTACAAGAAATTTAAAAATTTGCCAACATAAATTACCACCGAAAATACTTTCGTTGGAGATCACCAACAGATTAATAATGCATTATATATATAATCTTTTTATATGAATTACCAACATAATACTAACGAAATATTGCAATGGAAAACTATGTCTTTCTAATATGTTATAAAATGCCAAGAGATTCGACTTGTTAGACTTGTAAGAATTTACTTACAACTGTTGATTGATATGCAACAGATACAACTAAAATTCATATGCCAACGAAAAAAAATCTATTGAAAAATAGTGACAGATGTCTTCATTAGTAAACACCAATGCATTTTCAAAGAATTTGTTCATAGTTGAATTACCAACGAAATATTATGTTGTTATTTCCCAATAGACATCTTCCGTTGGTAAAAACGTTTGTAGTTTTTCAGTCGAGTACGTAACGAATCTCGACCTCGGGTTGTATCTCTCGTGAAAGGTTGTTCGGAGTTTTGTTCACTTACTAATCGTCAAAGCACAAAAATCGAAAACAATGTTCTAAACATTCTAGCAGGATTGAAGGATTGATTTTAAGCTAATTTAATCTATGAAATTAAAGGCAATTAACCAAAGGCATGAACGTTAACTAAAGATTAGAACTTATCGAACCCGGAGTCTTCAAAACTTGAGAAAAGACGAAAACAAAGAGAAACGAGCTAAATCTAACGCAACCAGAGGCTAGAGTCAAACATTCAATTACGAAATAACCGGCCAACTAATCACACTAGACAAACAAAACAAAAGAAAAGATAAAAACTTTAACAAAACTTGAGTCAAGTATTCCGACAAAGACGCTATTTTCACCTCAAACCACGTAGTAAGCAAAAATAGAGCAAATGCGAGATAATTAAATATAATTAAATAATATCAATATTATTAATATAATTAAATAATATCAACTAATCATTCTTAAACATCACATCAACTTTAATCCACTATTCATTCACTCACATAATATTAATTAACCATCATCTCTCTCATACTTTTACATCAAATTAACTTTAATTATTTTATTTTACATATTATTTTAATATATCCACTAACAACTAACCATACCACCTTTTTAAAAATTAATCAAATCAAACTAAAAATCTAATCTAATCAAAAAAATTTATATCCAAGAGTATGAACCGCAAACTAAGAGCATCATCAATGTATAATGTGAGTGTAATAACAAATTTTATTTCGTGTCCAATTGGGCGTGTCAAATTTGTAACAATAAATTTTATGAAAAATATAAGGGGGTGATTGGATATGAATTCAAATAATATTTAAATTAAAATAATTAAAATTGATTTGATGTAAAAGTAGGAGAAAATGATTGGAAGTGATAGTTAGTTAAAATTATGTGAGTGAATGAATAGTGAATTAAAGTTGATGTGATGTGTAATAATGATTGGTTGATATTATTTAATTATATTGATAATATTGGAGATAGTAGAGTTGAGTTGATTGAGTTAAATTTGAGTTTTGAGTGAGATATTTATTTAAGATTGAGTTAAATTTGAGTTTTAAGTGAGATATTTACTGTTGAAATTATATACAATCATGCCCTAAAACTTTTGTACAAAATAAGATGTGACTCCTATGCATCAACAAAATACAACTGACAAAATAGATGTCCTGCTGCTTGCTGTGTGTATCAACTCTGAGTATGATGTTGTGGATTATAATTAGAAACAATTGACAAAATAGATGTCCTGCTGCTTGCTGTGTGTATCAACTCTGAGTATGATGTTGTGGATTATAATTAGAAACAATTGTACGATTAATTAATAAAAATTAATATAAAAGAAGTTATATCAAAATTTATCTAGTCAAAAAAATATAACTTGCAATATTTTTATAATATACAAAATTCATATATTATTAAAATACTATTTCTACTAATACATATTTTTTTTTTTCGGTACATTGAAGGAGGCCAAAGGCGTGGAAAGATAAATTAAGCTAGAACTTAGCAGGAATACGAGACTAGTTTTGGAAAACACAATTTCCCAATTTTTCTTTTTTTTTTTTTTNGCCAAAAGCCAAAAAAACATATACAAAGTTCAAGCACAATTTCAGTAGGGCCAATGTTGAAACTTAATCTGATTGATGCTGCGTATTGCTATTTTATTTACTCGGTGTTTGTTTAACTAATATTGTTTCTTACAGTTAACTAAATTCAAATGTGGAGCAGCAGCCGTGGGCCTGAGCTGGGCACACGTCCTAGGAGATGCGTTCTCGGCTGCAGAATACATGAACTCCTTGGGCCGCGTTGCCACCGGGTGTGGCCCATACCGGCCCATTAACCTCAGCCACACTACACCAAAGCCCGTAAACTCCAATGGGCGGCCCAAAGTAGTGGCGGAACCTCTTTCCATCAAACGGGTTGACCCAGTTGGAGATAATTGGACACACTCATCTAGCATCAAGATGGAAACATTCTCTTTCAATCTCACACACATGCAATTGAGCCAAATTCAAACAAAATTGGGAGGCGAATTCTCGTCTTTCGAGGCAATTTCCGCAATCATGTGGAAATGCATTGCCAAGACTCGAGTCGAGGATTCTGAACCAAAAATCGTGACTATATGCAAAAGGGAAGAAAACAATAAGATGTCACATTTGAGAAATGGTCAAGTTGTGAGTGTGGTGAGTGTCGATTCCTCAACAGCGCTGGCCGACCCTAGCAAGCTAGCATCATTAGTGAAAAACGAGGCATTTGACGAGACTTATATGATTGAAGAAGCTATGGAGAGAGAAGAAGGATTGGCGGATTTTATCGTGTATGGGGCCAATTTGACCTTTGTGAACCTTGAAGAAGCCGGGTTTTACGATTTTGAGTATAGGGGAGAAAAGGCAGTTAGGGTTAGCTATAAAATGGATGGTGTTGGTGATAAAGGGTTGGTTATGGTGCTTCCGGGGCCGAAAGGTGAAGGAAGGTCCATTGTGGTTGTTGTGCCGGAGAATGAGATCAATGGGCTCAAATTGGAGTTGGAAAAGGAGGGATTTGGGGCATGATTTTATTACATGCATGTTATGTTTTCATGAATAAAAGTGGACAAGCTAAATAAAAAAAATGTACTTTGTTTGATGGGTATAATTAGTATGTGTCCAACTCTACAAATTTTTCGNAAGAACTATGGTCAAAAGAGTGGCGTGTGAATGTGGACTCTATTTCTAGCACGATAATGAGTAATTGTCTTCTTGTGTAAGAACATTTCGTATCAAAATATATGTTAATGATCGCTTTTTACATTTCTTTATTTTTTTTTTCTTGCTTTTTTATGTCCTTTTCTTAAATTTCTGTTTAAATTCAAAGCATTTCATAAATTGAAAAATTAAGGAAGTTGCATAGTACTTAATCCTCCCACTCTAGCGAGGACTAAGCATAAGTGGATCCATAACATCTATTTGGATGGTAAGTCCACGTGGGAATGGGAAATTAACAAGGACGACTCGCCCCGCTTCAAATATTTTTTCGAGATCCGATGTTTCTTGGTAGAGAAGGCGGGTAGCAAGCAAGCCGCAAAACCCCTACTTCATCATTGGAGTTCGCGAGATAAGCAAGATGGATCGAGAAGTTGCTATGATTTCTTAAGGCCCCATCATACATTGAAGCCTTGGACGGGGTTTGTTTTGGGGCCTTGCATTACCCCCAAGCACTCCTTCATTCTTTGGCTAGGAGTGCTCAATCGTCTCCGTACGAAGGATCAGTTAGAGTTCCTGGGGTAGACCCAACTTGTTCCCTTTGTGGTGGAGTGGATGAATCATCGGGTCACCTTTTCTTCGAATGCCCATTGAGTTTGGAGATATGGGGAGAGATTCGTGATTGGATAGCCTATGTCATAGGTCATTGACTCTCAAAGTGGCCCTTAAATGGACTAAGAAGGAGGCTAGAGGGGCTAATTGGCAAACCAAGATGAAGAAAGCAGCGCTCCCGGCAACCGTGTTAAACGACTCGTTAATTTGTCGTTCATGTTTATTCTCTTGTTATGAAATGTTATTGAGGATAAATCTCTGAACATGTAGGTCATTCGAGTCCCTTAACCGAGTGATCTCTTTCTCGATAATTGTGTGTCAAACCAAAACGATTATCCCCGACTCCCTATCTCTTTTATGATCGTCGATTCGTATTTTTGAGTTGATTTGGGAAATTGCGTTTCTGGAATTTCTTGCTGATAATTAAAACCAATCTTTGAAATAGAGTGTTTAGGAATTCTTTTCTCTTTTTTGTGTTTGAATATACACGCATAATATTCCGGCTAACCTTCATCGAGAGATCTACTCGGGAGACGAATCATTTGATTCGGTACTCGGTAAAAAATATAATTGGCTCAACAAGAACAGAATGATACTCGCTCCCACAATTGATGTCGTTGAGTCCATTCACGAGTAGATGAACTCATTTGAAGGACAGAACGATACTCACTCCCAAATTTGATGTTGTTGAGTCCGTTAACGAGTATATGAGCTTATTGAACTCCTATGAGTGATAAACTTATTTGAGTTTGGACACCGCTTACAAGTCAGATGTTGGATATGACTCTTTTCATTATCTTCTTACTCATGAATTCCTGAATGAGATTACTGCTCAATATTCCGAATCATAAATTGTACTTCAAGGTTAGCACTCCAGTGATGTTATTGAGGAACATTGATTGTTCCATGCGGTTGTGCGACGATACACGTTTGGTTATTACTACGTTTAGCAGTTATTTCCTCGAATGCATAATTTTGATTAATTCTAAAGCTGCTGACGAGGTTCTTATTTCTATGCTTACAATCATACCATCCGATTTGAGGGCACTATTCGAATTTCAGCAATACAATTTCCTGTCATGGTATTCTATGTTATGACGATATTCTATGTTATGACGATCAGTAGGAGCCATTGTCAGTCTCTGTCGCACATGGGCTTAGTATTGAAGAACCATGTTTTCACTCGTGGGCAGTTATGCGTGGCTCTTTCTAGTATCACAAATCGAAAAAGTTTGAAGATAATGAATTGTGGCGATGAGAATTCTTATAATAGGAAAACCATGAATATTATATATAAAGAAAAAACCATGAATATTATATATAAAGAAATTTTTAATGATATATACTTTTTCTTAATTCTTTTTTTATTAATTAAATTATGATTGTTATTTATGTTTAAACTAGTACGTAGCCCGTGCGATGCACAGAACAGAAGTATTAAATGAGTCATTTTCAAAGAGCTTGTCCGTTAAGTAGCTCGTGCGATTCACGGGAGATATTAAATTGGTGGACCATAGGACTTGTCCGTTCGGGCCTAAAAAATAATAGAGTTTGATCATCTATCTTTTTACATCTTTTCATCAACGTCATTTTTTTTGTCGGAACATTAAACCTGAGTCTGGTAGCGCTAGCCCGTAAATTAATTAATATATTATCTCGCTCACATGTTTATAATAATATAAATTTTATTCATTATATATATTTATTCCTTGATATAAGAAAAATAACAATTTTACGTAATCTTGTTCCTCGTATAATACTCATATTAATTTATTATAAAATTTATTGTAATATAATGTCATTATTATTATTTATATAAGTTATAGATGTAGTCTTCTTCTTCTTTTTGTTTTATGTAATTAAAATATTTAATGTATGTTCATATTATTTATTAATGTAATTAATTTAAATTATGTAAATAAATTTAAAGTAAAACATTTTGTACAAATATTTTACAAAATATACACAAATGTTTTTTTAAAATTCAATTTTTTTATAATAAATAAACATCTTTGAAATTCTATGCAATTATTAAACAAAATTCGAAATCATAATTGAAAACTATGCAATTATTAATTCCGTCTGATGTTATGGAAACAAATCATTCGGAAATGTACCAAAATGATAAGGATTTTTAAAATTTAAATTTTAAATAAGACATGCTTTTACTTGAATTCTATGCAATTATTATTTTGTCCGATTTTATGGCAAACAATTCATTCAGGATTTTAATGTAACAAAATGAGAAAAAATTTTAATATTTAAATTTAAATTTGCAATGAGACATGTTTTTACTTGAAGTCTATCTGTCCGATTTTATTGCAAAACACATCAATTAAGGATGATTAATGCAAACTGGTTTTTTAGCAACAAAATAATACTAATACAATTGAAAAAAATGATGGAAATAGAATACATTAATTACCTTTGACTTTTTTGTCTACTATTTCTAGTAAATAGGAAGACTTTTTATATAAGTATAGATTTTATTATNTTGTGATTTGCCCATTTTGCTTCACCGTAGTCCAATTCAGGTCCAACTCTTGTGTTTTCCCTTGTCGAATTTCAAGCTCAGTTCATACACACACACACACACACACCTGTCCAATTAGTCTCGATCCGGGCAGGCTCTCTTGATTCCTTGATCTTCCTCGATTTGAAAGCGTATGTAATCGAGCAACACAATCTATTGTAGTTGTTGATTTTACTGGTAAGAAAAAAAAAAGAAAGAAATGAGGCCTCAGCCAAGAAGGAAAAAATGGAGCGAGGCGGAGGAAAGGAGCTTAATCGACAAATACGGCGAGATGTCCCGCGACGGCACCTTATCGAAGATGAAAACCCGCGAGAAGAAATACAAACCCATCGCCGCCCACGTGAACGCCGGCCACCATGCCCGGGACCCTTCCTCCTACCCTTGGCAATGGACCTGGAAAGACGTCTCCACCAAAATCCAGAACATGAGGCACCAATACTCCCTTGTGAAGCAGAAGATCAAAAAACCGGGTGATTCCGAGGAGTTCGACTGGCCGGACGGCACCACCCACTGGTCCAACTTCATCCTCTACAAGGACGTGTTTGGCGATGTCCCCCTCGTCTTTCCTTCCGAGCCCGAGCCCGAGCCCTATAACAACGAGCTCTTGGTTGGGTCAGATTTCGTTGATTTGGAATTTGATTACGAGGAGGAGTATAATAATAATAATAATAATAAAGATAAAAACGAGGAGTTTACTGAGGAGCCAAACCAAACAAGGAAAAGGAAAAAGGGTTGGGAGTTCGTTTCAGCCCAGCTTGGCCGGCTGACTGAGTTGGAGGCCCGTCTGGAGAGGCGCGAGGTTGAGAGAGAAAGCGAGAGGCGGAGAAGAGTCAGAGAAAGGGAGGAGATGGCGAGAGAGAGTGAGGAGAGAGAGATGATGAGGAGAGAGGAGGTTTTGGTGAGGGAGAGAGAGTGGGAAGAGAGAATGGAGAGAAAGAGGGAAGAGTGGAAGAAGAGAATGGATGAGATGTTGAGCAGGCATCGGGCTGAAATGGGCCAGATGCAGGCCCGTTTGCTTCACGAACAGCAGACCTTAGTGGGCCAGTTTATCGGGCTCGTGTCCCAGTGGGCCGGTGGGCTCACAGATCACCACACAGCAGACCCTCGTGCCCCAGTTTACCTTTCGCAGATGATGGTCCATGGTGATGCCAGGGTCGAGGGAGATAATCAGGAAGATCAGTTTATTGTTGACGGTTGATTGAATTAAGCAAGTGTTTTGCAGTTCGAGGTTAGGTCTCTGTAGAGCCTACAGCTTGTGTAGTTTTTTTATATGATGTATATTTTCTTCTATTACTCATTAGTATGGCATATGTACCTTGTTTTTGTTGGAACTGCCCAAATGGAAATCAATTTCCAAGTGTTTGCTACAAAAATGGGAGTTGAATTGTGTTTGAGCAGTGATGAGTTTGGTGGCTGAAAGTTGAATAAAGCTATTCTTTCTGAAAGGACTCATGTCTAGAGCTTATTTTGTTTGTGTTTAGTCAGTGTTTTTGCTGTGAGACGGTTGACATTTCATTGGTCATGAAGATTTGCAGACGTGTTGTAATTTCACTACTGAGTGTGCTGTAAGTTGTGCATTCAACTTTTGTATGCTTTTCTGTTGTTCCTTTCAACCCATTATATTTCAATTATGTTCAAGTCTAACATCATGCTTTTTGAGCTTCATCCTCTTAAATCATACTGAAATGATGAGCTTTTTACTATTCTGTGTCCAACATTAGAGCTGTTTAAGTCATCATTATTATTTCTGTTAGAAGTTGGTGACATCACGGCCTTTGTGAATTCAATTAGTTGTGCTTTGAGCCTTTCTGTGTCAACTTTCCTTATTCTTTTCCGGCTCTAATTGCCATTCTCTCCTAACTTGGGACAGTTGAAGCATAGAACCTTCTTTCCTTCGGACAATTGGATTCCCTCTTTGGAGTTCGTTGCTGTAGGTTCATTTTCTTGTCTGAGTCCATGTTGTGTTCTAGACAATTCAGGAAGTGCTTGATGAATAGGTTCAGCTCTTGATAGTGTTTTCATGTACATCATTACTTCTTTTTT
>BKCP01006183.1:187160-200086 GCA_008636005.1 Striga asiatica
TTCTTAAATTATATTTTTGCCTCGATATTTAAGTAATTTATTTACTCTTTAATTTTATTATATTTTTCACTCTTTCGAGAGCTGGACTGCTAGTGTACAATCCAATTGTGGTGTTACTACATGCACAATGATTGTCGTGCTAACTATGTAATATTCACCTGAGCCAACAGCACACATTCGCCCATACATCCTTGTTTACCCAGCAAAGTCATTGCAAAAAATACACATTTACAAAAAATCAGCTCTAGATGCATTGATTTTATTAGACGATGAGCACCTAATATACCTTAGATACTAGTGATTTTGGAAGCGAATTACGAGCCTCGGCAAGTTTACTTGTTGATTTTGTAGCCTCTAGAGAGGCAAAAGGTGTGCTTTTGATGCTTTATTATAAGTGTATGATAGTTTAACAATGTTTGATATTATTCATTATGATGTTTATGCTCATCTTTGTATTGGGAAGGCTTTCGAGTTATCACATATCAAATATAGATTTGCTAATATAGGTCCATGCTCCAGCTCCACAACAACAACAACAACAACAACAACATAGCCTTTTAGTCCCAAACAAGTTGGGGTAGGCTAGAGATGAAACCCAAGAGAACCAATAGTAAGAGAAACACAAAAAGGGGCTCAATTGCCGTCCTATAGAACTTACCTTTTAGCCTTTGTGGCACCCTCTTATCACAGAGAACACCCGAGGCTTGACGTCATTTCAACCAACCGGCTGTAATTCTATGCCTGACATCTACATCAATGCTGCCATCCTTTCGTAGCATCGATCCTAAATACCGGAAAGTCTCCTTCTTGGCCACCACTTGCCCGTCAAGGCTAACGTCACCATCATCATGTGTAGCCATGCTGAAAGCGCACTTCATGTACTCGGTCTTCGTCCTACTAAGTCTGAAGCCTTTCGACTCTAATGTGTCCTTCCACAGCTCTAACTTCCTATTAACCCTTGCCCTACTCTCGTCAACTAGCACCACATCATCAGCAAAGAGCATACACTAAGGGATATCACCTTGTATATCCCTTGTAGCCTCATCCATCACCAAGGCAAATAAATAAGGGCTCAATGTTGACCCCTGGTGTAGTCCTATTTTAATTGGGAAGTCGTTGGTATCGCCCCCATATGTTCGGACACACGTCATCGCATACTTGTACATATCCTTGATGAGGGTAATGTACTTAGATGGGACTTTGTGCTTTTCTAAGGCTCACCACATGACATTCATCGGTACTCTGTCATAAGCTTCTCAATGTCGATAAAGACCATGTGCAAGTCCTTCTTTTGGTCTCTATATCTCTCCGTCAACTGTCGTATTAGGAAAATCACCTCCATGGTCGACCTTCCAGGCATAAACCCAAATTGGTTTTGGATCACACTCGTCGTATGCGATGCTCGATAACTCTCTCCCAGAGCTTCATCGTATGGCTCATCAACTTAATCCCACGGTAGTTACCACAGCTTCATCCATGCTCCAACTCCATCAAAAAAAAAAAANCAAAAAAAAAAAAAGAAAAAACATCCAATCCTCCCTTGCCAACAATGACATCAAATGAAAATTGAAACCAAAGTAGAGAATTGTTAGGATAGAAGGAAACAATAGAGGTAATTTTAGAAATTAGTTATTCGACAAATGTTGAGATATATGATGGAATAGTACTAGCTGTAGCTGTTGTAGTGTTCCTAGCATCAAACACAAACTACAAACCAAAATTTCATCACTGGTAATTGAAAGCATAAAAGCAGTTCAGGGGATGGATTATGGGCACCAGTTCAGAAACTTCAAACCAATTAGACCTCAAAGACAACCCAACTTAATTCCTCTTGTCTATTTTTCATTCTCTTTTTAGTAATTGGGATAGAATTAAGTTTGGACACTACAAGCAGATAACTAAAGGCTAACTGACATAAATATTTCATTATTAACAGTAGCACTTTAGAGATGCAATAATACCAAAAATTCCAGATTCATACTGAAAATCAGAAAATGCATCAATATTTAAACTATCTCCAAACAATAAACGAAGAAGGGAAGATTCATTATAAAATTGGATAACTTACTAAATCCCAATGGTACACAAAAAATGAGACTGGCATCATAGTCTCATTTTCTAGCAGTCCTTTACATCCAAGTACATTCCCCCCACCTCTCCACAAATCTCAACTACTCAAGTTGGTATATATATAATTGCTGGCAAATCATTAATAAAATTTATAAATAAAACCTAATAAATCACCATTATAACCCAATATTATTATTATTATTTTATTAATTCACCATATACCATTAATGATAAAATATTTCTTTGCACTTTTTTTCGTTAATTAAGATAAAAATCGTTACATTTTATATTAATTGCTTCATAGTTATATTTTTTATTGTATCATACAATAGTTATTATTAAAATTAATACTTATATTTTATACTAAATGATATATGAAACTCACATAAATATAAAAAAAAATATTGTAAAGACTTTTTGTTCAAGTCATTTGTTCTAAAAGTAATATTATATTTTTTAATCTGATTAAGTGATTGTTTTTTAAAATAAATTTATTTGTTTTAATGTCATAGTAAAATTCCTTAAAATCGATAAGCAATTGTCATATAAATTTAATATTTTTTTAGCTAATTAGTTGGTCATGATCTCTCAAAATAAATAAATAAAAACTTATTTATTATATTTTATGCAATCCAATATAGTGATTCATATGAAATTAAATCGTTATGTACTGTTTATATTAACCTATGATCAAATTTTAAAACATAATATCATTATCTAACTTAATTTTAATATTATATCTATAAATATCAATTTTAAAACACAATATAATTATCTAACTTATAATTTTAATATTATATCTATAAATATAACTTATAATACTCTATGTTTAAAATATAATATTATTATCTAACTTATTATTCTAATATTATACACATATAAATAATTTATAATACTTCAATTACATTTTGCAAATGCACATTCTCATTTCTCCAATACTAGTTAACACTACTTAATCGAAAAATTCGTTAAATTTTTATAATTAGCATCTTGCGTAAAGTGGCCCATCAACAAGAAGCAATCCACGGAGAAACCCCATACCTCGACTCTACAGCCATGGCCGCCGCCACTAATAAGCGCCTGAAGAAGCATCCGCCTAAAACAAAAACTATCGGCAAGAAGATCAAAAAGTCCCGTAAGAACGAAACCCAAAACAGTGTGGAGAAGAAGTCTGAAGATGAAATAACCGTTGGGGGGAGAACGGATGGTGATGTCGTTCAATGGCCGACCGCCTCTCAGCAGCTGAGCTTTTTCATAAACCAGTTTCAATCCGCCAACAGTGTTCAGCTATCTTCCCTGGAGCTCGAATCCCTCAATGGTCGCCCTTTGCCGTCCATCCAAACTCACTTTATTTTTCCTTCTTGTGCTTTCATGTGTTATTTTTGTCCTTCCCATGATTATAGTTGTATATATTATTGAGCTTGATTACTGTTTCTCGTTATTGATTGCTAGTTACATGTTCTTGAGCTTGTTTCCTAGTTTCTTGTCATCTAATGTTAATGGGAGACATCCTATTGTGTACTTGATTCAAGTTGGATTCTCTTGTTTTATCTTACAAAAGTTGAATGTGGAATCGATATATCATGTATAAGCTGTATTGATTAGGAGGAGCCCTTCGTATTAAAGCTTAGGATTTTGTAGTACCACACTCCATATAAACTGAGTAATTATGAAGCTTAAAGGTGATGTCAGTTAAGTTTTAGTGCTTATTTCTTACTTATGTTTGAGTATTCGACTGGTATAAACAAGAAAATTACAGAGAATACATAATAACATTGTACTTCCTATAAGCTCCTCTATTCTATAACCAAAAGCTCAAGAATGAATGCATTTTAATGATGAGTTAGTTGGTAAGTGGAAACTATATTTCTTAAGTGAGTTTACTTGGTTCAGTACTAGGCTGATTACCACAGAGAACAAGACAGTTAAGACTTAAGACGTTTTTTTTTCTATTTTTTTTTTCTAAAGAANATGCATCCTTGGACATGAGTTGATATCTTTTCAGTTTTGGTTCAATCATTTTGCCTTCTCAAGGTATAGTTTTGTTATATCTTTGTGTTCATCGCTAGGATATTATTTATTCTTGTGCCTGAACCCACCATCCTCTGCATTAGTGTTGAATGCAAATAGATGATTTTATCACTCAATGGTTGATTTTGGTTCTGGAGGTGTACTTTGTTTGTGTAGTTCCGTCAAAGTGGATTCAAGTTAGTGAGTTGCCAGATTATAGTAAGAATATGTTGTGGTCCGTTTAACATTCTGAAAGTGCTCCTCGATTCTCATTGTCAGTAGAAATTTGCATTGTGTTTGTAGATTTATTCCAGTTTATATCTTCAAGTTTTTCTTGGGCTGGTTTCTGGATATAGAATTTGAAGTTGACACAATCTCCATTAAACTTGCAGGAACGTGTATAGTAGAGCTATCCCAGGACACATCACAAAATATTTCTGGCAAGTTGGAGGAGCTCGTGAAGGTTTCATTTGGTTCATCATGGAAAGAAGTGCTGTGCGGAAAACATCTGCAAGAAGGGAAAATTCAGCCTGGGAGTCCGGCAGTTCTTGTAATAAGTTCATCAGCGTTAAGATCATTGGAACTTCTCAGGTGGATACTTTTATCTGTTTCGGCTTTCTTTTTGTGTGTCAATGTAACTAGAGTTCTGAATTCATTAAAAAAAGTTATGTGTGTGAAGTAGTGTCTCAGTTTGCAAATATAGATAGATTATGGAGATTTGTCTTGTGACACTATTTAAGAATGTAAAATGTTTATGCTTATATGTTTGTATTTGTAGATGACATTTCTTTCGTGTTGTTAATTAACCATATACTGCTGATACAGGGAATTGCGGTCTTTGACAAAAGAATGCCATGCTGCAAAGTTATTCTCTAAGCATATGAAGATTGAGGAACAGGTGGTGAATCTTATAAATTTTGAAAATTTGAAATGTCAGATTGAGTTATATTGTTTGAATTGTTTATATCTTTATTCTTATCAGTGATATGCAATGCAGACCATGTCCCTAAAGTATGATAACTGAAGCATGTGACAATCTATAATTTATTGGACCTCTGATTATACTTACGTAATATGTGAAAGCGGCAATAGTTATAAGATATGCTGTAGACTGTAGTCTTGAATTTGGTATATCGTTATTTTAGACTTATAGTCATGCACCACTATGCTATAATTTATGGTCAGCCTCTTTTTGCTCATGAATCTATTGCTCTCCGATAGCTCTAATGATTTGAACGCATAAGGCTTCTTGAATGATTAGCAATAGCATTTTCAAGAAAGACCTTTCTTTAGGTTATATGGTAGTTTGCCTAACACCACCAAATAAAGTAAGAGTTTTTTCATAAGCTATAAGAGTTTTTAAAGCCTTTACCAAACACTCACAGGTTGTTGAAAAGTATACAATAAATGACCCCAAGCATTTACCAGGTTTAGCATGTTAATGAGACAACTTCCCAACTTCAAAAATTTAATTTAAATTTAGTATCGGAAGACTTCAATGTGGTTACTGGTCATATGGGCTTAACTACCAAATTTAGTTAACTCAACCTTTTATTCAAAATTATTTTGATGACGTGAAAGTATTTGTGAACATAAATGTATGAATGCGATTGCCTGATCTTATACTTTTATATGTGGAAATGTGTTGTTAACTTTCAGATATATGTTTTATTGAAAACTTTTTTTCTTCAAGTAGGTGTCCGTACTAACGAACCGCGTCAATATTGCCAGTGGAACGCCAAGCAGGTGTGCAGTGACACATTCCTATCTAAAAATTTTGAGATATAAAATTTCAGACTTTCTCTTATATACTTTTCACTTTGAGATTGCATTTGAATCATTGGATTGGACTGGCAAGAGGTGTTTGATCGGTCTGTTTGACTATGATAACAGAAAAAACATTCTAAAACTGGTCAATAATCGTGATGTTTTTTTTTTTTTTTTATTCTTCCGTAACTCCTTTAAATATCTTAGGAAGCCTAGTCGTGATAATTGGTTAAATCCATGCTCATTTCAGTCTGTCATGTTTTCTGATTTACCTATCTTTCTTTGTACTCCTGGACTTCTCTCAGAAGTTGGATTACTCATCCTGTTAATCAAACACTGATTTGAATTATAATTTGTTCATCTTATCAATTTTTTGCTGTGTTCTGAATGAGTCCAAAACATTATCAGGATTAAGAAACTCATCAATATGGAAGCACTAGGGATGTCCCGCTTAGCATTAATTGTGCTCGACATGTACACAGATGTCAAGGGTTATTCCTTATTCACTCTTCCTCAAATCAGGTTTGACCTTTTTCCTAATTTGAAATTATCTGCATTTGTAATTGCAAGTCTTAATTAGATAACATTAAGCTACTAATAAATTTTGGCTCAGTTTGCCAGTTCTCGTGTCCAGTAGCTACAAATAAATTCGCATTCTCAATGATTTGCTCCTTTTTGTATGTGTGTATTTGACAGAGACGAGTTTTGGGACTTGTATAAAAGCTATTTGCATAAAAAATTGCTCGAGGGCGATCTACGATTGTGCCTATATGGTCCACTACCCACTAATTCAAAGGCAAAGAAGAGGAAACCCGTAATGACTTGAGTATTTACTTGAGCCACCCTAAATTGGTTTCTGATTTTAGCCACTGAACTTTTACAAAGTGAGTTTTGTATGCATTGAAATGGATTGGAACTTAGCAGGAATTTTGCTGTACAACTTGAGTAGTAGTGATGAACTGTTCGTTTGGGTGTTCGTGAAAAATCAATGTTGAAAATGCGGGACTTTAGTTATGGTTGTAAAACAGAAGAAAAGAGTGTCATTGCCCATCTGTAGTCTCCACTGACCAAGGCCCTGATTAGATACTCTGGATTATCAAATCATGTTGATCAAAACTAATTTTTTTTTTAACTTATAATCGAACTTAAATTTAATTCAACTCAACTCAATCCTGCTCAACATTATTAATATAATTAAATAATATCAATCAATTGTTCTCATATATTGCATCAATTTTAATTTACTATTTATTCATTTACATAATTTTAACTATCTTTCACTTTTAATCACTTTTCTTATATTTTTACATTAAATCAACTTTAATCAAAATATTTTACATATCATTTTAATACAAACTCAAAATTTCACTCAAACCTAACTCAACTAACTTTTTCAAAATTAATTATCCAACAATCCAATCAAAACTAAAATAACTTATATTCAACCACCTACTAAAATTCATCAAAAGCATTCAAGTGTACTAAGTCTCATAGAAGGATTTCCTTTCTAAATAGATTAGTGGATAGGCAAGAGATAACGCTCCCTTTGAGTCTTTCATCAAAACTCTCCTACAGATCAAAGGGCCATTAGTAGCAGCAGGCAATATATGTATAAATTTTTATTTTTTTTTTGTCAGCATAATCAAACGTACAGTCATCACCATAACTCGAGTCCGGAGAAAACAGGTTTCTAATTACGACTAAAAATCTTATCAAGATTAAGATGTATTGGTTACACAAACAAAACCAACCACAGCATTCAGTCTGATGACATAAATTGAAGGTCGGATGAAAAACTATTCAACTTCCTGCAAATAATCTTCGATTTCAGATGGAGTAAGAATCCTGCAAAAAGAGTTCAGGAACCATTAACATTTCGCTACTTTACAAGTCGTGTATGATCAAAATACCACTCACTTGAATACTTTGTCATTGCCAATCACACCAATCTCGATATTTTTGCCTGATATCTGTCCTTCAAATCTGTAGAAATAGAGCAGTGACCATGGGGTGAATAAAAATTGTATAAGATGATCACCATAACGACATCCAAAAATCTAATAATAGCAAGAATAATAAATTGTTTGCTTTCAATACAACAAAAGATCCCTTCAGCACCTTGAAATTTGTTTCACTTCGGTAAAAAAGAGATTTACAACCAGAGATACATTTGTAAAATTGAATGCAAAGGCAGACAGTATATTCTGAAAATATGGTATAACCAGTTGTGTTTTTAGCAAGATAGAAATCACGAAGGAAAATGTCATCTCCAAACCAATTAGAGTATAACCGGTACTAAGGAATCATATTTCCTTACCCCTCCTTAAGTGTCAAAATTGCTGTATGCACAGCATCGTCAAGTTCCATATCTTCCGTGTACCTGCAAAAATTTCAAAACCAGACCACCGACTTAATTATAACAGATATACACGTACTCAGAAACAAAGAGCACACAAAAATGTTAAACGAAATCAGAAGATAGATCAATCGTATTTCTCCTTGTTGGACAAGAAAAATGAAGTAGGTTACAGGGAACAAAGTTGAACATATCAAATGAAAGTGTGCAGTTAAAGGAGTATTTGTTAGTTCTGTATTCTGCCTTGGAATATCGGTCAGACCAATTAACAGAGAAGGCAGTACGAAATCTATACATACTCTTGGACATCGAGAAAATGATCAGCCTATAAAGGTAACATGCGGTAACCAGAATTTAAACTAGAAAATTAAGAGACTCGGAGCATGACAAACAAGAAAAGCCTCAACAAGTACATAGTGATGACGATTATGTTAATAGGACCTATCAATTAACTAATATAGTATTACAAGAGAAAACAATTCACCTCTTCTCGAGAAATGTCTTTGCGTTGGATACATTCTTTCCCATAGCTGAAGCCTTCCAGGAAAAGTATGAACCTGAAGGATCCACCTAGAGTAGAGAAGAGTAACATAAGGAGATAATTATCATCTGGTAAATATGGCCATTTAGCAGTGAAGATTTCAGAATTCCCAACCATACGGCGAAAAAATAAATCAGAACATGAAGCACAAAAATAAGAGTCACGTGCAGAAACCAAAATCCAGCAGAGCATATGAACAGGATATACCAAAATTGCATGACACACAAATCAAACCACCACCAAATGAAAAAGGAGGAAAAGCATGAAAACCACAAGAAGCAATAAGGGAAAGACAAGTAACATAGGAGACAATGGATAAGCTTTCGTAAGCCAAGGGGACCAAAAATAAAAGACCTATGCCAGAACAAGACACGAGAAATATACCTGGTACAGCTGTGGACCCTTGTCATCATATCCGGCAACCAAAAGCGATACACCAAATGGCCTCACGCCACTATCCGAAGAGCCAAAAGTTTAGAGAAGACATGTTTGTTGGGATATAGATAGAACATTTAGGGCTTAAATCTTTATGTATGCATAAGAAATCAACGGATATATTTCTATCATGATTTTAGTCCCTCAAAGTAACTAATACATTGGGAAAATAATTCAAGTTTAAACAAGTTGGCCACTTAACAATGAACTTAATTTTCCAAGAGTCGAGGCATGATCTACATAATAGTGCAGTATCAACTATTTCATCTAGGAGATCCACAGAAACTTTCCTCGAGGAAATTCAAATCAAGTGTTTTATAACAAAACTTACTAGTAAATAAAACTCTGCATGTGATAACTTCATGGATACTGGATACCACCAAATCATGAGGATGTCTCTACTCTTTTATAACCATATTTCAGGACCTTAACGTCTAGATTTGCCAACTATGTTAAAAAATTATGATAAACACCCTCATTAAATCAGCAACAATTACACTAGTGAAAAGTATTACATACCCTGATTGAGTAAACTCCTGCATAACAGTGGCAGTTTCCCTCACCAATTGAGTAACTGGAATTGGTTCCTTTTTTTTTTCAAAATAATTATCCAGGTCAGCATAACATGTTCTAGTTGAGCTCTTTGCAATTGAGGTAAATTGTTGTATAATGCTTATGCTGCCTAGGAAGGTAAATACCTTGTACAGTCGGAAATATTGTTCAGCCTGCTTTCTACTTTTGCGCACCAAAACTCGGGAATCAGGTCCCATACCACTGCAAAAATACAAAGATTAATGTCAAATGATCATAAAAGTTTCACTTAATGATTAAACACTCATGGAAGAGTACATATAATGGAACTAACACCAAGATAAACCAAGACTAGTCACACAATCCCAAGAAGCAAGCCTCTCACTTATTTAGCATCACAAGACAACAAAAATCTTAAAATCATAAAAGTATGGCTTAGAGGCCTCAATATAGCATATTAAGTATCTTTGATGTGAATAATTAATTTATATCAACCTGTAGACAACTCCAATGTTTGGGGTCAAAATCTGAATCTTCTGGACCTGTTTCATACATCAGCAACATACTCGTCACATGAGATACAGGAAAATATGAATCGTGTGAAGGAAAAATAAATTTGTCTCAAACATCCAGGACAAGATCATAAGGAAAAACGGAAACACAGTTCAACACCATTATGATACACAATTTGTTTGTAAGAGACTATCAAACAGACACTGAGAAGCCTGGAAAGGAGCGATCATCAGACCAAAAGATGACATCATCTGTCATTCATTTGTTATTATATAAATAAAGGCCGATAAAATAACACTTACAGATGTCTCATCAACCAAAATAGATGGTAATTTCTTCTCTGTCGCAATAACAACACCATTAGCAGCTGCAACCACCCAAGCAAACACAATCAGTAACACTGAAGGTTTCTAAAACAAGTTTGATGAGCAACATTAGCAGATTATGATTACACATATATAGAAGCCAAACAGAAAGCGACCCTTGACAATAATAAACCTAATGCATCCTCATATGCGGATCCATCACTTGTTAATATGTATTCATGATCCAGTTCATGACTAAAGTTTCTCACAAGGGCAAATAGAACTCACCTTTGATTCCTAGAGATGTTTGACCAGATCCAACAGCTGTAAGAGCATGTTCTATCTGAACGAGCTTCCCCGAGGGGCTGAAGCCATGATAAATATAAATGATTACCATACAAGACTAATATAACATTGGAACAATTGAGCAACCAACGTACACATACCTGAAAGTGGTGAGAGAGAAAGAGTACTGACTGTCACCCATTAGTATCTTGTTTAATGTTCAATGCCCGAGGGAAATAAACTGGCAAAAATAGAAAATAAAAAGAACAAAGGCGCCATGATCAGAAACTATCAATGCTGTCTGCACCAAAACGGAAGCATTTTGTACATCGGGACTGAGCCTTTTGAGGATTATATAAGTAGGAAGAATCCACAAGTAATAATAATCATAGCGAACCCTCAAACTTCAGAATCGACATGAAAAACTTACTGAAGACCAAAGTATATGCAAGATCTATGAGGAACTTAAGAAAAAATGAAAACCAGAAAATGCATCTCTTTCGATAATAGTAATAAAAACATATTCCAAACCTTTCTCGACAAACCCAATTATATCAAACATGAACACAGTAAAAAAATCATACAAAAAAAATGGAGCTTAGGGATTGAATGGAGAGGCTATACATACCTTAAGCACTCACTGAGGAGGTAACAGAAATGGATTTGCAGTGTAAACTTCGGGGGAGATGTTTTGCACGGGATGCTTGTTGGAAGAAGAAGGGAATTTGGACTGATGTGTTTTGATCCGCGCTCAAGCTAATATAAGACGAGCCTATGACCAACGAGTGAGATGGTCGAACGAGATTAATTTGATGAAGAATTTCATATGCATGTAATTAAATTTTTTATATGCCCAATTAATAATAATAATAATAATATGTTGTAAAACTAGATAAAGATGCATAATAGATAAAATGTGTTCACTTGATATGTTTTTGGGGAAAAAAATTAGACAAACCTGATTTTTGCGTGCTGTGTAAAAATGCAACTTAAACTTTTTATTTTGATAAACATCAACCTGAACTAATCACTTTTTAGAAAAAGCAACCTCATCCTACCGGATACCATAAAATTTACCGAAAAATTAGTCGGGCACGCTACAAGCCTAAAAACCAGATTATTAAAGGGCACTTCAGTTATATTACTTGATTTATAAGTGCATCATTGTCCTTTCGCCCAACACTCAAGTTATTAGACATGATTTAGGTAAATTTAGGGCAAATTTTCTGCCTTTTTTTATCCAAAATTCGACTTTGGCATTCTAAAACCCAAAAATGGGTCGGAAGTTTCGCGATCAACATACTGATAGAATGGCCTCATATTACAGTGAGTTGGTTATAGTTAATTATTGATGCTTGGTATTTAAATACTGCATTTGTGGTCATTGGTTGTATGTGCTGGTTCCTTTGTAAATGAGTCTAGGGTTATGAGATTCTCGTGTTTGATTGAGCCATGGAGAAATTGCTTTCAGTTGCTTGAAACATCCTGAAATATTCTTGACCAATTTATGATTTTTAAAAAAGTTCACATCAAGGTGTTGAAACTTTTTTTTTTTTCTTACAGGTGCTAGCTCCACATTATTTACAATTAGATTCTATCACAATGGTTCATTTGCTAACCTAGGCAGTACACATTACATGGGCCCGAATTTTGGTATATATCATATTGTTTTTTGTGATCCTGATGAAATATCATTGGTTGAGCTTCAGTGTATAACTAAGGATATGAGTTTATCTATGATTAAGTCATTTAAGTGTAGTAAAACTGAAATCTATGAATGTGAGGTATCCTAGAAACTGATAATAATGTTTGCAACATGGTTCAGTTGATTTTGATTAAGTTTGGATTTTGGCGTTGTTTAGTTAATTTTTAAAAATGTAGTATGATTAATTGTTAGTGAAATTTTGAATTTATATTAAAATAAAATTAATAAAATTAATTTGATGTAAAAGTATGAGAGAGATGATGTGAAATGATAATTAGTTAAAATTATGTTAGTTGATAAATAATGAATTAAAATTAATATAATGTATATGAATGATTCAGCGATATTAAGTAATTATTTTGATAATATTGAAGATAATGAAATTGAATGAAAATTAAATTAGATTTG
>BKCP01006183.1:200255-254260 GCA_008636005.1 Striga asiatica
AGCTTCCCAAAGTGTTGATTATTCTTTGGGAACCACAACTGCCAACCGTAAATTCCCCAGTTGACACAACCTCGCCGGATTCTTGTACACCGTAACCCTCGCCATTTTATTATTATCACCCAACACCACATACGCAATGCTGTACGACTCCCCTTTCTCCACCGCAAACTGCCACTCCCTCATCGTTATCAAGAACCAATTCTTCTTGTTCGACTTTGTCGCCTTCACCTCCACATATTCCTTTTCCTTCCCATCCTCTCCTTGCCCCTCCACCACAATATCGTAAGGCAATCCTGTCTCATTATTCTCGTTCACCCAATTCACGGCCCCTTCCCCTAATTTCCCCACAAAATACTCAAACGCCACATGCTCCCCGAGCCTCCCTGTAAGAATAGCCTGCTGCTTCAGGGCAGATACCTGCCCTTGCCCTCGTTCGCCACTGCCAGAATTCGAGTGGACATTAATTCTGACATTGGGAATGGTGATTTCAGCCTGCTGTTCGATTTCCAGAGTCTCGACTTCCACCGGAATACTCAGAATCTCGCCAGGTGGCGACGAGCTGGACTTTTCGAGATTCTTTTCAGGGGTGATGCTCTCGCCTTCGTTTTTCCAACAGCTGGCTGCTACTACTGTTCTTTTAGATTTGCTTCTGACAGAGTCGAAACCTGGGGCAGTTTTCCAGCCAGCTGGCGGCCAGGTTGAGTTGATTGATTCAGGCTTCATGGGTTCTGAGGGGTTTTGTTGATCAAGTACATTTTCAGAGGGTTTAGTGTCGATTGGGGAAAGAGACCACGTGAGTTCATGATTGGGGATTTTGGGCACTTTCTGGCTGTTTAAGATGAAGAATTCGATTTGGTCCTCGGTGGAGCCTGACTCGGCCATGGTTGTAATCATGTGAAGAAAATTGGCGAATTGCAGGTTTGGAGCTTGGTCTAGCAGAAGATGAGAGAGCTCCAGGAATATCGAGTGCGGGTCTGAATCACGCTTGCAGTACAAGGTGGTGTCCTGGGAAATAATAGAGGTTGAATAATAATTGATTAAATAAGCAAATGTGGTGTGATTATTAACTGATTTAGGGACACAAAATTAGAAATACTGTGAAGAAAATAAAGGGACAGGGATGAATAGACAGACAAGAAATTTACTGTTTGCCTTGAGCAATTTTGGCATTCAATTAAATTTAGTTAACACATCTTCAACTTACCATTCTATGCTCTTTATTCTTATCAATATATGAGAATGACATCAATAAGGGGAGCAATGAGTAGGGATATAAAGAATTTAGTACCTGCAGAAGGCAACTGCACTGGTGCCTTTTCTTTGATTTAAGCCCACTCTTCTTTATGACATTCCGGAAGAACAAATTCTCAACAGCAACAATCTTCAGACGCGTAATATTCTCAAAACTAGACTGCTTGAGTTCATAATATTTTTCGGGATACGCATTATGTATGTAGCGCTGAGCATAAGGAAAAACCCAATTCACGAGAGAAAAAATGGAACTAGAGTCTGCTGGACTGGAGCATATTGACTCACGAGTTACAATCTGCCAAAAGAAAAGGAGGATTAAATTGCTGAATACACATTGAATGAGTAGATAGTTACAATTTAAACAATAAAACATTAAAAAAGATCTGGAAGTACACCGTGCGTGAGGTTGATGCCTAGTTGGGAAAGCACAAACACACACATTCAATATTTCAGATTTCAAATAAGTTAGTAGCTGAATTTTCCAGGCTACAGCATGTAGCGTTAAGAAACAATTCACCCTGTCCCCAACAAATTAGAGTGCATTATTGTGAAAAGTAGTAATACATGTGTAAGCAGAAAATAATCCTCATCCATGCCCAGCATCTTCTAGGTAGTGAATTGGAAAGGAAAACAATATGAGGAAGCTGAGGCCACATTAGATCACCTTCTTAAAGAAAGAGCAGAACCAACTTGCCATGTCAAAGGAAACTTAAATTTTTCAAAAGTAAAGTAAAATTGCATATTATTTTATGTAAACTAATGAAATGGCAATTAGGGTGCAGACATTCAAGGAGATAAAACCCCAAATATTAGTAATATACTTTTTATGCTTTAGTACAAGATGAAATGAAAATTATAAAAATAAAAAATAAAAAAATAAATAAAAAAAATAAAAAATAAATAAAAAAACGATATGGAGGACGCAGCTACTGAAAGTTACATAATAAAACAATAGGTTGGACCTTTTTTCAAACCAAAAATAACATAGATAAATAATAGCAAAGACAAAGATATTGAACCGATTCCCAAATCGACTCTAAATCCCACATGGGCCTTTTTTTTTCGAACATTCGCTATTTTCTTGTTCGATTAGTTTACATGGAAAAATTGACATTGACGTAAACCATCAGAAACTTGGCATTATTACAAAATTATTTTCATCCTTGAATGCTATTAATATAAAATGGTAAATATTCAAGTGACAGGTCATGAATATGAAAGTATGCAAATGATGAGTGATTAACATGTAAAAGAAAAGCAACAAATACGAACATGAAATTCTTCATCAGCCACTTGCATATTGAAAGACAGCTTACATATTCATCCTTCAAACTGAAATACGATGCATACACAAGTGACTGGTGATGAATATACCTTGTAACTTCCATAGTCATCACATTCATTATGGGACCTATTTTTCATCATGGATCTAGGTTCATCATATATGGATTAGTTGAGGCAGCAAAGGGCCCATAAACTAAGTCATGCGGTTAAATATTTCAAGGTAGAATTGAAAAAACTTTGTTAACAAATGTACAAAATAAAAGAATAAGGTCGGCTGAATTGGGAACTTCAAACAACGTCAAGTTTAAGCTCACTATAAACCTATGCGCCCCTTCCTCACAAAAAGAAAAGAAAAGGAAAGTTAGATTGTAATACTTGCATCAATTAAACTTCTTTTATTTGTTTTCTCAGTGTTATGATATGATACACTACAAGGTCACAAATTATATCAACAAATATCAAATAAATTAATAGCAGATTTACTTTCTTACTCATAATTTATGTGGTTTATGTAGGTAATTCAATAATTTAGCTTCACTTTTACATAAATAGATAATTTAGATTTAGTTTGCTGAGTCAAGCGTACCCAGAATTATTAATTAAGGGTACATTTGGGATATATAACTAAATGCTTGCTAAGTAGAAGTTGATCCGACATTCGTATCCAGAATATTTAACTAAGGGTACATTTGAGAATGTATAACTACATGAATGCTAAATAAAAGCTTATCCTACATTTGTGGGATAGACAAAATATTATGAAATGTGGACTCTTTTTCCATTCCCGGAGGAAGTATAACTTAAAGCCATTAAAATAGAAGTGTAACAATTAAAGTTGGCGGGAGTTGACACCGATGTTTGAGCTTGCACTCCAGTTGTGCCTTCAGTTGAGCAGGCCAACTAAGATTGTGAGTCAGCTCATTCCATGTATCCAATATATGGATGAAATTTATATAAAGAAAACAAATGAACTAAAAGAAGAAAAGGAAACATAAGAAATGTGTTTCAAGTAAGAACTGCTGGGTAAAGGTTAACATTCAAAGAAGAAATGAGCCGTTGTAAAAGAAATTAAAAATAAAGTAAATTGGACCGTTCAAAACCATGCAGTGTTGCATAAAAGAACTTCATCCAATAAATACTATAATTGTAAGGAAATACACTACTATGAAAATAAATGTGATAATAGAGAAGAAAAACACCGGAAAATCTTTATTTGAAAATGTTGAAGTTATGTTTGCCCCACATCAATTAGATACTGGGTTGTTATTGTGTACGTGTAGGCTAGGCACCCTCTCCCTTTGTGGTAGCTTCTAGGGATGAGTTCTACTTAGACCTATATATCATTGGTTTGGCTTACTACACATTAGAGCAGGTGTTAGAAGTTAAGTTTGTCCCACATCGATTTGCTACTGAGAAGTTACTGTGCATAAGTGTGGGTTGGGCACTCTATCCCTTTGAGCTAGCTTTTAAGGGTGAGTTCTACTCAGGCCCATCTATTAGAAAAGAATAGGCACAAAAAATTTTTGTCTAATAGTAGAAGTGGAAGTATGTGGGAAAAAAATGAATTTCAAATTATACTATAAAAAACAAAAGAGGCAAATGTTAACATAATTGCAGATAAATATTCAAAACTTCATTATTGCTACAAAATTGCTGATTTATAAATTTAAATTCAACAAACCCAGAAAAAAGATTAAAAATATGTCAAGAGCCACTTAAACGGTAAAATTTAAGGTTCACTATCCAAATTAAAAGCAGTTAGAAGGTGGATCCTGATTCTATTAAATCTTTACATGTAAAGTAACAAATTAAACCATTTATGTCGACAATAATTTTCTTTTCAGTAATCAGTGTCAGAAAGAACATAGCATGAATCGGATTAATCCTGCATGTATTTGTGAAATCTTTCTATCAAACTTTCAATTCCAAATTTTTATATTATTTTTGGAAAAGTATACATTACCAGCTAAATGCAACAGTTAACATCAAGTACGAACTCTTAGCATTAACTAGTTAACAAAATGAGTTGTGCTGTAAAAAAAACACTTGCATGAAAATAAGTTTGATGTGCTACTACAATATGAACTCTAATTAGTAAAACATTAACTGAAATATATTTGGTATACTACAATATAAAAACTTTGGAATGGCATGTAAAATTATAGATGAAACAACATATGTTATTAAAGACTGAACATAACAATTGACGTCTACGAACAGAACCCATTCCAATGGCAACTTTCAATAAAGAGGAGCAGAAAATAATAGATAAATCTCTTGCAAATGCAAAGAACAACATCATGCAATAATATTCAGGTAATTTTTATCATTTTCTGTATTCAACTTATTCACTGTGTTCCTCATTCAAGCAAGCAAGGGCCAAACAAGATGCATCAACAGAAAAGTTAAAGTGGAAGCTTAAATACATGATGATAAGTGGACTGTTTCTATAAAAGATGTTCATGTCCATGTGTAACAAATAATCAAGTAGGACCATAACTACTATACGCACCAGCATATGTAAGCATATATATGCGTACATATAAAACATACATAATAATGCACACAAACAGACACTCATATAATGCACGCACTTATGCAAGATCAACTTTAACAAGAAGGTTTAGGTGCGTCCTAAACTACCCATCCTAGCTTGAAATGTTTGATTATATATATATATATATATATATAAGAAGGAGGTTTAGGTGCGTCCTAAACTACCCATCATAGCTTGAAATGTTTGATATATATATATATATATATATATATATATATATTTGCACACACACACACAGATGTGTACGGATATAGATAGATAGGTAGATAAATATATTACAGAGTAGGAAACAGAGAACCTCGGACAGAGCAGGAATTCCTAGTCTTTGCATTATGGCAGAGAACTTGGACCGAAGACTCTGTTTTTCTTCTTCGGTAGATTCTCCAAAGTGAAGGAACTCAACACTATGGAGGTGTCTGAATTCCCTCCCTAAGTCGTTATCATCACACCAACAGACCACACCATATGATGGGTGTAGGGATACCCATTTATCTTGTCTAGTAGGAAGAATAGCATACTTCTTTTCCTGGAGACTTTCTTTCAGGTACACGACATCCTCTAAACTCAAAGATCCAGATTTCAAAGCATTGTCCCACAGTAAGAACACCTCACAAACCTGTAACGTGAGTTAAACTTGCATCACGATAACAATTGAGTTTGAAAAAATAAAAGTTGACTTGCATTAGAGGATTGGTTACCTTCTTTGCTGCCTGATGAGGTAAAGCAATAGTAGACAGCTGCAGCAAAATCTGGAGATAGCTGCAGAGAGAAGGACTTTCATCCACTCCACATTCATTCACAAAAAAGTCATGAAGGTTGGGGTAAAAGCTGCGTAACATTATTCTCTGGGGACTAACTATGCTTCGGGCACATTCAGGATGGACTAACTTTATTTGATCAACTATCCCAATACTATCATGCCAGTATACTTCCTGAGGGGACAAGAGTGCACCAGGTACAGCAGCCTCCTCTGAACTACTCAAAGTATTCGGAACAAATATGAAAGGTCCTGAATGTAATTCCTCTAAAACTTGCATCTTTGAAGAAGACGTCGCCTTCCAAAGAAATGAATAGAAGTTGGACATCTGCAACAAACTGATTTACACAGGATATTTAGGTACATGTGCTACTCGACACATCGCGGAAACTAATGCATTAAATCTAGTAGCAAAGGACTGAAAAATATATCTATATATAAATATATAAAGAGAGAGAGAGAGAGAGATGATAACATAAAAGAAATTGACAAAAATCAAGAAAATTTGTGAATTGCAGAAAACAGCTGATGCATACAACAAAATAAAGAATCCGTTATAGTCAAAGCTTTAACAATTGTTGATATAATAAAATGAAGTGTCATTTTCAGAAAGGCATACCTAGTCTTGAGGGGTGATTCTGATTGTCTCCAGAGTTTAAGAACTGATATAGCATCATCAACAGTGACTTCAGTTCTAAAACCAATGTCAGCTAACAACTTTTCACTTACAACCTGGTTCAAATGCAAACATTTTCGTTAACTTCACTATATAGCGCACAAAATACGTCTGGTGTATCATCAACCACGAATACAGCAGATAACAAACTAAATAGTATCAAGGCTGCATCGTAAAAATAAATGGAGAAGAATGACAAATCATGATCAAAATTACATTAAGATGCGAAAGTTTGAAAAGATTTCTTTCTTAGAATATAAATTATGAGAAGACAGTCCAACAAAAACATCATTATAAAATGAATCAGCATCATAAAAATTACTTAAACATAACTGGCTTCTTCGGAATCATATTGAATAATAAATTTAGATTTACTTGGCAGAATATCTAAAATATTATAATGTTACAGATACAAGCTATCACAAACCAATCAAGTGCCAGCTCACACAGATATGTTAAATTAGCACTGACAATTTGATCTAAGGTAAATTTACTGTGGATTATCAATATGAACAAGTGAAGCATCAGGCAGTTAAAGAGGCACTGTGTAATGAAATGATGGGCCCACGCACACAGATATTAAATCTGATCCTCAAATGTGCAGCTACATAAACTAGCAGAACAAAGCTGACCTCAAGGTACTCAAGTAACTGTCTCAGTTAAAAATAAAAGCCAAAATGGGCAATTAACATCGTATTGGAAGCTAATTAAGAATTTCGCAATCTTTCAGTAGGACAGCCTGAACGTACAAAGGCATTTTAGTAAGGAACGTTCTTCAAGAAAGTTTAAATATTAGTCCTTCAAAGACTTAAAAGGAAAAATAAATGCAACGTAAAACTTGCATGACTTAGTGCAACAAAATTTCAAGTGATCCAAAGCAATAACTATAGAGGTAGGTGAAATTTCTTGAATAAGTATTAATTGATCCTCTCTATATACCTACTGCTATGCCTAATGAAGACGAAACCCAATTTAAACTGACAAAAAAGGAAGGTGAAAGGGTAGAAAGAGTATGGGACACAAGTGAGGGAGCAAGAAAGAGACAGAAAGGGTGAGATAAGGATCATCTGTTGGAAATTTAGCAATGGCCTTCTAAGTTCAGAGCTACTAACTTAAACATACAAACCAGGAAACTTAGAACAACAATCTGAAATTTGAAAAGCATGACAGATACTGCAACCAGTCTAACCTTTGGAATAGTATAAGGAGCATTACCACCAAGTACTGAGTTTACTGCTACACAATCGTGGAACAAATCTTTAGGATAATAAAGTTTGTTGTCAACATTTGAAGCTACCCATGGCGTATCTTGGAGGATGGTCAAAAGCGATGACTTGTATGGTTTGTGCTCCCCAGCAAAACCAATGTAATAACCAGTAACTTTGTCACTGAAATAATCATCCCACAATCTATCAAGAATCTCCAAGAGATATTTAGATTTCTCCTTGTCATGTTTTGAAGATAGCCGAGACAATAGCTGAAATAACTCTTCAGATTCCCAATTTTTAGCAATTACATCAGTAGACATGATGATATCTTTGACATGCACAACATCCTTTGTATCTGCAAGAGACATATCAGCAATGCTTTTCCCTACTTGAACTACTTTAACAAAATCAGTTATTCCTATTTCCTTCAAAAAATTCCTCCACTTCAATACTCCTCCAGATATAGACTTGGTAATTGAATGCTTCACGTAGGCAGCATCAATTTCATGCCATCTCATATCCATACCAGTAATTAGCCTACTCATATCAACAGGATTTTCAAACTCCTTACAAAAATGTATAGGTACCTCAGACGATCGTTTGAAGCCATAATTTGTCAGAATGAGAGCCTTTTCATGCAACTCTGCAATAATGCTAGCCCTTTCTAGGCTACAGGTCATACAACTTGATTGCAAGTGGAACATTGCAAAGGCAAGGTACTCAATCATCAATTCTTTCTGCCCAGTTGCATTTTCTTCATCAGATATGGCTGGTATGATTTGTACCTTTACAACATCATGAACAGACAACTGCTGGACACCAATTTTATAAAGCATTTTTGTAACATTCTCCTTAATAGTTGTGTCAGAACATGAGGATGCTGCTCCCAAAAGGTCAGGACTTACAATACGCAGTTTTGCATACAATTTTGGGAAAGCCTTCAGAAGACGCTCATCATTAATATCTTGATTTACCGGCTCTGAATGCAACCAAATGGTGCCCTCGTCCAGTGAGCTGTATTTACCATCTGAAAGAGGGATAAACGGTGTTTTCTGAAGGTTCGTTATCCAATCAAATTCAGACACAACACTTGGAGTGGTTTGCATTAGAAACTGGGATGACATCATATAGACAGCGCTTAACCAAGAACATAACCAACTGATGCCCACCGACTTTAACCCATTATCTGAACAACACAGTGAAGAAATGACCCCAAGTAGAATTTTTGGTCCGTACTCTTCCACGCCCAAAGCCTTTGCCAATGAATCAGAGAGAACAATGTCTTTATTCAAGTACCCAAGACCAAGATGCTCGCGCAGTAAACTATCAGGTAATAGATCACGAGTTTGCTCAGTCCAATTTCTCAGGACCTTGCAAGGAGGGGCCCATTCGATTTCATCACCTTCTAGAATCAAGCAGTCTGACATGCGCAATTTGGAAATTATCATTCGTGGTAAGCTAGAAAAGAACCCATGCACCTCACCCACTAGAGGAATAAAACTCATGAACACTGTAATAGCTTTCCCAAGGCTTCCTCTATAACAAGGCAGAGTACAAAATGACCTCTCAGCACTGACAAACAAGTCAGGGAATTCTGAAAGCAACCATTGGTTCCATGGACTATTGCCATCAACTTCTTCCCTGGAAGAAGGCAAAACAAAATCCCCTTGGAGAATAAACTTAAGGCCATATGTCCTCAACGGAAGAAATGCAAAAACAGGTTGTTGATTCAGAATTGGGGCATATCCTCCATCAGATTTCTCCTGTAATGTAAATGCAATAGAAATTTCTGTTGTTTGCACATCAGAACGAATGGCATCAGCTCTTAGCTTTTGTGATACAACAAACCAAGTCATTTTCTCATTACCAAGGGCAACCTCAACAATACCATCACCTAAAACTTTTCTCCGCATAACAATGAGTGAATGATCAATCAAGTTTCTAAACTTAATGCATCGGAGACGATGTAGAAACAAAAGTAAAGAAGGATGAAGATCTGAAAACATGGATAAGATGTGGTTCATAGCAAAGCCTTCCACCATTGTAGGTCTAAAAGGGAGCACAATGCATGTGTTCCACAAGTTCCGGTCCACGTGATCATCATCTGTAGCTGCCAATCTGGCAAACAAGTTAATATCACACGGAGGAACAACTGTTGGTAGAACAAAACCAATCTGGCCTTCAGTTATGTCGAATTTGATATGGAACCCATTTGAATGAATTTCAGGGGCATCTGTAACCTGGAAATGTGGGAAAAAATAATTATAGCATACCACAAGCTAGGGATAGTAGAACTCACGTAAAAAGATACCAACACAACAACACATTCAGTTGATAGTTCATATGGATAAACAAGAAGCAATGGGAATGTATCGTAAAGGTATGCTGTAACATGCGGAATCAATTCAATGCACTGCTGTTTGGCTCTACCAAAGAAACAACCCTCTAGTTCCTAACACAATCTTTAGTCCATTCTTTTCTCAGTCACCAGGCTTTGGCTAATAGTAAATTCCTTAATTTTATCATTGTCTGTACTTCAGAGTTACAACCTCCAGAAAAATATATTGCTTAGAGATACAAGAGGAGCTGCTCTACAAAACTTACTCATAGACTGAAGGTTTACTAGAAATCAATCAGTTCATACAACCAAAGAAGAATTATGTCCAACTCGTTTTACACAAGCAATTAAATGAGTTGAAAAATTAGCCAATTGTTACTGAAGTTACTAGCGTAGTCTATTGACCGCCTTTTGGTTTAGGAGACACTCATGCACAACTTTATACAGCAAAACACAAGTCAACTCCAAATCCTGTTCCAAAATTTATCATGTTTCCAAACTATTTTGACATGTTTTAGCGAGTAATGCAGCAAGTGAACTTGCGAAACAATGTAAATGCCCTTAGAGTTACCCGAAAAACTGATTTGAAGCCGATGCCTTTTTTCCCAATGTATCCAGCACTATGACCTTTTTTCGTTGAATTTCCAACGTCACACAGTGCTCTGATGTTCTTGGCTGAAAAACCTTCCTCGTTATTTAGTACAATAATGCCTTCTTCCCGGAGAATGAATGTTAAAGTGGGTTCCACATTTTTGGGGTAGATATTATCATCAGCATTTTGAACCTGTAAACAGCACCAGGAAAGACTAGCTGTCAAAATAATAATTATAGCGACTCACTAATGATTGAAGCTATTCAAGAATCATCAGAGAGATGATTTGGGTTTTTTCGCTACATGACAAGGAATAAATCTTTTCTGTGGTAGGATCAGTAAGGCTATGGCTACACGACAATCTTTAATACTTCCATTTTAGAGCTACTATATATGAAGTCCTAGGTCAATTGGATTGAATTTTAAACTAAACAAAAGATAATTCCATAATTACTCTCTTGCTAGAGTTAGACCTCCATCATCGTGTTTCTTCGACCATGATGACCTCTCCTTGACTTTGCTTTTCTCCCTCTAAATTACTGATATTCAGGAACAGAAATTATGATATTCCTACAAAAGAAAATGCCTACACTTGACGCAGTGACACCTGAACAGGGTCCAAACTTTTCAATGATTCATTCTGAACCCACTTACCTTTTAACCACAAGATTCAGCTTTAATCCTCCTAGACTGACTATACCGGAAGTTCTCATGCATAATGATGGCTATATCTGATGATACTCTCTCATTCAATTCAATTCGATCAACTATCTAAAATGCAGAATAAAAACCAAACACATTCGGATAAGGTTAATAATGGTTCATCATTACAAACTAGGATGTTCTTTACAGCAATTTCACTGATAGCTATGCAGCTGGCTACTCAGGGGCAGGATCTGAGAGAGTGATATGTTGATTCCACTACTACCTACGCAAGTGGAGGCTTACCTTCACTAACTCATCCTCAATATTTATGGTTTGGCATACAAGACCATTAATAAACCAGCAAGTGTGATATGTTAATTCCACTATTACTATTGCAGGTGGATAGCTAGGCTTATCTTTACTAATCACTCTCTCAATATTGAAGATATTATATACATAACCAATAACAATCAGCTTGCTGGAGTACACATGGCTGCCAAGTACATAAGCAGGCATAACCTTATATGTAATCAACATGAATACATATGAATAAACCGCAACTAAATGGTATGAAAATTTTACAATCAGAAAATGCTCAAAACATATAAATGAAGCATAAATGTAAAACGTGAGAACATTGTGTAGTCATCTACATAGAGAAGTCGCTATTTTCATGTGCATGTACTTTGTTTGGGAGTGGAGGGCTCATATTGTATTCATGCTAAATAAAGTTAGTTAGACATTTATGCATACCAGCTCCAGAAGAAAGTGAGAATCCTGGGAATACAACTCTTGTGAGAGACAATGGAGAGCCCTGCCTAATCGAGCATGCTGCTTCTCCAACATGTTATTTTCAACTGCTGAAAGACTTGAATCTATACCAAATTCCTCCTTCCTGATAGATTCAATAACTCTGACTGCATCACTACCACTAAGATTATTGGATGGCAACTGGTACTCCGAACTTCCAGCCTGACATTCAAATAATTTAGCTGAATCAGCCCCAACACTGACTCGCTCATCGCAAGAAACCAACATTCCACCTGAAGAGAGATGCTTCTCCAGTTCACCTTGGCCAACCACGGATGTTTTATTTAACTCGAGATTAGCCGCATCTAAAGATGGAAGTTCAGATGAAAATCCTGTCCCTGCAGAAGAACAAAAAGACTGGTAGTCCTGAACCCATTCCATCAGTCCAAGAGACATCCCTACCTCATGAAGCATGAGACGCTGTTTTATCTGGTTACATTCGCTCAAGATAGCTGCAGGAGCATTGCTCACAAGAGATTGCAATCCGGTGATCAATACATCTGCCGCAAAACGGCAAAATTCAATTGGCAGATAACTCAAACATTCAAGAACAAACTTTGCCACAACTGGAGTTGCTCTAGTCAGAATACTTCTATTATTAAGTGACATGCTAACCACATCTCTGGATGTGCTTTCACCAGCAGTATGCTGATCAGATGATGGATTCCCATGTACGAGTGGATTCTTTCCACTATGTAAGAGCAGATAATTATCAATAATCACCTCAAAACCTTGACGTGCATAGCACTTTAGAAGTGATTGGGGAACATTATGTTCCCCCCCATATAATACAATCAAAGATAGTAATTGCACAGCCGTTTCAAAAGAAGACCCTCGAATTAGAACTTTTAAGAATGAGTCCACAGTAGCCGAATGGTCAATACGGATCACCTTGCCATCCTTGGTAATCAAACACAACAAATCTTTGGTGTTGACCTCCTTTAACAACCATTCCACAATCGAACCAAGAGAAGGAGCATACAAAATATCCCAATGCAACCATATGTTTAAATCAATCATCATAGGGGCCTTAAGTATCGCCTCCACAGCATCCTTAGTAGTAAATGCAGCAACCACTCCTTCCACTGTTGTATTACAGGCAAATTCACTAGTTTCTTCCACTTTTTGTCCATTTCGAGCAGCTGAATCACACACACAATTTAATCTAGACAATGGTACAGAAAACAATACAGAACTTGAGGATAAGCTGAGTCTTTTTTCTCGTAGAATATCTGGACGATTTGTCTTAAGATCACCGTTACCTAGCTTGAAACACACTGAAGGAAACTGCTTTGCCAGCAACTCGGAAACATTCCGCATGTTTATAGATTCATTCTCCCGAAGGCTGTCTAAAGCTTGTGATAATAAAACTTCCAACTGAACTGGCAACAGGTGTGCCTCCAAAGAAACATTTTCGGATGTGTCACCCCCAATGCACTTTTGTAATGCTTGAGGCAATAGGTGCAAATATTTCTCTACAAATATTAAATATTCTCCATAACCAAGGGATTCAAACTTCTCAACGCCATATTGCTCAATTAACCAATCCTCGCACTGGCAAAGCGTCCTGAAAAGACGTAACTTGTTCTCCAAAGAAGTACCTCTATAGCACATGATGTCATTCTCCAAATATCCAGAAACTTTCTTTGCAATATCTTGAGCACTAGCATCTACATTAATCAAATTTTTGAAAGACTAAGTAACTGCAGATAAACAAATGCCATTAAAAGTGATGGCTGAAGCAAATAACACGTCAACATTTTTAGATTTTCCCTCCCACCCAAGGAAAAAAAATAAATCTAGTGATAGATATAGTTTGTGAAGCTGTCAATTATAATTGATTAACTACATCAAGTTTTTTGGAGTTCATAAAGTATCACATTTCTAGAGAATTAAGCATCAAAATTTCAGCCTTGAAATACAAAAGAACAGGCATTAGTAGCATTAGGTGAAGCATCGATTCTCGGGAAGCAAATAGCATTAGTTAGGATGGTGAAAAAATGTTTCAAACCAATTCAAGTCTTTTTTCTTTCTTCTCTCTTTTCAATATTTGTTTAACTAAGTTCTTCAAAATATAACAATGCAGGAGTGGGGCTGTCTATACATTTTCTCGCCAATTTAAATGAAGTTCATACAAAATCTATGCAACATAGGATTAAATGCAGACATACAATATAACAAGCAACAACTCATTAAAACACATCGATGTTAGTACACTTCTACAGGCAAAACGGCTTACCACGTTTATGTGTGCGAAGTAGCTCTGCTGAAACAGGAACATCCTTCTTAGCTTGTTCAACATCAATGCTTATGTAATCAGGTGAACTCTCAGTTTGTTTGCCATCAACGTCTTGTTGGCTTAAAGTTTGGAAAGTGTCATACATATGATCTGACATCCCAAATTTTATAAAAGTCACCTGCAGCAGCCATAAGCTAGTAAGGTAGAGCCATACATAAAAAATGAACATTCTGCAAGCAGAAAAAACTAGAATAACGAAACTAAGAAAATGTTCAGTCAGCTTCTCAAAATTAATTTCGATAAAAGAATCATGTTTGTAGTAAAAATTTCCATTAATGAAGACTCAGTGGGAGGGTCGGAAAATATTCTTCTGTTTTTCATTCAGACATATAAAAGATTTCACGTGATTATGAAGATATTCACATCCATAGATCCAAAAATCACTTTGAATCTATTCTTTTCAAAATTTTATCCCCCATCGCGTTTTCCTCTCAGTATGCTGCTCTTTCTACCTCCTCAGTTCCATATTTACTCGAATGATAGAAGTGAAGCCAAATCCAGCAGTCACGAACTCCACTGCACCTGGTATACCATCATACCATCGTCTCTTGATCTGTCTATCTTCCTGTTTACTCTAGGATTGTGGAAAAGAAAGTGACGAATAGTATAGCAAAGTAGATAAGAAGAAAAGGAGAAAAGAGCAGTGAAAAAGAAGGGTGCAGATGGCAGAAGAACGGAATCAGGTGCAGAAGATGAAAAGCGAAAGTGAAGGGTTTTGGAAAAGTTGGAGCAAATGAGTGCTAGTGGCTGTGTAAACAGCAAAAGAAGGCAAAATTAGAATGCAGATGAATGATGACAGCACAGCAAGAGAAAGAGGAAGAGAATACTGGATACAAAGCAGCATAAGTTAGTGGATGACAATATAGAAATACAGCAAGATAAAGGAGAAAGGCTGAAGGAGGAGACTGATGGTGGCAGAACACAGACAGGCCAGAGAATAAAGGACGTAGAAATGAACTATTGGGAGCAGCAAGAGTTAAAGAAAGAAGGCCTGTCGCCAGGAAAAAACAAATAAATAAAAGAAGGCAATGACTGTACATGGATAGCTTTTGAAAAAGATCATCAATGCCGTTTTGCGAAATAGGAGATTTTTGGAGTTGGTGATATCAGAAACAGGGGCATGGAGGGCATAATTTATTGACTCACTGAATGCTTAGTTACGATAATGTTGACCTGATGAATCAAACAAAAAGACCATAGAGTAATCAAGCTATTCATCAGGACAAGAATATCATACTCCAGCAAGACAATGCATAATAGAACAGGACAGCAACACCACTGTGGCATTGACAAAGACGATGAAACTGAAAAGGAACAGTCATTTCCCAATGTGACACTAATACAACCAGTGTTTCCTTTGCTTTATACGTCGGTTCACAGTAATGACGTCATTATATCTTGAAACGGTACCATGTCCGTCTGTTTATCCTAGATTCATATTGCATCAAATGCTTAAAGTGCATGATCATTCTTAATATATTTTAGTTATTCGAGAAATAAAAAATGCAGAGTCCACATTAAGGAGTCAGGTGCTAGTAAGATGGGAATTCCCACAATCAAACTATATCAAAGAAAATGGAAATAAAATATTGATGACGTGAACCAAGTTTCTACTACCTACATAATCCAGAACTCAAAATGTCACTGTGAAACAAACATTACACCACAAGTGTTGCATGTGAAAAGATCACAAACAATGCAAGAACTATAAATTACAATAAAGAATATATTCCGAGGAAATTTAGAGGACAGAACCAAAGTTTCTTCAGTTCACTGTCTCCTCTAAGCAAATTAATGTATTGAATTAAAAGATTGTTTTATAACCAGTTTAAAGACCAACCACTATAGCCAGAGGCATCCTTTATTCTTTACCAAAGTCATGAAGTCCTCCCACGCAGATGAGTCTTACCTCTCATACCTTTTCTAGGCCACAGGCCAGTAATTTCCAAACTATTCACACGCCCCAAACCACCACCTTCCCCACCCCCTAAGAAAAAAGCCTAATTATGACACTGACTTTTCGTTCTAATTTCTAATCCATGTTTTAATCTGGTTTTCCCACCTACCTAACTTACGTTTGTCACAATATAAGTCTGTAACTAGCAATCAATGATTAGCGGCTTAGTCCACCATTAACATCATATTTCAAATGCGAACCTCCACACACTTTCAGTTAACGCTTTATTAGAGACTAGAACTCGATAAGAATAAATACTTGCTTAACTAATTAATTAACCAAAGCACATCCAAAAGAAAAAATGGAAACAAAGCATGCAAAATACTTCAAAGCTAAAGGACTTGGATATCTAAACTTGAATAGCCATAGATACTCACAGCAGCATGGAGCAATCCGCAAAATGGGTACAATTTGAACATCTCTCTCGCTCTCTTTTTCCACTTCGCATTGTAAAACTGAAGCATCCTCTCAAGAACCTAATGCAAGAATATGTTAAGAATGGGCACTGAAAGTTTACATAAACATCACGAAGATGAGTCAGACATGTAAAAGCAAAAATGTAGAGCAGAAGAGAGAAGTGGCGGCAGTCTGCGGAAGACATAAAATAGAAAGCAGAAGAAAAAAAAAAAGTAGCAATTGAAAAGGAAGCCAAAGAGTTTGCCCACGTAGTCTGCTCACAGCTCATAAGAGCATTATATAACTTCATTCCTTCAAATAACATATTGAAATATTTTGAAAGCCTAAACCAATTATGACACAATACCAAAGGATGCACTGAGTTTAACATGAGGACAAAAATGTTTCTCAAAGCTTGTATCAGCATCACCAAACTCATAAATTGAACAGAATCCAAGCAACAATAAAATGATAGAGCATAACACCTTCCTTGCCATATGACTTGGAATAAGTATAGAAATTGACCTTGCAACACCTAAGGTTTCACTAGCAAAGCAGTATCTAGAACAGGTCTTCTCTCATTCAATTAAATGAAGTCCCATGCATCTAATCAAATATCATTGTGCAATACCAAAACAAACATAATTTTTTCAGTCAAAAACTAGGAAGAATTAACTAAGGTCAATGCATGAAGTTTCAATAAAAAATTGAGACACGTGATTAGGAAAAAAAAAAATCAATTTTGCAACTAAAAGTGATTGTGGTCATTGAGAGAGTAGTCATATAATCACTTTCAAATCTTCGTGTGCTTGAATGGCTCAAAACGACTATTCAAAAGAATACGTGATTACTGTTGGATGGCCAACCCTAGAAAGAGAGCTAAAGAAACAGATGTCGCCTCTCCCCAGCCATCCACATGTCAAAAAGTTAACTGTCAATTATCATGTCCAAAGCGATCAAGATACTACCTCATCAGCGGTGTTCACTCGGCATGCCTCCTTCCAAGTTGTAAAAAACATCTTTAAGGACTCAATGGATAGTGAATGACCACCTGTACCCCGATGACCAGAGCTCTCATTCTTGGGATCTTCATTTATTATTTCTTTTTTACACTTCTTGGCAGCCAAGGAAGCACTAGAACTCGTGTTCTCACATCTTCTCTTTCTTCGGGGATGCTCACTGTCAGCATTGCTCCTTATACCACCAACAGGTGTATAAGGGCTGGATTCTACTTCATTTTTCAAACCCAGCCTTGTCATTTCTTCAGTTGCAGAAGGGTAAGGACAGCCACTGCCACGGTCTAATCTCACATTTGGAAGCGACAAACTGCAGTTGCTCTCTGCATTCTTCTGATTCCAATTATCAGCATTCTCATTAGCTTCACTGTCATCATCATCGTCGCTGCTATTATCATCTGAACTTGATGTAAATCTTATGTGTTTTCCACAAAATTGGGTATTGACTGATGAAAATGACTCCATACGTTGGGCTATTGCAGTGAAATGGTCATCCAACTCTTTCTTTTGGGAAGAAAAAAGGGGGCGCTTACTCTTCTTATCAGATTTTGTTTTCATTTTCTCGTAACATTTTTCTAGTACTCTATCTTCCGACTGTCTTGCCCGTTCTATATGATCAACATATGCTCTGAAAACAAGAGATAAAACCAGTTGAAAATTTGGCAAATAAGTTTGCTGTTGTCATACAGCAATTAGACTGTTGCTAACAAGTACTGACTGATGCTTCGCAGAATATTTTCATCCATGAATAATTCAACAGGAAAAATAACTATTCTGAAAACACACTGAAGAAAATGATAAGACTTTGGACAGAAGATAGATGACATACCCAAAGTTCTGGATACACACAGAAAGTTTTTGCCTGCCACTCACGGATTTTTTCTTGGAGATGAAATCCAAAAAGATATCAGCTTTGATTTTTTTCTTTTTGTGAGTATCAATGAACTCACAAAGGTAAGAAATTATCTCCTCAGTTGTGATTCTATACACCTCAGTTATCTCAGAATTCAGATAAAAGTAATGCACAACAAGTGGATGTCTCAACAAGGGACCCAATTCCAGCTCTTCAAAGCGTCCAACACCCTCACTCTCGCAGATTGCCACTTCCAAATCATACAGTGAAGTAATTCTTCTGGCGGAGACAAAGCAATGGATGAACATATTGATCTTCACGGAAAAGAAGGAAAAAGGAAAAATTAGCCACCAGTAAGTCAAACTAAACGAAGAAGATTATAAAGAATTCAATTTCTGCACAGTAGCATTCATGAAACTGCAATCAACTATACTCTTAAACAGCAATTTACCCACACTAAAACAGGGAAGTCGTTAGTGTAAAATGAATATTCAAGAATGGATTCATTTGAAAGAGCATGTTTTTTGAATTAATGTTCTTTTGGCCTTAAGAAGAACAAACATGTCGACCAAGTCAATCACCATGTTGTTAAGGATCAAAGTAAGAAAATAATTATTTTCCAACACCCAGTCTAGCGAGAACTAAAAAGGGCCATAGGCTTCAACACTGCAGCAACTTTGGCGATGGTAACAAGCCATATAATTCCGGACAGAGTCAACATTCCATAGCATCTTGATCAAATTGTATGAAGAAAATTAACAGTTGGACAATGATATCAGAATAATTATACATTGATTCCATGTAGATAATTTCCATAGTATAAGGATAATCACTCAACTAAGCAACAATATAAATTGTGTCATCCTCATTTCTAATATCGATGATGTAAAAGAAAACACAAAGAATAATGTGTCAAACTGGCAAATGTCAGTAAGGTTTGTGTACATCTCCAAAAAAGAGTTGATTCCTTACTACACGTCTTCTTTCCAACATAAGGAACTTCAGATTTTCCACATAATAGCCCTTCTAATGATTTTAACGGAGAGAAACAAAAATTATCAACAGCTAAATTTTTCTTCTAAATATATAATAATTTGCACACCTTCCCTTCAACAGCGAGTAGACGCTTCAATGAAGGCACTTGCTGCATTTGGAACCCCAAACTCTCCCACGACTCCGCCTTCACCTTCAACAAAGCCGACTGAGAAACTTTCCAGGCGGAAATATTATCATCTAACTTCAAAAGGTCTTTCCAAGCCCTCATCGCCGCCTTATCAAATTTCTCAACCATCTCGCCGTGCTTCTTTTCGTGCTGTTGCGGAGATTTACTGTTACTGCTACCATCAGTAATCGGATCTTGAAAATTGCTGTTGTCAGGAATCGTCTGATAAGAAAAATTGCTGTAGGGGAAGGGCTGTTGAGCTTGCGGGAAAGTGGTAGGGTTTTGCACAAAGGGGTACAGGGGAGGCAAGAAAGCAGGGTTCTGCTGTGGAACGAAGAAAGAGGGGTGCGGGAAAATATTGCTGGTCATTGGAATTTGCTGCTGTTGAGGCGGCTGCGCAACCTCTCGGCCACGGCGGCGGCCGCCACCAGAGCGAGACGGCGGTGACTGTCCGTACATGAGGGAGAGAGACGAAATAGGTTTTAGAGTGGCGGGGAGGCGGGACCAAATTGACATACAAATATTTATAGCATCAACAGAAGTAGTAATATTACAATTTGGGCCCCTATTAATTGGGAAGTTCTATTATAAAGCCAAACTTTTATGAATTGTTGTTGGCTAGGTTAATTTTGAAATAAGTTGTGAAATTTCAAATTGTAAAAATTAGAAAAAGTAGGATTGAGAATTCCATCATATGTCTAGAACGGTTTTGTTATGGAGTCATCGGATGGCTCGGCTTATGAAGTCATTCATAGTTATCCACAAATGGTGTATTCCTGCAATAAATACATATTGGACATATGTCAATACATAAAGTTATGGATGACTCCATAAAGGAGTCATCCGATGGCTTCATAGATTTACTGATGTCTAGAAGATCTCATACATCTTCCGAAAAAGGATAATTGAGTCAAGTCATATTATATGAACTTAAATAAAAAGGCGAATTTTCAATTGTACCACATGATTTGAAAAAATATTTCACTCTCACGACAGGGGATTACTTAATTGCATCTTTACAAATTCCATTACAATTAATTGTAAAGATGCACCATATTAGGTACCAAAATATAATGCAACTTCTCTCCTTAAATTGTGCATGCCACGCATTTTTTTCATTATACAAGAAAAAAACATATTATATATGGTTAGTTTATATATTCTACAAAATAGGATGTTGTTTCACTACAAATAGAAAGAGAAGGAATTTGAATTTCGAACTACATCATCTTCCAAATATATACAAACTACCCAATCAATAAATATTATGTCATGTTGACGAATAAATTCTGAAAAATATAGGAAATCAAACAGGTATTTTTTCTCTTTTCGACAACTGTTTTTGTTATATTTCATCACATTGCTTTTATTGTGTTTATTGACCGTACATGTTTTATTGATTTTTTCTTTTAGATGGATACGTCAATGATAAAAGCGGAACATATATTGAAAATATACAGAATATAAAAGTAATATATACTAAAGATATTGTGATGCCATCCCGAACAAGATTTGACGCTCGTCGTTAAGCCCTTTACCTCTTTTTCTTATAATTGCCGACTTAGTTGGTTTTGTCATTTATTTTTCTTATTTTTTTCTCAGTTGGATAAATGGTCTGTAAATATACATACTATAAATGGTTAGATAAATGGTAAATAAAAATGCAACATATTTTGAACATATACAGACTATAAAAGCAATACATACTGAAAAATACTGTCATGCCCTCCTGTAATTTGACCTATATAAAATTCCTCATCAACCAACAATACAAAAATAATTAAAATCTGCAGCCTTATTACTGTGAATCTAAGATTTAAAAGAAATAATTTTCCATCTAACGTTAACAATGTGCATCATCTATGTATATATAAAAAGTATAGAATTTGTCCGCCAACCTCCAACAGTCCGAGCCGCCGTCTGCGTCGTTAGTCTCCTACTTAACCCTCCACGCCATTATTCCAATATAAAGGTTTGTTCTTGCAATGGATATTTTTGCTTGAAGACTAGGGTTTGCAATTACGAGGGAAAATTTATTGAGTTAGTGGGTGGTTAATGAGGTATGAGAGAGAGAAAGAAAACTTTTATTACCATATAAATGGGAATCAATTTGTAAAAAAGAAAACTAACTCTCCCAATTCACGCTAATTAGTAATTAATTAAGCTAATTTATTTATAATAGTTTTTCTGGCATATGTGCAAATAAATATAACAACTCTAGCTATTTTAATAATAATTATATGAAATGTGTAATTGTGTAATAAAAATGGAATAGTTTAGTGTGCATGATAGTTTTCTTTAAATAAAATAACCAGTTCTTGAGTTAAGTAATAACACTGAAAATGTGATGTGGTTTATATAATGGCCCAAAAGGTATAACTTGCTCGAACCAAAATATTTAGATAAATTTAACTAGTAAATTAAATAAGCGAAATTTTTTTACTTACCACAAGAATTTTAATATATTGCAAATATACAAGCTATCATATTTTTTTAGCATACATACTAAATTGAAGTGCCTTTATTTTGTGCTACATTGAAAACGGCCGATATCAAAGGAATCCACCTTCCTACAATCACTCCCTTATAGTAATTCAGTTAGGGAAAAAGAAAAAGTAAGTGATATAACAACCTATTTGTTAGGAACTTGTTCATATCAGCATGGAAGGAAATATAATTTAAAATTCAGGTGTACTATCTCTCTCAAAATACAAGAAATGCAGACAAGAAATCTGAGAACAGAACTTAGATATTCTCAATTACAGAACATATACATCTACTCATCGCCAATCCAATTTTATTGCAGAACATATACAGAACATAAATATAACATATACAAAACATATACAGAACATGCACATTCAGTGCATAACATATTTTTTAGGTGTTGTCGGCTTGAAATTTTTTTATTGTTATCACCAGGGTCTGACTGAAAATGACCCGAATCATATATGGAATCGGCCTTTTCATGATCTAGATATGTTTTTTTTTTCTTTTGCTACAGTGAATTTGCAAAAATGACCCGAATCATATAAGGAATCGACCTTTTCATGATCTAGATATGTTTTTTTTTTCTTTTGCTACAGTGAATTTGCAAGGGCGAGAAAGGACCGCAAATTTAATAAAATGAGAGAAAGAGAGAGAGGGGGGACCGCAGAATTTGCAGGGGAGAGAGAGGACAACAAATTTTAATATAAGCGTATTTATCTCATACATATCGAAATATTTAAGGTTTTAAGGTATATATACAATATTTTATTATTTGACTGGTACACAAGGTAATTATCTCAATTAAATAAGTTGAAAAACTATTTAGCATTTAACTGCGGGTATTACAAGTAGAGCTGCACAAAGTTCGGTTAACCGAGCCGAATCGACCGAAACTGAAAATTCGGTCCGGACCGAAACCGAAACCAAATATTCGGTTTCGGTTTCGGTTTATATTTTTGTAGTTTTCGGTTTTCGATTCGGTTTTAGTATAAATTATCGGTTAACCAAACCGAACCGAAAATCGATATATATAACTTAGTAAAGCCCACTACATATATACATATTGCATAATACATTATATCCTAATATCTATATCAATCCAAGCCCATTTGAAGCCCAACCACTAATTATTATATCAACCCACCAGCCCAAACCTTCATCTCATTTGTANNAAAAACCCAAACTTATTAATTAACTACTAACTGAATCAAAGTAAAATAAATTAAACAATAAAAACATTGATCTTAATATCTATATCATTCTCCATTTCTCCTGTCTCCATTCTCCAACCCGTACCCCGGCACTCAATACTCATCAGCAAAAAAGAAACCCTAATTTTTCAAAACTCATCTCCCAAGCTTGAAGGCTCCCTGCACGACGGATAATTGCACTCCGGTCGTGAATCTGCTCCGGTCTCCCGCACAACGCACGCTCCAGTCGACGTTGGAGCTCATACACCCACGGCCCCACACACACTCGGTCGGCAAGAAATGAGTTCTCCACCCAAATCCCCTCGCAAGGGCTGCGCCTCAGGACCAGGTTCGTTTCACTTTCATTTTTTGCAATTTCTACAAGAAAGAGAACAATTAGATACTAATTTGAATAGTTAATAAGAATTATCTCGATTTGGGATTCTAGGGTTTCAGTTGGTAGAAATTTATATTTTTTAAACCAAGTTCGAGATATAATTTTGAATACATGAACTTCAATTATGTATTGTTATGAATATATGTGTAAAAAAATTAAAATTTCAAACAAAATTTTTTGAGTACCTGCGCCCAGTTAAAACAAATTCTAATTCCCATGTGGGATATGAGATCCTCACTTTTCATGTTCTGTTTTAAGGCCACAGCAACTTCAAGGCATCATTAGTCACTCCATGTATTCTGTATAATTAGTAAGTAGATATGAATCTTGGGTATATGACTGAAAGAAAACAGTATAGTTCGTATGCATTCATAACCTAATTATCTTGCATTTTTTAGGTAAAAAACGCAAAATAGGCGGTTCGGGATGTTTGAGGACTTCAAGTTCAAGCCCACTACGATCGCCTCGTTCCTCATCGAATGATCGGGATCCACAACAAGAATTGGACAATGAAAATTCAGCGTTCAAGAAAGAACGCATGGAAACATCAAATCCATTTGGAGAGGAAGAGGAAGAGGAAGAAGGGGAATCGGATGAAATGGATGAGGGGGTCCCGAGAAAAAGAGTAGAAGAAGGGCCAAGGCATGGCGTCACTTTGAATTGCTAACGGTAGATGGTAGGCAGAGGGCAAAATGCAAGCATTGTAGTAAAACTTACGCGGCCAATACAAAACTCAACGGTACGACTTCTCTTAATACTCATATGAGCAAGTGCAAAAATCACCCCGACAATAAAAATCAGACAATTGCTAAGTTTTGTCAAAACATAAGTGTGGGCACAAAAGAAGGGAGTTCTAATTGGAAATTTGATCAAGAATCGATTAGGAAAGCCATTGCTCGCATGATAATTGTTGATGAATTGCCTTTTCGATTTGTTGAGAATGATGGTTTTAGACAGCTTATGTGCATTTCATGTCCTCAGTTGATTGTGCCATCGAGAATGACTATAGCAAGAGATTGTTTGAACATGTTTGTTGATGAAAAAAATCGTCTGAAGTCTTTAATTAAGTCGTTGGGGTTGAGAATGTCTTTGACAACTGATTTGTGGACTTCGAATCAAAATCTTAGTTACTTGTGTTTGACGGGTCACTATATTGATGATGAATGGAAATTGCATAAGTTGATCCTCAATTTTGTTCCTTGTCCTAAACATAAAGGGGATGAAGTTGGTTATTTGATTGAGAAGTGTCTTCTTGATTTGGGAATTGATAAAGTCTTTGGTATTACCGTTGATAATGCTTCGGCGAATGATGTGACTTTAGCCTACTTGAAAAGAATATTCATAAATTGGGGCACTTCTATCTTGGATGGAAAATACTTGCATATGCGTTGTGTTGCTCATGTTGTGAATCTTATAGTTAAAGAAGGATTGAAACATACTAATTCTTCCATTGATCGTGTTCGGGCGGTTGTTCGCTATGTGGGGTCGTCACCAATGAGATTGAAGTTGTTTAAAGAGTTAATCGTGGAGGAGAAAATTGAGAGTAAAAAATCATTGTGTCTTGATGTTGCAACTAGATGGAACTCTACTTATTTGATGCTTGACACGGCTTTGACTTTTAAAAATGTTTTTGATAGATATGAGATCCAAAATTCCGATTTTCGGAAGGATTTTATGCCAGGTGGAACTTATGAAAAAATTGGCTTGCCCACCAAGTATGATTGGACTGTCGTGGAAAAATTTGTCAAAGTGTTGCGTCATTTTTATGATCTCACCCTCCGAGTTTCGGGTTCACTCTTTGTGACTTCTAACATTTTCTTTGATGAAATATTTGAAGTCCATGAGCATTTGATAGAATGGATGTGTTGTGATGATATTGATTTGGTTGCAATGGCAAGAAAAATGAAAGAGAAGTTTGACAAATATTGGGTTGATATAGAGAAACTTAATATAATTTTGTATGTTGGGTTTATGCTTGATCCCCGTCACAAGTTTGGCGTCCTACATTATTATTTGAAAAGTATGTATGGTCCGGCTCGTGGAGAAGAGATAGCGAATTTAGCTAAGAGTGCTCTTTATGAAATTTTTGATGAGTATAAAAAAAATAGTGGCTTGGTGTCATCAACTTCTACTTCATCGCCTTCTTCGAATGTCGAAAATGTTTCGTCGAGTGTAATGGATAAAAAGATGCGAATCCAAGGGTTGATATCCGGGATTGGGCTTGAGGAATCGGAGCTAGATACATATCTAAATGAACGCTTGGAAAAGGCTTCGAAAGGTTTTGATGTATTGGAGTGGTGGAAATTTAATTGTCGTCGGTTTCCCATTTATCCAAATTGTCTCGTGATGTGTTGGCAATGCCCTTATCTACCGTAGCCTCGGAGCCTACATTTAGCACCGGTGGTCGAGTGATTGATGATTTTTGAGCTTCAATGACCCCTAAGATGGCTCAAGCATTAATTTGCACTCAAGATTGGCTTCGTCGTAGTCCTTATGGTTCGAGTTCGAGATCTTCCTTAGAGGAAAATTTGAAATTTATTGAGAAGATTGAACAAGGTGATAAAAAAACAAATTTTTGTCTTGTTATTTTGTTCCACTTAATTTATTTTTATATTCTAGCAATTGTTCAAGTTTTTTTATATTGAGAAGATTGGGTTGCTGGGGTTGGGGGTTGGGACTGGGGCTGGGTTGCTTGGGCTGGGGGCNTTCTTATTTGTAGATTTGTTGGCGACAAAGGTTGTGGATGGTAATATTGTCGGAGTTTGATATTTGAATTTTAATAACTATAATAAGGTAAGATATAATACCTTGTGCGTTTTATTAATTATTTATTGCATTATCATTTGATATAGTGTACTTCATATATTGTACTATTTAATTCATTTATTTTTTTTTTTATTTTGTTTTATTTTTTGCAACAGGGCAATGCTAAAGCGAAAGGAATGAAAGTTGAAAGATGTCAAATTAGTCTACAATGTTTCTTTTATATATTTTGGTCTTTTGGTTGCTACTTGTAGACTTTGAGATGTTTGTAATGGTGTTTTATTGGACTCTTTTTTATTATTATTGTTATTTGTGAGTGGCCAAGACTTGTTATTTTTATCTATGAACCTAGTGTGATGTAAAAGACTTATAAACTTGTATTTTGGGACAAGCTCTCTCTCGTTTTTTTTTATTATTATGCATTTTAGTTTTTTTTATTCTTATTTTTGTCATTTCTCTTTTGTATTGGATAACCGATAACCAAACCGAAAAAACCGATAAATTTTCGGTTTGAAACCGAACCGAACCGTACTTTTCGGTTCGGTTTTCGGTTTTAATGTTGGTCGGACCGAAAATTCGGTTAACCAATTGTGCAGCCCTAATTACAAGAACGTTGTGGCGTGGGAGGGTTATGTAGGCTTATCCAGGCCCACAAAAACAATGGATCCAAATGCAAAAGCTTTAACATGCCTAAATTCAAGAACATAATTGTGTCACTACCAAAAAGTAACTAGCAGATATGTTTCTGTCAATTATAATAATTTGTATTAATCTGACCAACATGATAGTGTGCACCGCTGTAAAAAATAAAGCACCACTTTAAGAATACAAACACTCCATTTTTACAGAAACTTACAATACAGTCGCAGTTGTCACATATCTATATACTCTGGAGAAAGAATAGTCCTTGTAAGCTCCTTTAAATTCGCTAAAACATGGCGTGGTCCTAAACTCTTGACACCAATAAAATTCAAGAGCTGCTCTAAATCCTGCAATCAAGTTTAAATGAGATTCCTCTTTCATGAAACCGACAAAATAATCTAAGAGTTTAAACAAGCTGCTGGTTGAATTTGTGTAAACTTTCAAACAGTTCTAAGATTGGTCAGTAAAGAAAGTTGTTCCATGTGCAAACAGCTTATTTGCATAAATCATATACTAAGGGGGTTGTATTCAGTTGGATTTCTAAAACTTTTAAAGACTTCATAAATCCCGTTGTATTTAATTTATTAGACTTCTCAACATTTATTAAAAATCTTGGTGTATTCATTTGGGATTTTAAAAAGCCTTACAAAATCTTGAGGTATTTTAACTTATTTGAGACTAGGATTTGATAAGACTTTTTAATATTTGCTGAGATTTCTAAAGAAAAAATATATACGAAATCCCACTTCAAATCCCACATTCAAACTTTAAGATTTCACAAAATTCCTCCAAAATCCAAAAATTTTAAAAAATCTCAAATCTCAAAAAGTCTTTAAATGTCACTTGAAATCCCAAACGAATACAACTCCCTAACATTTTCTTTCTAGTGCAAAACCACAAACATGGTACGAACAAAAATTATCAGGTGTAAGCACTTTGAAATTGCAGACTCGTCATGGATCGTAAAAATTTAGCAAGTGAACGATAAATCATATACTATCCAAGAAATGTTGCTCACCTTGTTCAGCAAGAATACAGCATAAACTGCTCTAGTTGAATCCTGACCCTCAATAAAGAGGGGAAATTCCACAGGCTTCATGCTTGTCAAAGTTAATGAATCCAATGTTGTACTGGATGCTGAATGTTCAATTGAAGGAGTACAGTCACGTATATATGTTCGAGAACCCCCCAATCGTAATGGATAGCGCAAAGGCACTTGTAAATAAGATGCAATAAGTGATACAGCCTGCAAAACGAATCCCCGACATTGTGATCAGAAATATCACCTTTTACTAATTTAGAGCATAACAGAATTGCTTAATTCTGTAGACTCGAAAACTCAGGCTATGATCCTGACAGTCTGACACTAACCCTCGAGACATAATATAAGTGCATATTACTGCTCAATGTGTTTTTTCCATGTGTAATAGCAATTCAAGCTGAGGATTGAAATCAGAATATGAGTTGCTAAAGTTGAAAGGGAAGAACACACATGGGCAACATATCCCAGGGCAGTTGAGGATCGCTGAACCTCCTTCTTGTCAGTGAAAAAACTCATCTTTGTAAAAGGGATCACGTTTAGATGCAGACCTGAGATTGTCAAAGTGGTGTGGTCCACGTGTTTTGATCCATCAGAAACACCTAATAGTGGCAAAAAGGAGCACAGAATTAATATTTAGCATGCATATTAACATTGCTTTACATGAATGAATCCAGAAATAACGTCAACACCTTAACCGCAATGAATATGTAAGAATATATGCATGAAATCTGAAAATTGTCACTGCAGATAAACAAATAATAAGGACACAAATGACATTGTTAATATCCATTGGATAACACATATCAAGTCTAGAAGTGTATGTAGAGTCATACTTATATCAAATCGAACTAACATCCGCTTTATGCCCAAAACAGATGAATCTGCACTAGTCAATCATCAGGGATGACCTAGATATCTCTCGGTCTTACACTCTGGTTTAAACAACAACTTGATGCCTCGGTGAACACACACAAAAAATTGCTAAGTGTTGATAGTATAATTCACCAGAGAATCAGATATATTTCATAGCATTAAGAAATAATGTATATTTATTGTAACAAAGATGAATTGTGTAAAAAAATTGGAAAAATGCAACTGTAAATAATAGCCTATGACAATGAAGCTATGTATCCTGAATTCAATATAGTTCCCAGAACAAGGCACTGGACATATCTATGGCATTTTTTGCGACAGTTAAAAAGTTAAACGACATATACACGAGTAGTTGAGCACATTACTAGTTAAAATTAGTTAGGTAATTTTACAATCTAATTGGGATAACTCACATAATGACATGATCAAGAGATTGAAGTTGTACAGGTTATACACAAGAAAAGAAAAATATTTGAAAACATAGCAGGTACATATAATGGACTAGTGCTAATAATGGACTAGATCAAAATGGCTCAATTAAATTCTAGTGCTTCTTCTATATCAAACGGCGCAATGCACCTTGGGTCGCTACGGAAACAGCCTCCATGTATAATTACAAGGGTAAGGTCTGCGTACAACTGACCCCCCAGACCCCAACCTGTTGGGAATATACTAGGTATGTTGTTGTTGTTGTTAGCAGGTACATATAAACATTAAGCTGAGGGATACTGTAGGGAAATTGAATGAGTCATGTGAGAATGAAGTCTAGTTTTGAAGGAAATCTTCCGTTTACTTTGTCTTGTCTCACAATGTAGCAGCAAGCTAAGAAAATTATGCAAGATAATACAAAACCAGTTGATTAGGACAAAATAAGCTCATTGTTGATTTGATATGGCTTTAGTTCAGTTAAATAATTAATTGCGAACTCCAGAGACTTCAGCAAAGGGATACACAGAAATCTGGTTTCTTCAGGAACTTACAAAAAGTAATTCACTTGTATTTCAGTATTCATTGCAGTAAAGCAGAAGAACTCAAAAATCCCTCACAGCAAAATATTCCAACCTATGCTTTTTTGAAGTTTTACACTTGTTCAGCGCCAAGATATATTATAGTCAGAATACATAAATAGCTGCAAGATTTGTTACCTGACTTGGTACTGCTACTAAACGATTCAAGCTCTTGCTCAGGGGTTTTGCAGATCACAACCTTTACTGGATATAGCAAGGAAACCTGTGAGACCATATACTGTTGCCTTACTCTCAATAATTTTTGCAAGTTTCTCAAATGACCATAACCTTTTTCTCCAGCAAGTGACCTGCTTGCTTCCTGCATTGAAACAAAATCACATTACATACAGATAAATAGGAATAGATATCAGTGATTGGAGATGATAAGAAATCTCAAATGACCTTTGGCAACATCTTATTTACACCAAATAAGGTTACAAGTTGGAATATCATAATACTGAGCAAAACAGAACAACACTTGAGACACAGTACATAAGCTCACAGCTCACTGTAACATTAGTATTGAATATTTGAAAGTCACTGCAGATTACTGGGCGCAAATATCATGGATTAGCCAGTATGACAGTAAACCAATTAAGCAAGAACCTAACACTACTAATAGCAAAACAATTAAAGACAATATTTGATACATAACTTTAATATTATAATGTTGCCTTTTTTGTTGTTGCAAATAACAGAAACCAGATGATAATAGTGATGAATGCAAAGGCACACCAGAAAAGCAGTCCCTTGCCTTAGCCCGCAAACTCATGAAAACTGTTGTATACGTATCACAAAGCACAGATCTACCTCCAAAATGCATTTAGAATTTGTTGTTATGGATGATATAAACTCCCACTCAAATGAGAAGGGGCAGCAAGATATTAAACTTTTCAAGGCCCAATCATTACAAAAATAACACATATAACAAAGAAAAAGGCAACGGTCAAGGGAGAAAGGGAAAGAGGAAATACCTTCTGTTTTTCAAAAGGAATTTGACATGAAACCAGTCATTTGGTGATATTAATTATAGGGTGGGCAAATTTTACCGAAAAACTGTCCACACCAAACCGACTCGATATTTTTGCTATCTAATGTTCAGTAACCGAAAGAATAAAAGCTCGGTTTTGGTTCTGTATAGTTTAAGGTTCGGTATTACCTAAATAAAACTGATTTTTTTTCTAAAATATTAATTACATAATTTTCTTCAGTCCAGACACACCCATTTGTCCAGATCCAATTCCAATTTTAACTACGGGAAGATCGTTCTTTCAGTTTCCAGAACTAGCTGATTTTCTTGAAGCTGTCTTGTCATCTCTTTCCACAACCACATACAACCCCCTACTTTCTAAAATGATCTCCAAATTAAAACCTGTGCACGGAATCTAGAAACAAGACGCTAACAATTCAAATTCGCATGGAGAAAGATGTACAGTTACAAATGTTAACCAATGAGATGAATATTGTTATGTGATCAAACCAAGACAAGCAGAGTAGTAATAAACTATGAATAGAGATACACCTAGGCTTCTTTCCGCCACATGCTTCAAAGACGGCCCCAATTATTGAGAAGATATTTAATGTTTATATTTCTCGAGGTATTGAACACAAATAAGCATAGCTGATCTATAAATTAATCATATTATTACAGAAAATATTGTTTTTTATCATTATAATTCAAATAAATGGTGTCTGAATTGGAAGATTATGAAAACAAATGAATTTTTAAGAATAAGCATAATTAATTGGGCATGATTGATAGCGTAGCCTCGTAGGATACTGGGTTATTATAAATACTTTGACTAATAGAAAACAAATATGCCAGATTAACTACTAGTGGATAGAAGTCCAAAGCATGATTGTATAACAAAGGGCTAGGCCCTGGACTGTCTATAAATTTGTTTCAACCGTTATACATAGGCCAACAGTATAATCCTAGGAAGAGGTCCATGATGAAATGATCCAGACAAGTCCGCGGTGTTATAAAAAAAAAATTCTCTTTCAATCCTGAATCCTTAATAATTATCTTTAATATACTTGTTTGAGGCCAATAAACTTCAAAAGTAAATCAATAATTGGTCAGAGAATGGACAAGCCTTGTTACAATTATTTCCACATGTTTATTGAAAGTCACACCCTCCATTAAGTGGACGGAACTAACGAATACATCTAACAATATTCAAGCTACGATTTATAATAGGAGTGAAGATATTGATTATAGGCATATAACAACAGTTAGATGTAGGGAAAGTGGTACTTCATTTTGTAAAACTGGAAACCAAAAGATATGTAACAGGTCTACTCTAGTATTACCAGCATACGCTTGTTGGCCTCGGAAAGAGAACTTCCACCAGCCAATAGAGATCTTATTTCAGCACTAAGTTGTTCCTCTTGCTTTCTGACCTTCTCCTTCACAACCTTGGAGTGCATTGACATATTTCCCATCACTAACTTACGAGATTCCAGTTTTTCACGCATCCGATCAAGCTCATTTAACCGACTTAAAGACTCTGCTTCTATCTGTTAACAAAAGCGCAAAGACAAATATTTAGAAAAGGCGAAGTGAAACAAACTAAAGACTAAAGGGATGCATACAAGAATGGTAAAGCTTGTTCAGAAAGCAGAAAGAAAACCAAAGATGCACTGTTGCTCTGTATTTCTGCAAATGTTAACACAAACCTCTACAAGACATTAACTAAACAAGTGGTGTAGTTTAATAGAGTTTTGAGCGATAAATCAAAATTACACCATATTAAGCACAATCATGTAAGAGCAGTTAATAGTGGACATAGGAAAAATAGCACTGTTTACTTAAACAGTAATATTGGGAATGCATTACAATGAAACAAAAAGCAGTTAATAGTTCTATTGGGAATGCATTACAATGAAACAAATATGAACTTTCAGAACGAAAGTATACAAAATACTACTTATACTTTCTACAATGGACCAGGAAATATATTAGTGTCATTGTATTCTGTTATCTGTCTAATCAGTCAATTTTATCTTCAATGAATAAATCATATTTTTCAAGCTGGAGTAACTCAATGGAAATATTAAGGTACAAATGTAGCAGTACTAATGGTCTAGAGGCAAACGGAAGACAAGACCTAATTATTTAACCATAATAAAGATGATAGCATGGTTTATTTTAAGCTCTGAAAGTTGAATGTTGATAAATGTGTGAATTAGGAAACAGATGTTTACTCTGGAAACTATATCTGATTCGCAAATGACAAAAAGTATTTTCAGCGGCAAAAGACTAAAGAGCGAGTTCACTCTTCACTGCAGTGCTCAGTTTCATTTTTTCCCATTCCAAAGTATCAGTACTCGAGCTATAATCAGATGAAAACTACCATTTCCATTTCCAGTTTCCTGGGCACAAAAGGCAACAAGTGAATTTCCATTCAGTCATCCTTCCATAAGTTTTGAGAATAAAGCAACAACTTGAGTTTACATTCTTAATGATATCAGGGTTTAGAACTTTGAGGTGTGCAATAGAGTGGTTTCCAAATTTCCATATTCAAGATTTTGCTTTACCAAGATCTCTTTGGACCCCTCACAGATCAGGCAGCCAAAAATTCAACAAACAATTAGTGATTGAACAAAATATAAATTACCAGAACAGTCTTGAATTTTGGTAATTTGTCCAAAGTTACCTCACACATCATTCCCAAAAGACCAAATAGTTATATCTATCAGAAGTTATACACTAGTACTGCCTATGAGGAACATTTGTCACATGTGATAGGCCATTACCTATTCCACAGGATGTTTATAGAAACTGTATCCATCTATTGTCCAAACACCACGCAAACATAGTCAAATACCAATTTATACATCCTGCACCATCCAAGGTACTTATGATAGGCATCTGAGGCAGTAAGGTCCAATTTTATCTTATTCATAATTTATTCTTACAGGTAAAAAGAAAACACAAGCCTGAACAGAGACAACATATAGTAATGTCATACATGTACAACATGCTAAAGTCAGAACAATAATGTGATCAACAATTGATTGGGAAATAATAAAAATTCGATCAGCTGAAAAGCAGTCTATCACATAATAGAAAAAAATCTGCACCATATATTCATGGTGTCAGGCTACTATCAGAAATATGACTGAGCCTTTGTAAAAGCAACCATTTATTACCAAACGGGATATGCAACTATTTTCCATGGTCAACACCACATCAAATGGCACAGTAAATGATAAATAAAACAACTATATTTCCCATAGGAAGCAAATCAAATTGGTTTTTCAGCTCGTATTAACATATAAAATACATTGCTATTTTCATAAGTTTGGTTAGAGTTCACCTGGACCTGGAGTGCTAGCTACACTAAAAATTTACAATCTTTCCCATTGGTTAATATTGCACCTTTATTAGCAAGTTCCTAATTCTCGAACTTGAGGCAAATAAAGAAAGCATAAATTACTACATCTACTGTTACTCTTATTATCCTTAAAGACAACAACAGCAGGAATCTCGGGACAATATCTACAGTTACTGTTATTATCCTTAAAGACAACAAAGCCATGAATCCCAGAACAATATCTGGATTGAGAGCTAGTCCCCAACCATAAGCCGCACTCAAATGAAGATATATTTCCATTTTTTTTTCAAATTTTTCCAGAGCCCCAGCGATCACAGAATAAAACCACAGAAAAGAACATGAACAGAAACAAAAGACATAACATTACCTGTATCAATGAATGGAGCTTCTCTTCAAGCAAATTCTTCTTCCCCCTCCCTTGTTCAAGTGCTGAAGTCAAACTGCAAAGGCGGGCGAGCTCCTGTTCATAATCTTCCCATTCTACAATCTTCGCCCGCTGATCCTCTTTTAACGGCCGTTGATCCTCTTGGCCCTTCACAATCGAGTTCTTCGAAGACTCCATTCACAGGTGACGAACAAGCAAGTACTGGCGACAAATCCTCTCGATTTCAAAAAATAACAATGATTTTCATAGTCGCAGCTCTTCTTCACCATCGTATTGATTATTCCGGGGAAAATCTAGGGTTTAGATCGTCCAAGCTTTGCCCTCATTGCTTTCTAAGCTTTTTTATATTGGAGGAAATGAGAGAATGTCGAAAAAGGAAAGTGCAGTAGTTTTTTTCCGGTTCGATTATTCCACTGTTGTACATTGCCTCTTCGTTTAATTTGCTACGTTTACCATAACTCTTTGAAATTTGGAGTGACGTTTTGAGATTTTTTAAAATTTGATGTTATTTAATATTTTTACATTTTAGAGAAATCCTATGAAATCTTAAATGTGGAGATAGAAGGATGGTGTATTCAATTGGGATTTTTAAAAAAATTTTAAAACTTTAGAAATCATGATGTGTTCAATTTATGGATCGATATGTGTGAGAATTATTAGTTGATATTATTTAATTATATTTATGAAAAGTAAAATATTTAGGTTGAAATCTATTTACTATATAACTAGTACAGAGCCCGTGCGATGGGGTGCACAATTTTAAGGCTATTTATCTAGGCTTATAATTATATACATGAATAAAGAAAAATATACGGGATATATATAGTACGTGACCCCCGTGCGAAGCACGAGATATATTTATTTGGAGAATATTATATTATAAGATGCAATATTCAATAAAAGTTTATAATACGCAAGAAAATTATACAATGTTCAATAAAAGTTTTATAATATTCAAGTGGAGTCTTAAAGTCTCTTGTACATTAAGACTACTGACAAAATAATATTTTAATCAATGAGTTTCCTTTCCTTGTAGCCAAATTGTGAATGTGATTTGAGGAGTACAACAAATCGATATATAGTTGACTTGCTTTTTTCATTATAGTTTTTTTTCGTTTTTTTTTATAATGAATTTAAAGATATTCTAAAATATAGCAAAAATTAATTTTTTTATTACAATTAGGAATTTTACTAAATATAAACTCTCAATCTATGGTGTTAATCAACGTTTAAGTCTAAAAAATTAGGAATTTTTACTTCTTTTAATCAACGTTTAAGTCTAAAAAATAATAGAGTTATTATAAGTTTTTTTTCTACATCTTTTAAAACATTAAATATGAGCATGTTAGGGCTAGCTTGTAAAATAATTAATATATTATCTCACTAAAACATTTATACTAAAATAAATTTAATTTTAGCATATAAATTTATCCCTTGATATAAGAGAAAGTAACAGTTTTACTTATTGTTGTTCACCATATAATATTTAATTATTATTTTGTTATATAATAAAAAAGAAATATTGTTAAATAGTGTAGTAGAATTGTTATAAAATTATATGATTTTTTTTTATTTTACAATATGGATTTAATATTTTTATGATTTGATAATATAAACAAATCTATACTTAACTTTTTGACAAATAAAACAAATAAATACTTTAGTAAGTATTTAATGTATATACTACATAGGAATATATTTGGTATAATCAAATACCAAATATAATCAAATAAGTCAAAGTGTACATTTTTATTTGGTATTTGATTTTTTTATTATTAAAATATTTTTATAATACTTACCTTTTTAAAATAAAACAAATAAATAAATCAATTAAATAAATAAAATATTATAATACCAAAATAGTAATGGCATTTAATGCAGTCGACTTTTCTGGATAGTAAATGTAGTAAATAAAATCTCCTTTTATATAAGTATAGATTGTATAATACGGAAATAGTAATGCAATAAATGTTGTTGACTTTCCTTTATACTAAATCTGGTAAATGGTATACCTTTTAATATAAGTATAGATTAGGCAACACAATTGCTATAAATAGTAAGTGTTTTAGTGGGTCCCTCATCATATTACTATTTATAGAAAGTTAGCTTCAACCTTTTTTTATTATTTTCTTAAACGTGTTCAATGTTCACCTTGCGTTAATTAATTTTTTTTATTTTTAAAAATAGTTTAATAGTTAAAATGGACCCAAATTTGTTGTCATTTATAGATAGGCGGTTTAAAATGTATTTTCTGTTTTAATTTCTCATAAATATCAAAGTAATTTTCTTTTTACATGTAAATAACATGTTGAATCACGCTGAATTATTTACGATGTGTATTAAATAATAATTTATATTTAAAGACTTCCTAAAAATATAAAGATACTAGATAATATTTTGGTACTTATTTACATAAAAGAATGGTTTACAAATAAATAAATTGTAATTACATGTATAGAAAATAATATTAATAAGTAAAATTACGTTATAAATTATAAAACCACTCAAGCTATTAGAAGGGATTTTTTCTTCTAAAAAATAATGTTTTTTTAACAAAAAAATAACTTGAGATTGGTCTTTATACCAGTAAAAAAAATGTTTAGAATGCTAATAGGATAAAAAAAACGAAAATATTAAAGCATAAAAAATTTAATGAAAGATCGTCCTACATATTAATAGTGCATAAATATATTTTCAGTTTTAATTAAGATAGTACCCGTGAAATCGTGGAGAAGTTGGAGTCCCACAACCACCACGATTTAGATAAACTAGCAAATTGAGTTTGCATATATGTTCACATGATACAACTGCTATATTTAAAACCTCAATTTTTAATTTCTATGATAATGATGTTAACGAGATAACATAACATAATATTGAGAAAAATAAACCAATTACACCATATAGTGGTTCTGGCACATAACATATAATATAATGAAGAAGTAAAGAGAAGGATCTTTATTGTTTAACTAGCAACAAAATTTTGAGAGAAAATCCATGAATTTTAAAGAGAGAGAGAGAGAGAGAGAGAGAGAACATATGTGCAAAGTTTTTAAGGACAAAAAAAAAAGAGAGAGAGAGAGAAGTTAACCATTATTATCGCTATAATATTGAAAATTATATACCATATAGAAAAAATTCAGCCTCAAATAAGATCTATTGATTTGTAATTTGTTAAAGAAAAAAAAGATATAGTCTATCTATTACATAAATTATTTATTATATCAACAAAATCACATATAATGTGTTTTTAAGAAATAATACCCAAAAAATTCAATAAACGTCCTAGTCAAATAAGTTAGCCATTTTTATAAAAAAAAAATGATACTATTTCTCAAATCTTGCATATAATGAGACAAACATGGATAAATCTCTTTTATATTGCAAAACTTTATTCGGAGAAAATTGCAAATTTGGTCCCAGAACTTTTGTTGTTTCCCACATTTGGTCACGGACACGCCAATTATGGTCCTTTTTGAATTTTCATTTTTAAAATGGTCCCACTCCGTCAAGACTTAACAGTACTGAGACCAAATGTGGGAAATAACAAAAGTTCTGGGACCAAATTTGTAATTTTCTCAAAGAGTAAGTGATAAAAATTATTTAAATTTATTTTTATTAGAAATATTTTTTTAAAAAGTTTTTCGTAAATGTTGAAAAGGTATATTACCATTCTTTCCTAGCAATACATTTAGTTTATTTTTTAATAAATTATAAAAGATAAATATAACTAACATACAATTCTTTCACATTTTTTTATTGTAAATTAAAGTTTAACTTGATTTTTTTTACATAAAATAATTATTTAATTGGGTAACTTAACAAAAGGTGTATAAAATAATTTTATTAATTAGTTCATGATAAATGAGATGCAAACAAAATATATGATATATTTTACTATAAATAAGAGGGAGCAAATGTCTATTTTCACTTAATTTAATGCCAAATTTTGTTTTATTATGCTTAAAATTGAATTTTTTTTATGTAGATGTAATTTGCATAAATAAATAGATTTTTCAATTTATAGTTGTCAAAATAAAATTAATAAATAAATAAAAAATTATTAAAATAAAAATAGACAATAATAAAAAAATAGTTTAGATTGGGTTTTTTTTAATTCGTATTATTTTATAAAGTTTGTAGGGATATATGTAAATTATCACATTATACTAATATTTAAAAGTGTAGACGGATTAGTATTATTGTAAGTATACTCACATTTTTTCTTATTTTAATAAATTGGATTATGTCTTTTGGTTTGCTTTATTTAATTAAAATAATATATTTTTAATTATTCCTTAATTTAAATAATATTCAAATAATTGTTAATTTTTTTTAAGTAATGACGGTAAAAATATTAGAAAATAAAATAAATACCACTCAATTAGCAATTATATAGTTTACTTTTCCACCCCAAATTAAAATTTATCAACGCTCTTACTTTTCCACCCAATAGTTATTTTTATAAAATTATTTTTAATATTTATTTCTGGCATCATATTCATAGTAAATTAATTTTATTATGTCATTTCGGCTTTGAGTGAATGAGAGAGACTTGAAGAACTCATTTTTCTTTCTTTTTTTTGAAAAATTGCAAAATTGGTCTCATTTAACGTCCTCATATGAGCCCCGTCAATCTTGAAGGACGTGGGACTATTTTCACAACAAAAATTCAAAAAGGAGCATAATTAGCGTGCCTGGACCAAATATGGGAAACAACAAAATTTTTGGGATCAAATTTGCAATTTTCTCACTTTATGCGCGAACTATGAAATTAGGTGCTTCATTTATGAATTTAAAAGGCATGCAATGGTCTTTTTCATTTAAAGAATGTCAAGCTCATTATTTGTTCATTTACATAAACTTTTACGTAAAAGACAGAAGATATTATTATATGATGAGAAATAAAATCTATTACTATATAATACGGAGAAGAAAAAATGTTTGAAAAAATATTTCAAATTCCCGCTTAAAAAACTGTTTTTCCCCCTTAAATTTAATTTGAATTTTTTCATTCCCTTTTTTTGCTATGGATTTCCCTTATCTACAACATGATTAGATTTCAAATCTTTTCAGTTCACATTACAATTCGATTTTAATTCGGGATTCAAAATTTGATTAGATTTTTTTTAAATATGTAAAAAAAAGAGAATCCCCTCTCTCTCTCTCTCTCTATATATATATATATATAAATTTGTGATGAGTTGAATTTTAAATTCAATATATATATATATACAAATTTGTGATGAGTTGAATTTTAAATTCAATTTAATATTAACAAATGTATATTTTATGTAAATAAAATTTAATAGAAAAACAAAATTAAAAAGATTGTGTGGTAACATTTTTCTAAATAAATAAATTATGGGAAGGTGATTTTGTTAGCAATAAATTCAAAGAATTTTGTTTGGGTTCAAATTTTGAATACGTGTATGATTAGTTATAGATAAATGAATCCAACATATTCTAACTACCAAAAAATATGGAAACACATTTCCTTTTTTAAAAATTCAAATTCAAGAATGTGAGGAGTTGAATTTTAGATTTAATTTGAAATTAACCACTAATGTATATCTTAGGTAAATAAAACATAATAAGAAAAAAAAAATTGTGTGGTAACATTTTTCGAAAAGTGTGAGGAGTTGACTTTTAGATTCAATTTAAAATTAACCAATGTATATCTTATGTAAATAAAATTTAATAAAAACAAGAAAAATAGAAAAAAATGTGTGGTAACATTTTGGAAATCTATTACTATTATTACGACTAAGAAAAATTGTTCAAAAAACTCAAAAAAAATTATCTTATTTTCCCGCTTCATATTCCCGCTTTTTTTTTCGTTTTATTACTTTATTCGGTAAAGTTTTTTTATTTTATTTTTCATAATCCCGCCTACATTTCAATTGTAATTTATTTGGACGTATATCATAATCCTTTTTTTTTTTTAATCGATTTGGTAGGAATCGGATATTTTCTTTTTTTTTTGGAAGGGAGTTGATATAAATCGGATAACATCAATTTAAATTAACTAATTATGAAATTTCATTTCCTTTATTTTTTTCAAATCCGATTTATATTATATAGATAGATTTCACTTCCTTTTTTGGTAAGCGATTACCTTTTTTTTGTAAGCGATTGTTTCAATTAAATGTGCACTAAGATCGGGTTGACCGAATTAAACAATTTTGAATAATATTAAATTAATCGATTACTATTAAATTAATTTTATTTGATTTTCACGTCTAAAATTTTCCAAAATACTATTTTTATTTTTGTGGAAAATGGCGGGTTGGATGAAAAAGTCAAATTCAAATTAAAAAAAAAAATGTTATTTTGAAAAAGATATTTTGTAAACCTTAATTCATAAAAATATGGTCAATGATAACTTTAAATACAATGGGTAAATATGGTCAATGATATCATAAATTAAATTTTATATTCGATAAGTTCAACTTAATTGATGATTTTGTTTGTTAATATTTGCTTAACTACAAAATATTTTAAAGTTTATAAAGAATCTCATTTTATGTAGGTTCTTGGTACTTTTTTATTTGTACATATTCATTTTTCATCCCATATCCAAATACAAATTTAAATGCGGATCTTACATGTTTATTAGAAATATATGTATATTTTTTCAAAAAGTATGACGATCATATAATTAATTTTATCATATATCATATGTTGGATGTTATTAGTTTGGTTGGGGACACTCATTATATTCAAATAAATAATATATAATTTCTCATATTTGGTATTTCTTTTTTTATAATAATAAGATGTTAAACATAAATAACTATGTTTAATATAAAGTCTTAGAAAAGGTTTTAAGTAAAAACCCCTCCGTGCAGCACACGGGATACACACTAGTATACAATGTATATAGTAATCTATTTAATTGTCTATAAAAATTATTTACTCTATTTATGTTTCCTTATTGATTTATTTTAAATTATTCCGTGCATTTGCACGGGCCACGATACTAGTGAACTTTAAGTGTTATTATTGGAAACAAAATAACTTGGTCGTTGAAAACAAGTTATGATTCATATCCAAACGCACCCTAAGCAAGTCCTTGGGGGAGGCCGAGACTTGTCCCTTTGACGGGCTCGATGAGGAGGACGTGGGAGAATGACCTCCTCCCATTTTGTGAGTCTTTACGCAAGTATCCTTGTAATTTTTTTGTAGAAATGGAAAGTCTTCTTCTTTACGCGGGTCTACGGCCGTTTTTGTCTAATCGACGTACATGCTCACATATATCTAAAATTTGACATACTGCCTAAAATTTATTGTATCCATCGTTTGGTATTTATCTTTATATATCTATACATATAAGGTTAATATTTTTCGGCAAAAAAGTCTTTTGTTATAATAGAGAGGCTATTTCTTAGCTGTTATTTTCTATTTTTTTAATACCTCATGCCTTTTTTTCCTTAGTTATTATCTATATTGTTGTTATATGTAATTTAACAACTATTTTAACAAGTGATTATGATGTAAAATGTAAGAGTTCTTGTATTATTGATGGATAATCATGCGTTACAAGAAGTCGGTTTTGTGGTGAACCCAGTTGATTTTACATTAGCTAATTCCGCTATTTATAGTAACTTTCATAGTCCAATGTACGAGGGTGATGTGGCCGCATTTAATGCAAAGTAGCTTTACAAAGCAATTGTCTGCAAGTGAGCCTACAGTAATGATTGTAATATGTGTGGCGTATAGTTTAGTCATGTAGGCGCCTCGTCACCAACCCTGGATTTCGGTCTCCTCGGATCTCGGTCTCACAAGGAAAACCTCGATTCTTTGAGAGGTCGATTGTTATCACAGGAGTGAAGTCGGTTTTGCGTCTAGCTTATGTCGAGTTGTACCGAGTTAGGCGTGTTGGTCAGATTAGGCGATAGTCTTCGATTTATATTCGTAAATCTATATCTTAAGCCCGACTAATCAGGTCGGTTGTCAACATATATATCTACCTATTAATAATATTTCTAATTGATTTTTTCTCTCTTTTTTATTAATAATTCATTACCATGATTTTGTTTCCATTCTTTATTTAAAACTTAAAAATTTTGGTAAAACTTTGGAAATTGATGATTTACATCTATTAAATATGTGTATATATGGTAATACGAACCTAAGTTATTTAAAAAAAAAATAATTTTTATCCAAGCCATATGACAAAGCATAATATTTTGCCATGTAAGATTACGTACGAAGTGTGCGAAACTGCCACTTAGGCTCAGCGCGTTCTGAAATTATATATTAAGGAGATTTCACATGTTGGTTTGATTAGCTGGATATCTATCTTTTTAATATATATATATATATATATATATATTTTTTAGCCATAGGTTTGATTATTTTTTAAATAGTAACTATTTCCCTCCAAAAAAAATTTATTTACTATTTTAGAAAATAATTAACAATTTATGGTATATTTCAAATAATTACTTATGGAAATTGCGGCTCATTATTTAAGGAAATGATATAAGTCATAAAAAAAATTATTTTTAAGATATCCTAATTACTCAAATTATGTGAATTTGGTTGATTTACCTAAATATGTGAATTTCGGCTGCAATATCAATTATGTGATTTGGTAAAAATCTTCAAACTAAATTGTGTAATTAATTATTTAATAAGTATTTTATTCTTTTCATGTAATTATTTTGTGAAATTGCATTTTTAATATACCTTAATTACGCAAATTTTGTAAATCCAAATGATTTATTCAATTTGCAAATAATACTAGAATTATGAAAATATCAACTAAACTAATCAATTATGCGATTTGCAAAAACTATTCTAATAAAATTGTGCTATCGACAATTTTATTTAATTGTTATTTAATAATTGTTATTTATTTTCTATGTATTTAATTACTTCAATTGTAGATAATTAAGAAAATAATTAGACCATCAAAAATTACATTTTTAAGATACCCTAATGACACAGTCGAGTAATTTGGTTGATTTATTCAATCATAATTTTTTTATAAAATTATTCCAAAATAATTGTATTAATGACAGCTTCTATTTAATTATTTTTTAATAACTATTTTTTTGGGTCTTTTTTATTTTTATCTATAAAGAACGTGGGTCTCGATATTCTTTTGTATGCTGGGCAATTAATTTTGTGGTAAAACTGAATAGCATTTTTTGTGTTTTATCGATAAAGTATGAAATAGAATTATTTGGTATACTATATATTGATCCAATATACCCGCTTATGGTAAAAAATGATATCTCAATATTCTTAATTTTACACTGCTAAGCATTTTACTCGATATTAATGAGAGAAAAATCTGGAGAATACTATATTTTGTAAATGTGCGTGGAACGTATTAAATTATTTTGTGTATATTTACACACACACACACACACACACACACACACATATATATATATATATATACATACTTGAATCAAATTGTAGTCAAATCGAATTTTTGAATAAAAATTTTAAAAATGACACTTATTTCGAAATGAATATAATGTTATTTATTATTAGCTACTTGCACCGTACGGGTCGTGTAACAATTTTAAATAGACATATTTAATGTAATTTTTCACAATTTATATTTCATATAACATTTTCAATTGTCAACAAATTAATATAGGTAAGTTGTATTACATATTGATTCCATATTTTTAATTTATAAATATTATTTAATGAGAATTTTTAATTTATAAATATTAAAGAATATATTTTACCGTGCATCGCACGAGATTCGTACTAGTATTTGATGATTGGAGTAACTAAATGACATATAATTTATATGTTTAATATAAATATCTCAAACCTATATGGTAGTTATACTAAAAATATATTTTAGGTTATATTATGATAAATAAATTATTCAATATATATTTATACATTGTTTTATGATATAAATTTAGACTTTTATGTTATTTTTAAATAAATATATTGACGAAATTTAAATTTTATTTTATAGAAATATCTATTTGTACATTTTATACATACAATTTGGACATCAAATGAAGAGTAAAAAAGGTAACTAATTTATTATATTATAAATATAAAATGGATCATAAATGAAATAAAAATAAAAGATATAATAAAATTACAATCCCCTCTGTAAATAAGTAGTACGAATCCCGTGCTATGCACGGGTAAGAGATATTCATCAATATTTATAATTTAAAATACTAATTAAATAATATTAATAATTAAAATACAGAATCAATATGTAATACAATTTACCTATATTAAAATACTAATTAAATGTTATATGAAATTTACGGTAATTTTATCAGAGTTCGGTAATTTTAATATGTTAATTTCATACAAAATTGAAACCCACGCCTAAAAACAAATATGTTGGCCTGCGCATTACAGAAAAAAAATACACCGTATATTGATTAAGTTTTCAACAAATTTTCTACCAAAAAACAGTCATCAAATAACTTAAATAAATTTGCTGACTTCACATCATTTATTTATTGATTTATTTCTTATAGAAAGAACCATCAATACCAAAAATAAATTTGTCCACTTTATACCATATATTAATTAATTCACATAATTTGAGTAATTAAGGTATCTTAAAATATAGTTTAATTACTTCCTTAAATAATTAACCGCAATTTTCATAAGTGATCATTTGATATATGCCATAAATTTTTAAATTAATTTCCCAAAATAGTAAATAGATTTTTTTTGGAGGGAAATAGTTACTATTTAAAAAATAATCAAACATTTTTATATATATAGTTTTCAGAATGCGCTGAGCCTACGTGGCAAACTGTCATGCTTCGGAATCCTATTTGGCAAAAAATTATGCTTTGGAGTTAGGCTTGGATATAAATTAATATTTGCATTAATTGTATTTTGATATCATTTCCTATTATAACCATTGAATTACAAATATATTTTAACATTTGATAACTTTTGTATTTCTTATCGGTTTTACATATATAATATATCAAATTAATCATCTTTTGATGAGTTTCGATTTGACATCCATATTGTATATATAAAATAAATAAATTATATTTATCTTTATAATAATAATAAAATTCTTTATTAAAATTAATTAGAAAATAAAATTATTTATCAATTAATATATTTATGTTTAATGTAGTTATATATTATAAGGTAGAAAATTTATTATAATATGACACATATAAGTCGCACAAGTAACATGTGTCATACTAAAATATATAATATACTCCCTCCTATTTTTATTATTTGTCACTTTGACTTAATTAATTGATCATTGATAAAATAAATGTCGTTTTAGATATTTTGTTCATATTTTTTTATTTTTAACCCTCCATCTAATACACAGTGGCTCTTCATATCACATCTCCATCGTTTCCCATGACATCCATTAAATAGGATTAATATTGTCAAGAAAAAAAATCTTAATTATTGTGTTATATTTGAATTGATATTATGAAGTCCGTTTGTATTTTATCAAACGATAAATAAAACTGATATCTATTTCAAACCTTATTGGTATGTTGTCAATGTAATTAAAAAAAAATAATTATTTATATAAATTCTAAAATTACATATAAAGTTGCACGACTGATACGACACTTGATGTATTAGGCATCTAATTTAATAAAAAAATTAATCTATTTTGTTTAATATTAAACAAACATATTCTACACTTATGCATATATATATCATCATATTATTTCTATTTATTTAAGATATATCTACTTATATAATAGTAAATAATATCAATATTTTTATATGTTATAAGTAAAAAAATTCAACACGGGTTGACATTTTCATTTAATGTACGAATGTTTAATTAATATGATTAATAAAAATATAATTTCACAATTTCATTAAAACCCAAAGTAATGTTTTATATAAAATTAAATTATTTTAGTTTTTAAAAAAAATAAAAAAAGTTATATTTTTTACAAAAAGCTTTCTAATTCAACATCCGTGTAATACACGGGTATTGTACTAGTTAGACAATGAGCCAATATTAACTCACTCATTTAATTTTTAGGTTATTTATTGATTATTGTTGTTATTTACGTGCATCCCACGAACGTGCTTAAATTTGAAAATAGTCAACGTTTGATGCCAAGAGCAGAGACAAAAAAAAAAATAAAATAAAATAAAAAAAAATTGGAAGCATTGGTAATTTCCTATTAATAACTGAATATAAAGAAAGAAATTGTAAGAAGCCGTCCCGCAATTTTAGTGGGTCTCTGAATTTCGCTTACCGTCGCCACAGACTTTCTTCTCGTCGGCTCCTCTCTCCTAACGTCGTCTCACCATGACTCATATCCTCTTTCGATTATCTAAATTCAGCATCTTTAATGCTTTGAATTGCGTTTTCTTTGCATCGACGACTACTGTGCTTTTCAGATCTTTAACTCCCCTAACTTGTTTTTGAATTTATTCGTCTTACTAGATCCGTAGATTTGAATAATTGTAGTTCTGTTCTCGTTGGATGTTTTAATGGCGAACAACAATAATGTTCAGTTTTCGTTTTTGTTTCGTTTAAAATTGACTTTTCCTTAACCGGAAATACGCGGAAATCAAAGGGATCGTGATAGAGAAAGGGCTCAGGCACGGAGCGGTGCCAAAGGTAAGGGTAAAGATGACGGCTTGACTCCTGAACAGCGCCGAGAAAGGTAACCCCTGTATTTTTTATTTTATTAGTATTTCGTTTCTTGGTTATGTCCAGATTTGCGAGATTCGTCTTTTTCTTTGGACATCTGATTTTTGTGATTTTGTTTCTTTACTAAGTTGTCCAGAAAACTGAAAATGAGAAAGGAGTTTGCTTTAGTAACTAATTGATTCTAGTTTATGCTTGGTGGGCTTTGTTAATTAAGCTATACTGGAGTTTTGTACCCCAAGCATCTATCTTTGTTTCAGATCTTGTTTGTTTTGTTTTCTATGCATTGGTTTGCAAATTGCTCGTCAGGATAGAATTAGGGAATAGAGGAAGGAATCCTTGGGGGTGCGTGTGAATTGAACTGGTTGGAATCATATTAGCATATTTCCAATGAGTAATTAAGTTTGTAGATCCATGTTCTAATCATCCAGGCATATTTGATTACGATTGTTGCAATTTGACGTGCAACGGTTTTCTTATTGGCTCTTTTACTAAAATGAGCTGCAACTTCTAGTAGAATCAGCTATAATCTTTGGGTATATCTTGTTGGAATCCACATATTTATTCTCCCCAACTTGATGCATTGTAGGGATGCTATGATATCCCAAATTTTTGTTTCTTGCCTCTAAATTTATCTATGTATTATGTCAAATTAATTGTTAACTTACAATGTATTTTTTTCTTTCAGATAGTAAACTGTTAATTTTATTTAACAGTTTCACTTATCTTTCATTAGTTCACTTTTTATAGAAGTAATCATTCAGAAATTTAATTGTTAGTTTCTCATTTTATTCTCTATGGTTTCACAAACTTCTTCAAATGCGGTTTTTAATGGACATTGTTGTATTTTATCAGTTTTGATGTATCTTGTAATGATGTACATTTGTTTTTAAGGACTTTGATATGGTTTTGGTTATGTCTTGACAACACATGTCTCTGTTATTACATAGGGATGCAAAGGCACTTCAAGAAAAAGCAGCAAAGAAGGCAGCACAGGCAACAGGGGGTAATGATGCTGGAGGTAAAAGCACAAGCAACAAGAAATAAGAACCCTCTCAATGGATTTCAAAATTTAAATGTGTTTTGTTTTGATCTTTTGTAACATCTCTACATGATATGTTGAAGATCAGTTGCACATTTTTTTACTCAATAAATTGTGAGTGCTGAATTTCTCTAACTAATAATAAACTACGAACTATGGTTGTTTTCTATCGATATGTGGTGCCACATATGCTATTATCACTCTTTTCTCTTTCATTGCTGATTCTATAATGTTTCTTCTTTACCATATAAGTTGAAGTTGGTCGAGTTTTTGGGTGCATTTGCAAACCTGTGGAGGAGATGATCCAAAACCTTATGCTGGAAAAGAAACTACTCATCTTAATTTTTTCCAAGCATGAAGCTGACTAATACTTTTATTTTTGTTTTGAGTTTGCAAATGCTCCCATTACTTGGGTGCTTATCATTAATTTCTAAACCATGTTTTGGCTTAATATAGTGTGCATATATGTGTTTATTAATGTTTGTAATATGTTATAATTATTATTAATTTCTAAACCATGTTTTGTCTTAATTTTTGGATGGAAAAGTCCATTTGAAAATATAATTAATGTTTGGTGATAATTTAAGAATAAAGTTGTGGATAAGTTGATTTTCTAACAAGTTCATTCTATAGAAAGAATTAAATGATAGAGGCTTTTGGAGATTCATTTTGCAGAAGTCCATTTAATGAATGAATCTTTACATGAGTTGAGAACACTAGAAGATGTAGAAATGCAGTTAGTGGTGTTGCTTTACCTTCATCATTTTATTGAAAGATCCTGTTTTTTAAAGAGAGAGAGAGAGAGAGAGAGAGAGATTAGTTTTGGGCCATGAACCAGTGCTACTACCGTGCGCCCTGGCACACCTAAGTATTTGCGGTCACGAACTGCCACTTTTGTTATGTGTAAGGTGCTCCAATACTATGAGCTCATAAATTCTACAATTATTTGTGCTTTAACACTAAGTAAAAAAATATTATTAGAGCTTAGTAAGATGTTCTGCTTTTCTTTATACATCAAACATTGTACTTCACATAAAAGTCAATGAAATTTTAATTCTCTGAATGCATGTAATTAGAGAATAGTGCTCAGTGCAGATGAGAAATTTAGTATACTGATATGTTAGGCAAAACATATTTTGCATTTAGCATACAATATTCATTGCAGTTTAAAATAAATAATTGATATTTTGATTCAAGTTGTTTAATATTTCCTTCAAGTTTCCAGTGATGTATTGTTATTAATTAATAAATTTGAATATGTATTCAGATAGATATATAAATTGTAAACTAATGTTAATGCAAAAAATAAAATAAGAATATAAATAAAAAAAGTAAATAAAAAGATTACCAACAAAAAAGTCGTGGGCCTACCATGCACCTAATATATATATACACATACTAAAGAAAATATTCAAAAATTAAGGGGCGTTGATGCCCCTGGAGCTAATGTAGGTTTGTGTCTGATTGAACACTTATTCCATAAGTTGTATAAATACTAGTTAGTCAGAGTTGTACAAAACTCGAGAAAATTGCAATTTTAGTCCAGTAACTTAGGGTGTTTCTCACTTTAGTCCAGTAACTTAGACCGATCCAAAATTGATCCAAAAACTTTTAAAATGTAGTTAAATTAGTCCAATTCCGGTCCCCGTCGCCGGAATCCGATCGGAATGTGCTGAGTTGGCAATTCGGATTCCGGCGATGGGGACCGGAATTGGACTAATTTAACTACATTTTGGATCGGCCCAAGTTACTAGACTAAAGTAGAAAACAACCTAAGTTACTAGATTAAAATTGCATTTTTCTCTACAAAACTCAGTACAACATATCTGCACTCAAAGCTTCAGTCATACGTATGTCTCTACTTTGTTTGTTTCCCGTTATTTATTTATTTATTTTCCTCTATTCATAGGTCAATCGCTGGTGTGCTAAGGAGGCGTAAAATTATATATTGTCTTTGGGGACAAGAAGTCTAAAAATACTTAAAACACAAGCCAAATTCGTCGTGCGGAATAAGTCCTTATCTAACCTCAACTTTTATATATTGTAAAAGAATGAAATCCTTTAGTTCGGTAATTCAGATTGTATTCCATAATTTCTAACATATCCATCTTATATAATTTTAGACCTTAATTTCAATAACAAAACTTACTCTATTTTTTTTTTTTAAATTGTTTATGCAAGTTTCTTNATAGTAAGTTGTCAAGAAGCGTGATAGGTAATTATTAATTCCTACGACATACAATACTAAGTTTATAACTTTTAACCCATTCTTTAACGTAGGTTGAAGCTTGGACTAAATTCTTAATAATGCATGCGTTTATGATGGCTACTCAATCTCTCATTGACTAATTAAACAAATTTCAAACTCCTTTTTTATATTCAATTGTCAATTATTTTTCACGTTCACTCGTCTTCTTAGCTTGCACACATATAGTCATACATACTGTTGTTAGATCAAACAAAAGAGATCATTATCCTTCTCCTTCATTTTGTCACTTACATAATACTATTTCACATGTTCGCTAAACCATGTTCACCAATCTTGAAGTAGAAGTCAATGGCCAAGAGACTTTCTCTATCTGCCTCGTAAATTTACATTAATCATAATATCATTTCACAATTCACTTAAATTAAAGCTCCAATTTTAATTCTATTTTTTTTTTCAATATATTTTGGTGCATGCAGAAACTCGTCGCGTTTTTCTCTGGCAAACTCCGGCGACTTTTGGGCGACTCAACAACCGCCAAGAAAACCGGGTTCAAGCTTCTACTCCACGGCTTCCCCGGCGGGCCCGAAGGTTTCGAACTGATTGTCCGATTCTGCTACAATGGGGGCAAAATCGTCATTTTACCTTCCAACGTCGTCCTCCTCCACGCCGCGGCCCGGTTCCTCGAGATCAGCGAGAACCAAACCGAGAAATACCTCCAAACCATCCATTCCTGGACGTGGTTCGAGCTTCTCGACTGCCTCAAGCAGTTTCAGAAACTCGTACACTTCACGAACTCATCGACGTACGTTGCTGGCGAAATCCTCGAAGCCCTCGTCGAGAAGATCTCGATGCCCAACGTCTCGAGCCCCTTCTCGTACTTTTTCGGCTCGGATAATTCTATGGTCAGCAGCAGCAGCAGCAGCAGTATTAGCAGGTCGAGCAATTTTCGAAGATTTAATTGGTTGAGAGATCTCGAGTTTTTGAATGTGGGAATGTTCGAGAAGGTCACGAGCGCGATGATTTCGCGCAAGTTGGAAGATCGGCTCGTTTGCTCATTCCTCGCGCACTATCGCAAGGTCAAATTCGTCAAATTCGCTTCTCTCTTGGAGAGAGATGAGAAGTGTAAGATTGTCGAGATTTTGGTGACGTCGCTCAGCTCGCTCGATGGGGGGAGCTCGGGTTTTCCGTTTAGAGGGCTTTGTGACGTGCTTCGGCTTTGCTTTGTATTGAAAATGGAGAGATTTTGGGTGAAGAAGGTGGAGAGGATGATCGGGTGTCGACTCGATGAAGCTACTTTAGATGATTTGTTGGTTCGTGCTCGTCGCCCGACTAATAAACGAGTTTCTTGTGCGTTTGACGTGAGTTTGGTCTCGAGGCTTTTGAGAGTGTTCGTTGGACAAAATGGGAAAAAGATTTTCGCGAGGGGTTGTTTGACGAAAGTGGGCGAATTGGTAGATTCGTATCTTGCTGAGGTGGCGCCCGATCGAGAGCTCAAGCCGTGCACGTTTTTGGGGTTAGCTTTGTGCCTACCCGACTCGTCTAGGGAGACTCATGACAAAATTTTCGACGCTTTAGACATGTATTTTAAGGTATATTTTAAGTTTTTTTTTTTTTTTTGGAGTTATATTTTATTCTTCTTTAAACTACATAAATCAAATTTCAAGGGTTTCAAAAATATATTGAGTCTTGGTTTTGTGGACAGGTTCATGAATTTGTAAGTGAAGAAGAGAAAATGAGAATGTGTTCGGTTTTGAATTATGAGAAGTTGTCGTCTAAATCGCTGGTGCAAATATCGCAAAATGCGGCATTTCCAGCTTCTGCTATTGCTGCTGCTGTTTGCCAGCTCAAGTCGAAGCTTGAAAATCAGTCGAATGACTTGAAAAATCTGGAGTTAAGGAGCCATAGTTCTTCATCTTTTAGCATTGATGTTCAAGAGATTGCACCTCATGGTTTGTGGACGAGAAAAGAATGCAAGAAATCACAAAAGAAATTAAGTGGATGTTGTTATAAGTAATGTAAACTGCAACATGTTTTATATACATGTGCTCTAATGTGTTTTTCTTGGCTTAATTTGTCATTAATTAGCTAGTGCTGATTAATTTGTAAATCATATAGTTTTGAATTATTATAGACTTTTATTACATTGTTTTGATAGAACGAGGGCATAAGTTAGACTAATAAAAATCACCAAGAATTGCTCACGCTTGGTTTTCTATAAGAATAAAGTTCAAAACTCTATCATTATACTTGAAAAATCATCTAAACTTTCAACCATTGACTTTAGTGAACAGTTTGGCTTTCCGTAAGAATAAAGTTATAAATTGTAGTATTAAACTTGAAAGATCAACTAAGTTACCATTGCATGCCTCAGTCTTTTTTATTATTAAACTTGAAAAATCAACTAAGTTTGGTTTAGCTTTCGATTTTCCTTCTACTTTTAATGCTTAAGAATTTACCATGTCAAAAGTTAATGCACGCCAAAATTACAAGTTATGAATTATTAACAATATTAAATCTTTTATAATTTTACATTTTACTATTGGTATTAGGCAAAAGTTGTTATGTACTTAACCACTTTACTTATAATAGAGTTAGTATAAAGTGGTCATTCTGCATTTGAAAACTATGGTTGTATTAGGATTAGTATAAATAGTCATATCATGAATATTGTACCTCTTCACTTGCTCAATTTAAGTATAAAATGTGTAATAGTATCAGAAATTAATTGTTGAATGATTGTTTTGCAAAATAAACTTATAATCTACCCACTTTCTTTGCTTAAAATAAGATTACAACAATTTTATGAAATTCGTAATACATACTAAAACTCAATCCATTTGTCTTCACATTGAATGAGATACCACTTGAGTAACATGATTTAATTTTTATTATATGATTATCAACAAATTAATTAAAAATATCTCGAAAATTATGATATGTCTATACATTGAAATTAATTAATTTTTTTATCAATAAATCATATCGATATATTACCATTACTCATCTATCTATTAATATGTATTATTATAGTAAAAAAATATTTTTATTAAAAAATATACGAAATAAAATATTTATATATTGTATAATATTAATGAGAAAATTGTAATTATATATAATATAACATAAATATATATAGTTAATAAGGGGCGGAACTTTATTAGCACCAGTGTGGGCCTAGGTCCACATTGAAAAAAAAAACCCTATTATTACTATT
>BKCP01006183.1:259914-282635 GCA_008636005.1 Striga asiatica
GAGGAGCAGGGGGAGGTGCTGGCGGTGGCTTTGGAGGTGGCGCTGGAGGAGGCGGTGGAGTTGGTGGAGGTTTTGGTGGAGGAGCCGGTGGTGGCTTTGGTGGGGGTGCCGGTGGTGGCGGTGGTTTTGGTGGCGGCGGTGGTTTTGGTGGTGGGGGAAGGCATTGATGATAGAGGATTGGACAATTTATTGCTCATTTGCCATATGCCTAAAAAAAAGTCCTATGTGTTTGATATATTGAAGTTATTGAGTTAAAGTTAGTTATTTATGAAGGTGTTACTTTTTTTATTTTTATTTTTATTTTTTATTATGCTTCATATCAGGAGGCTTTTGTTATTAAATGTGTTGTTGTTTAGTACATCATTTCTTATGTGTGGCTTGGTCCGAAGTTAAGGATTGAAGACTTATTTTGAGTGAGAAATTAATGTATGTGTTGGAACTTTAAGTTTTATAATATATGCCTTATCTATAGTGTTTATGAGAATGATTCCAATTGCTTTTAGATTTCAAGTATAATTAGATTACTATCAAGGGCATCGCAATTATGTAAATATCTAATAATAATAGGTGCTATGTATCAAGGTTCTGAAAATTGAATCGGTCAGTCTATTGTTTCAATAGTCCATTGGTACGATCAGTGATTGAACCGGTTATATCTGTATTTAATTTTAATATTTTTAAACTTATATAATATTTTATATAATGAAATTTATATATAAAACTTTGTTAATTACATATTAAATCAATTTAAACATTCACATATTTAAAATAACTAATAATAACTTATATATATCAATTATATTTGAATATTTATATTTTATTTATATTAAAAGTATTAAACTAGACCGGTTCAAATCAGTTCGGCCAGACCGGTTTTTGGCCGGTTTTGACCGGTTCAACCGGTCGTTGGCCATCTTTTGACCGGTTCGCTGGCAACCGATTTATTCTAGCGAACTGGACCGGTCAACTGATTGGTTCCTTGTCCAACAGGTCGGACCGACTTATTAGTTTACAAAATGGTTTCTTTTTTGTTGTCTTTTGTAGAAGGTGCGAGCTTTCTCTTGGTTGGACCTTTAGATCTCATCAATTGGGTAGTGTCCAAAACCGACCTCCTCCTAGTTTCTACACTTTTTTAGCTTAACAAATCATAAGTGGTTTCAGGTTTCCCATATGCGACGACCTCCTTTGTGTTTAGTAGAAATTTGTGGGTATGCGGTAACCGAGTTACCCGACTCGGGTCGTTTTCTAAGGAAGGCTATTCGGAGCTTTGGTTGCTATTCAATTGTCCAGAAACACAAAACGAGAAAAATAAATCCTGAACATCATAATCAATGATTGGTGGCTGATTTTAAACTAGATTAACTAAGGAAACAAGCAACGAGCAATTAAGCAAGCAATCGAACTAAGAAACCCGAGCTAACTAAACCAGTGAACTCAAAAGCAAGAGAAACGAACTCCATCTAGCACACTTAATAGCTAAAGCCAAAAATCTTACGACGAAATAACCGAGCTCAATATCAAAGTCACGATCTTTCAAGTAGGAATTCACACTTCAACCAACTCTAGCACAATAGATACAAACTAAAAAACAACGAGAATACGGAAAATAACTAAACGAGCAACATAATCCATAAGACGAGTAAGCCCTAATTTACTTCTACTAACTAGATAGCAAAATAGGTGCAAAAATCGAAATTATAAGCCTTTAAAGTAAGTACACACTTCTAATGCATGCTTGATCGAAATCGGAACAAAAAGATATAAACTTGCATAAAAATAGAAGTCGCCGGAAAGTCACCGGAAAAGTCGCCGAAAAATCATAACATAGAGAGAATCTAGAGAGAAATCTAAAATAAAAAGCATTTCCTAAAGTAGCAAAGTAGCAAATGAAATCTATTTATAGTCCAACTCAAAACACACAGCAGAAACACACACATTAAACGAAGCACACTCCCGAGGTTGCGGACAATTCCGCTGGTCGCGAGTCTGGATGAGCGCGGGATCGGCACGAGCAAGCGCGGGCGTGGCGCGAGGAATAGGAAGCACTCTCGACGTCGTGGGTGTATTTGCGCGCGCAAACATGAGGTAAGTGATACTCTCGACCTCGCGGGGTGGCTCGCATAGTCGCGAGTGTGGCTGCGCTTGGCAGGGATCCTTCGCGAGGCACGGACTTCAGCTCAAGGTCGCGAGTGGTGCGAGGGCAAGGCTCTCCACGAGGTCGCGGGTCGTTGGGCGAAGTCGCGAGTGTGGGCAACTTTGGGGCTTTTGATCGACACGGCTCGAAATACTTGGAATGGACTAGCTCAATGGTTCGAAACTTCCCGAAATTGACTCGGAATACTTGGAAAATCTCGTCTCTCGGGACTCGGTTCGACTCTTCTCATCATCCTCGAAATAAACCTGAAAATACACCAAAAAGCACGGAAACGTACGCCAAAATATAAAATAAAAGGAAAGACATAGAAAACACACTAAATACGATAAAATGGACTGGTCGATACTAAAACGATCTTAAAACCGACTCGACTATGCACATAAATCACATAAAAAGGAACACAAAACACAATAAACACTTTGTCTAAGTGAATTATACAGAGACGGAGCTGTAACAGGCCCAAGGGACACTGGGCCCCTCTGAAATTTTTAAATAATCAAGTGGTATTTTAGTAATTTTGCAATAATGAAAAAAATAAAAAAAATATAGGAAACGTTGAAGCACCGAGGAGCAACAGAGAGGAAAAATTGTACCAAAAAAAACCTAATCCCTTGAGATTTGATATAAAACAATAAAAAGAAAAGAGGTCCGTCCATCCGGTTTGGCGGCTCGCCTTTTTCAGTTTCATCCCGTCCGGCCGTCCAACTTCAGTACATCCCCGTCCGTCTTCGGCAAACCTCTTGTTGAAAAANTTGTTCGTCCCTAGTCGAATTTCATCACTTTGAACTGATTTTTTGTTTTTACCTATATGATTTGGGACTTTTAAAAATTGGAAAACTAGAGTCAGACTAATTGGACATATGTTAAGTGTTAACACTAGTTTTGTGTTTGTTAAGAACTTAAGATTGACTTTGGGGAAAAAAAAAATATTAAAAAATAGTGTTTGATTTGATCGGATGTTTGTGAGTGTTTGTGTCGATGTTGTTTGTGTTGTAATTTTCTTTTTAAATCTAACATATTAATGAGTTATTTAGGTGATTTATATGCAAGCTTAGCAAAAAGTTTGATGTTTTTCTTTGGAATGATTGTTTAATGGCATACATCGAAAAAAATATATTTCGGAATGTTATCGTGAGGATATCATGCAACGATTTCAAAACATGAAAAATAGAAGAGAAATGTTATGATCTCTCAATATAACTAGTGCAGAGCCCGTGCGATACACGTGGTGTACAATTTTAAGGCTATTTATCCAGGCTTATAATTATATACATGAATAAAGAAAAATGTACGGGATATATATAGTGGATATATATAGTACGTGACCCGTGCGAGACACGAAATATATTTATTTGGGTAATATTATATTATAAGATGCAATATTAACTAAAATTTTATAATACGTAGGAAAATTGTACAATAAGAAGTATTGGATGAAAGACCTATTAACTTGTTTGATTAAGCTAAATTCTTGATTCATTATTTTGAATGAAATACTGATTGGGGATATTTTTTTTCGTAGGAGGTTGAAGTGAGGAAGACGATGACTCAATATTTTGAGATTTATAATTTATAATTAGTAGAGTAGAATCAATATCTGTTAAGATTTTTAAGAAAAAATCTTGATATACGGAAATCACTTAGATCAGATTTTCTATACAATTAGATAAGATTTTTTGTACAAAGATAAGAAGGAATTTTAAATCTACACAAGCTATAAATATTAGATGTATTGATTTACGTAAATCAATATCTCTATAGACAACCAAACTCTTGATATCTGATTTATTTTTTGTAAAATCAAGATTTTATCTTCCGATCAAATATGCCTTTTTTTTGTTTTACGTACAGTTATTTTTTGTATCGATTTTATGGGAAAAACAATTAAATAAAAATTAATTGATAGAAATTGAATGCATTAATTACTTTTGACTTTTCTTTCTACTAATTCTAATAAATGAGATGGCTCTTTATATAAGTATAAATTAAATATTGGAAAAATCGTTATTCAATGTATGTTGTAATGTATGAATAAGTAATATATATTGTGATAGCTAATAATTGAAATAAACTAAAAAGTATATAAAAATAAGTAATATTCCAATATACTATTAAAAATTTCGAACCAAGTTCTCAAATAATAATACTTGCAAGCGTTCATTTGCAGCTCTAATGCTGCTTATTCTACTCAATGAAATGAAAAACAACAGCTACACAATGCGGCTGTTAAAAATTAAAAAAACAAACTAAAACTATAACCTAAATTATTTTAAAATAAGATAGCAATCATAAGAATTCAGTTAATCTTGTTTAGAATTTTTATTTGTATAATAATCATTATCTTTATTGTTGTAAAATATATATCTGTTAGGAGTGCTATTCAAAATCATACGGGATCAAATTATTAGGTCCGAGTTTGAAGGCCAACATAGCAATTAAAGAGTCTGGTGAATCAAATACTTCTTTAGAATTTTTATTTGTAAAATAATCTTTATCTTTATATTTGTAAAATAAATATCTTTTAGGATAGCTATTCAAAATCATACGGGATCAAATTGTTAGATCCGAGTTTGAAGGCCAACAGATTAATAATGTCCGAAAATCTATATTTAGTAGGCATTAAATGTATTTGGCGGGAAATAACTGCTAAAATTGTTAAATGGTTAATATTTTTCTATATTTAGTAGGCATTAAATGTATTTGGCGGGAAATAATTGCTAAAATTGTTAAATGGTTAATCTTTTTATATAATGATAGATTGTAAGTTATTTTATTGACTTGAGTACTCGGATATATGTACTATATTTATTTAGTCGGCGCTTGTCTAATTTATTTATTTTTACGATTAATTTTTTTTATTATTATTTAGGCCCAATCAATAAAATTCCTAGATCCGTCACTGTCTATATATATATCAAAATATCATATACGTACAACTATATCTTATGTCACAATATCACATGCGTACAGCATTATTATCTTTTGCCATTTTTTTCCATCATGTAAAAGCTCTCAATAATTTGAATCCACATAGTTATGATTATCAAATCATATGATATCACTTTCTCATCCTCATTCGAGCTGTTGGGCCCACTTCTTTCATATTGACAAATTAACGCACGAATATCACAGCTCTGTTGTGTAAAATAACTTTTAGCAAAGCTCTGCAAAATTGGCATCTCACTTTTTGAATCACTAAAATGTTTCATGTGGCCAACTCTATTATTAATATGTAGGGACATCACGAACTAAATTCCAGGTTAATTTAGCCCAAAATTAAACAAACAAATGAACAATTAATGTCGTCATCATCGTTAATAGAATACTTGAAAACACTAGTTCAATTATTCAAGACAATCCCATACCAAACTATTTTCACATACTATAAACAATCCTCAAATCATCGCCAAATGATTACTAATTGTACCCTTAATTACACATACAAAATATGAAAAAACTAGAGAAAAATTGAACATAGATTACATAGAACAATATATATAGTTTTAAGAGGGAAAATGCAAAGGAAATTAAATACACCCATTACCATGAAATAACATCTTCACAAGCTCAAAAATTAATAACACCGGAAATTCAGAAGTCGAAGCATTATTTTCACAACAAAAATATATATTTCTTTGTACCATAATAATTTATTGTCAATTCGACTCGGGATTCGGACCACTCGGGACTTCATGAGCAGCAACACGAAAATCTTCCCGACTCTTTCCACGATTCTCGGAATTATTTTGCAGAGTAGTTTCTCCCTGTGGCGGCGGCACCGAGCCATCTTTTGCACGAGGGGCATTTTCGTCTTTTGATGGTGAAGAAATTCCAAATGAAGATGGAATAATGAGGAAGATGATTAGGAGTAGTATTAGAATGAATGGAAGTAGTGGCTGGGATTTTGTGTAGTTGGTTTTAGCCATGAAAATTTTGTGACCAAGAAAATGAACCACCCCCCAATTGTGTAGCAGAAATCAATATCCATGAACCAAATGAACCTCAATAATGTTCTTGAAAAAAAATAAAAATAAAAATAAAAAAGATATATATTAAGAAGGGAAGTGTTTCAAGACCACATGGGCTGATGTTGTAAGAAGGGTTTGAGTAGCTTGCCTAGCTTGGTCATATATATGAACATCTTGTGTGTGTGGGTTTCCGTGTTTNAATTTGATGCTAAAGTTCCTTTTTTTCTTTGGTCTTGGTAGGGATAATCCTTAATTTGTATAAAATATGAATTTATAACGTACAGAACTACATAATGTTAATTATTAATTCGCATATTTTATAACAAAGTTTTACTATTTTTAATTTCGAAACATAGTTGTCATGCATCGATCATAAGGGAGTAATTGTTTATTGTTTGTACAGTAAAAAGACCAATTAAAACTTAAATTTAACTCAACTTTAACCCAAATTCACTATCTTCCATATTATCAATATAATTAAATAATATCAACCAATCATTTTTACACATCACATTAACTTTAATTACTATTCATCCACTCACATAATTTTAACTAACTATTACTTCCAATCATTTTTCTCATACTTTACAGTAAATCAACTTTAATTATTTTATTTAAATATTATTTTAATATATCCACTAACAACTAAACATACCACCTTTTTTCAAAATTAACTATAGTTACAAAAATAAACCAAATAAAAACTAATTGAATCCATAACCAATCACTCCCTAACAATCTTACTTCTTGTGTATTCTACAAATTAACCTCACTGATTTATACAAAAATAAAAATAAAAACCTCATTGATTTATATATCTCATAAGTCGTATCATACAAATTAACCTTACTAACCTTACTTTTATCTCATATCATATTCCAATAATGGCAACATTTATTATTAGTCATAAGAAAGAATTCTGATTTTCTAGGAGAAAAAAAAAATCAATCAACCAAAACATTTGAAAATATTATATATAGATTAGATATGAACACGATTATTTATCCAATAAGGTCAAACAAATCGTAATTAAAAGTAAAACAGTAAAGTAGGGTCAAGGTAGTTAGCAAGAACAGCAATCGATTTACAACCTTTTCTTCTTGGACTTTTAAGAAATCTATGTACTTTGACTTTGACGTGCATTGGGAAATTACAAAATGAATGATGTTTCGTTTGTATTATAATCTCCTATCATATTCATGTTATGTATTAAATAAGACCATACAAGAAAGCAAAAGCACCGTGGGGTTGAGGTTGTGAAAAAAATTGGCAATTGTCTCCCTCATTGGATGTTTCATAATTAAGCTGTTCTAATGTAAATTGTATTCAATTCCATGTGATAAAACAGTACTCCTGTTCATAATATTTGTCGTTTTGAAAAGTTGCATAATAATTAAAATTTTTTTTACTAATAATAACCTTATTTAATGATAATAAGATCAAAATTAAGAATGAATATGAAAAGGTGTAGTATATTTATTAACTAAATGGAGATAATAATGAAAAAATATGTGTAAAATATTTAAAATGTAATTTATTTAGTTAATAATTTATAAAACTAAAATGACATTTAAAAAGAATATGAGTGAGTATATGGAAATATACGTTCACATCTTATTTGNAATATTAGACCATATTTTATACTTTTGCATGAATTAATATATGGAAATTCCTAATTAATGTATAACTAAGGTTGGTTCCACGAGTTTAAGCGATCAGTTCAATTCAATCTGATAGAAAATTTTAAATAGTGCTGGAATTAATATTCATGAAAGCGAAACTTGACATTGCTGAAGATTCGTTATGCGATCTCAATGTTCATCGATCTTATTCAATGCTTTGTGTATGACCGAAAAAGTTGGGAACAGTAAAGTACAGGTGTTTCTTGGAGTCTTGTTAAGTATACTAAATTATATAAACTGTCGTAAATAATGGACTAACAAATAGTCATTCGTACAAATTAGATTATATTGTAAATAATAGATTATTGTACAAATTAGACTATGAATAATACATTGTGTAAAAATGTCAAAGAAATGTGGCAAAATTTTGCCTATAAATATGGCTCAATTCATTGAGCATGTACACATAAAAATACAAAAAGAAAGAAAGAAGAGAAAGAAATAAAGGAGAGAAAATTTAGTAAAATTTGTCTCCGGTTTATATAATTGTGTTCTTTATTTTCTTAGTATTCATAACACGTTATCAACACGAGCGCTCTACCCGGTCAGAAAGTTATCATGGCAAATCTGGTCAAACTCAAATTTGAAGCTCTTGATATATCTGGAAAAAATTATATTTCATGGACATTGGATGCCGAAATTCATTTGGCTGCAAGGGGATTGGGAGAAATGATAATCTCCCCAAATAATTCATCAATACAAGATAAAACTAAAGCAATGATATTTCTGAGACATCATTGAATGAGGCAATGAAAAATGAATATTTAACTGTGAAAGATCCTGCAGATCTCTGGAAAGCCTTGAAAGAAAGGTATGATCACCAGAAAACGGTGATTCTCCCCCGGGCTCGTTATGATTGGATGCACTTACGCTTCCAAGATTTCAAAACTGTAAACGAGTACAATTCAACAATGTTCCGCATTTGCTCGGTATTGAAATTATGCGGGGAAAACATAACTGATTACGATATGCTGGAAAAAACGTTGTCTACATTCCACGCTTCAAATGTACTTTTGCAGCAACAATACAAGGCAAAAGGCTTTGTAAAATATTCTGAGTTGATTTCTTGCTTGTTGCTAGTTGAACAAAATAATGAGCTGTTGATGAAAAACCATGAATCTAGACCTACGGGGTCTACTGCGGTCCCTGAAATAAATACTGTAATATCTAAACAGGGAACTGGAAATAGAAACAGCCAAACACATGTGCGTGGATATACCTCAGGACGTGGCCGTGGATATGGTCCGGATCGTCAATCCGGCCGAGGCTACAGATTTCACCGAGGGTATAACTCGGGCCGAGAATACAATCGTGGACGAGGCCGTAACTATGTCCAAAATTTTGAAAAGGGGAGACATTTCCAGCCAAAATTTGAACATAACAATGTGACGGAAAATAATGATGAAAAGGCATGTTATCGATGTGGAAGGAAGGGACATTGGGCACGATATTGTCGTGCTCCGAGACACGTTGTTGATAATTATAACGATTCCCAGAGATCAAAAGATAAGAATATAGAAACCAATTTTCTGGTTGAGGAATCCTCTGAAAATGATGCAACACGTGTGGATGATGACTATGGCATTGATGACATATTGAAACTGGATTATGCCGATGCAGTATTTGAAGACAGAGATGAAATGACCAAGAGAATAATTGATGATCTATTTTCTGTATGATTGATAAAAATTTCTAAGTATGATTGTAATAATGTGTGAAATTAATCAATAATATTTTTATTTTTGTTTTAGATCATGGAACAATCCCGAATGCAAAATGAAGATTTATGTCTTGCAGATTGTGCCACTACCTACACTATACTTAAAGACAGAAAATATTTTGTTCACTTAGAAACAAATAAAGCGAAAGTGAACACAATATCAGGATGTGCAAAGATAATTGAGGGGTCTAGAAAGGCCATATTTTTTATGATGGGAGGTACAAAATTTACAGTGAATGATGCGTTATTCCCCCAAAATCAACAAGAAACTTGTTGAGTTTTAAAGATATCCGAATGAACGGATATCATGTTGAAACAATGAATACAGGGGGAGATGAATATCTTTGCATTACCTCAAATATTGCGAGAAATAAATGTGTTTTGGAGAGGTTACCCGCTTTATCCTCGGGTTTATATTACACCCGCATCAATATAATCGAGGCTTATGCTGCAACCAATTCAAAGTCGAATGAGATGTTTAAACTTTGGCATGATCGACTTGGTCACACTAGCTCGATAATGATGAAAAGAATTATTGAAAATTCTAATGGTCATCCATTAAAAAATCAGAGGATATTACAAACAAATGGAATTGACATGTGCCTCATGTTCTCAAGGAAAATTGTAGTGAGACCATCACATACTAAAGTCGGACATGAATCACCATTATTTTTAGAAAGGATTCATGGTGATATATGTGGACCTATTCATCCACCTTGTGGTCCATTCAGATATTTTATGGTATTGATTGATGCCTCTAGTAGATGGTCTCACGTGACCTTGTTATCCACTCGAAATGTGGCATGTGCTAAATTACTCGCCCAACTTATTAAATTAAGGGCTCAATTCCCAGATTATGTTATCAAAAGAGTCAGACTTGACAATGCTGGTGAGTTTACATCTCAAGCATTTAATGATTATTGTATGACAGTGGGAATTGATGTTGAACATCCTGTGGCACATGTTCACACTCAAAATGGTCTACCAGAATCATTAATTAAACTATTGCAACTTATAGCCAGACCATTAATAATGAGGACAAAGCTCCCCACTTCAGTATGGGGACATACTATTCTGCATGCAGATGATCTAATTCGAATAAGACCAAGTACATACCATAATTACTCGCCATTACAGTTGGCATATGGCCGAGAACCAAACATTGCACATATAAGAGTTTTTGGTTGTGCAGTGTATGTATCAATTGCTCCACCCCAACGTACAAAAATGGGGCCTCAAAGAAGGTTGGGAATATATGTTGGATATGAATCTCCATCAATAATCAAATACCTTGAGCCAAAAACAGGTGATTGTGGTAGCAATTTTTACCAGAGTAGAATCAAAAGATTCGAACACCGGGTCGTGTCTCAAGGAAGGTTGGCCGGATTATCTTGTACGTATATTCAATAACAAAAAGAGAAATTAAATCCTAAACACTCTAATTCAATTGAGTGGTTTTGATTATCAATTACGAGATTAACTACAAATGATTCTCAAGCAAGACAAATTCGAACTCACAGCTTCAAACAAGATTCAAATAATTGCAAAGGGACTAGGGTGTCGGGGATAATCGTTTCCGGTTCTCAATACATTTAACGGGCAATCAACTACTCGGCTAAAGGACTCGAAAAACCAATTCATCTAGAGATTTATTCTCAATAACTCACGTAACAAGAGAATGAACATAAACGAACAATTATCAAGTCAATCAACATATAGACAATACGTTACCAAACAAGTCTATTCTAAACGAGCCTAAGTCGATCAATTTCTCCCCTTTCGGTTCTAAGAATCAATTTAGTGGATTAAAATGGTGATCAGTCATTCAACCCAAGGATTAACACAACTCGAATAGATTGAGTAATCAACATTCATACAAACGAAAGTGAACCGGAACAATTATCCCCTAACCCTAGTTAACGAATTTAGCTACTCATCATCAATTCAACATCAACATACACATCAATCCAAGCCATCATAATCATAGATAAAACGAAAAAGAAAGAAAGCTTATGATTAATAGTGGATCCAGTGTCGAAAATCAACGAACAATCCAAATCCAAAGTCTAATCTTGGAGTTTTCACTATCCAAGATTGAAATTTAAGCAAAACCAAGTGAAGAATGTGTTCTGTATGTGAAAAAATAAAAATACAATGTCTGGGAATGATAAAAAACGCTTAAGGTTCGATCCCTTAAACCCCTTTATTCGAAATTCCATAAAAAACGCATCTGCTGAAAACAGACCTTAGCGGCGCTAACCCCATTTTTGCTAAAATAAAGCCTTCGACGTCGCTACCTCCTCGCTAAGGCCAAACCGTCGTTAGTTTTCACACCCTTAGCGCCGCTAACCCCTTAGCGGCGCTAGGGTCTGGGCAGCTTCCGATTTTTAGTTTTCCGGGCTCGTGGACTCTCGGCTAACATCTCTCGGGTCCTTCCCGAGCTAGAAAGTCAATCCTTTGTTGTTTGGTGGCACGAATTGGGATGAAACACTTAGGAACCGGAACGACCTGAAACACCAAAATCGGAAGACAACACGAAAAGCAAGGAAAATAGAGATAAAAACAAAGAAAATACTAAACACATCAAAATAAAGGTAAAACACGAGAAACGACTAGACGGACCGGTAACACCTAAGAAACGACCTAAAACGGGGGAAAAAACACGCAAAACATAAACAAAAATAGCAACAAAAATGGGACAAACAGTGATGTTTTTACAGATCGATTTGATGATTGTCATTTTAATGAAGAATTATTTCCCCAATTAGGTGGGAATGAAAAATCAATTGAGAGAAATATTGAATGGAGAACATCATCACTATCATATCTTGATCCTCCCATTAAACAAAGAGAGCAAGAAGTTCAAAAGATTATACATCTGCAGAATATTGCAAATCAATTGCCAGATGCATTTACTGATTTAAAAAGGGTGACCAAATCACATGTGGCAGCTGTAAATGCCCCTGCTCAAATTGAGATTCCAAAAGAAATGCCAAATGATAATATGCAAAATGAGTCAAAGACACGCTTGAAACGAGGAAGACCAATTGGGTCTAAAGATAAGAATCCTCGAAAGAAAAGAGAAATTCAAGACTCGAATTTGAAAAAGAATCAAGATGATGAAAAAATTTCGGAAAGAAATGAAAATATTGAAATTTCCATTATTTACGTGAATATTGGAAATATTTGGAAGCGTGATGAGTTCATAAATATTGATGATGCATTTGCATATATGGTATCGAAAGATATTAATAATGAAGTTGAGGATCCTGAACCAAAATCTGTAATTGAATGTCGGAAAAGACATGATTGGGATAAGTGGAAAGACGCCATCCAAGCTGAGTTAGATTCGCTCAATAAACGAAAAGTTTTTGGGCCTATTTTCATTACACCAAAAGGCATAAAACCTATTGGATACAGATGGGTTTTCATCAGAAAAAGAAATGAGAAAAATGAGATCACGAGATATAAAGCTCGCCTTGTAGCATAGAGATTCTCCCAAAGGCCTGGGATTGATTATGATGAAACATATTCCCCTGTCATGGATGCAATTACTTTCAGATACTTAATCAGTTTAGCTATCCATGAAAATCTTGAGATGCGTCTCATGGATGTTGTGACTGCTTACTTATATGGATCATTAGACACATACATTTACATGAAAGTTCCTGAAGGAATCATAATGCCCGAAGCACTAAACTCCAAACCTAAAGAGTTATGTGCGATAAAACTACAAAGGTCCTTATATGGCTTGAAACAATCCAGGCGTATGTGGTATAATTGTTTGAGTGAACAATTACTTAAAAGGGGATAATTAAATGATCAAATATGTCCGTGTGTCTTTATAAAGAAATCACATGATGGAGTTGTGATAATTGCTGTCTATGTTGATGATCTTATTATTATTGGAACAGCAAATGAAATTCGAGAAGCAGTCATTTTTCTGAAAGGCGAATTTAAAATGAAAGATCTCGGAAAAACTAAATATTGCCTCGGCTTACAGATAGAGAGGGTACAAAATGGGATATTTGTTCATCAATCTAACTATACTAAAAGAGTACTGAAACGATTTAATATGGACAAAGCTAATCCCCTTAGTACTCCGATGGTTAATCGAACATTGGATGTTGAAAAGGATCCATTTCGACCTTGTGAAAAAAATGAAGAAATACTTGGTCCTGAGGTACCATATATGAGTGCAATAAGAGCTCTTATGTATCTTGCTAATTGCACTAGACTAGATATATCTTTTGCTACCAACTTGTTAGCAAGATATAACTCGTCACCTACGAGGAGACACTGGAATGGAATCAAGCATATATTCCGTTATCTCCAAGGAACAACCGATCTGGGATTATTTTACTCAAATGATAAAAAACATGAAATGATTGGTTTTGCAGATGCAGGATATTTATCAGACCTACATAAAGCGAGATCTCAAACTGGCTACGTATTCACGATTGGTGGAACTGCATTTTCTTGGCGTTCTCAGAAACAAACACTAGTTGCTACATCTTCAAATCATGCTGAAATCATTGCACTTCATGAAGCAACTAGGGAAAGTATCTGGCTCAGAAACATGACTCAACACATTCAACAAGCCAGTGGATTATCGAATAATAAAGATCCGACGGTGATATTTGAAGACAATGCAGCATGTGTCGCTCAAACCAAAGAAGGATACATTAAGAGTGACAGAACTAAACATATTCCACCAAAGTTCTTCTCGTACACTCAAGATCTTGAAAGGAACAAACAGATCAAGATTCAATACATCCGATCAAGTGATAATGCAGCTGATTTATTTACTAAACCGCTCCCAACTACAACATTCCGAAAACATGTCTATAACATCGGAATGAGACATCTTCAAGATTTGCACAGATGATTACTCGAGGGGGAGCATGTGCGGCTGTACTCTTTTTTCCTTATCTCGGTTTTTTTCCCATAGGGTTTTTCCAGATAAGATTTTTAACGAGGCAGCATAAACGCACATTTAATAGTGATAATTCTAAGGGGTGGAATGTATCTGATGGCAACAAGATATAATTCCTCATGATGACTAGAAGACACTGGAGTAGCTGTACTCTTTTTCCTTTGATCAAGTTTTTCCCACTGGGTTTTCTTGACAAGGTTTTAACGAGGCAACACGTGGATACTCCACTAAAGATGATCTATTTGAGGGGGAGAAATATTGTGCTTCAAAAATGATCAGGTTTTTGTCCCACCTGGTTTTCCTAACATGATGAATGACTAATGTACATTTTATAATTGTTAGCCCAAGGGAGAGTGTTGTAAATAATGGACTAACAAATAGTCATTTGTACAAATTAGACTATGGTGTAAATAATAGACTATTGTACAAATTAGACTATGAATAGTACATTGTGTAAAAATGTCAAAGAAATGTGGCAAAATTTTGCCTATAAATATGGCTCAATTCATTGAGCATGTACACATAGAAATACAAAAAAGAAAGAAAGAAGTGAAAGAAATAAAGGAGAGAAAATTTAGTAAAATTTGTCTCCGGGTTATATAATTGTGTTCTTTATTTTCTTAGTATTCATAACATAAACATTAATATTTGACCTTGTGCATTTTACACAAATGTAATTAATAAAGTATTATATATTTATATGGATATAATATTAAAATTATAAGTAAGAAATTATAGTATATTTTAATATAGCATATTACAAGTTATATTTATGCATACAATATAAAAATTATAAGTTAGATAATGATACTATGTTTTAAAAATTCGATCATTGGTTAAAATAAATAATACATAACGATTTGATTGCATATGTATTACTATATTGTTTGCGTAAAATGTAATAAATAATGTAATTCAATAATTTTGAGGGATCATGACCAATTATTTAACCAAAAAAATAATAAATTTATTATAACAATTGCTTATGCGAATTTAAGAAATTTTACTATGACGTTAAATAAATTAATTTATTAAAAAAATAATCGCTTAATCAGATAAAAAATATAATATTGATTTTAGAATAAATAACTTGAAAAAAAAATCACAATATATTTTTTTATGTTTATGTAAATGTCATGTGAAATATAATTATTAATTTTAATAATAACAATTATATGATACAATAAAAAATAAAAATATTACACAATTAATATAAAATGTAACAGTTTTTGTCTTAGTTAACCCAAAAAAAAAATTGCACAAAAATATTTTATTATTAATGAGATAAGATGGATTAATGTAATAATAATNTATAGATGTGGCTCTACACAGTGTGTTAAATATCACGGCCAAATTAGACATATACATTTGGAATGACCGGGACAAAAGTAAACCTACCTCATGCTATGAACTATCAATATATAATTAATTTTATTATGTAATTTAAAATTGAATATATAAATCGTAATGAGGTAGAATTTATAAATTAACAGAATCGTAAAATATGTTGATAGTATTGAAAAATTATAAAAATTGATGAGAAAAATAATATTTCAAAAATAATACTTTAGGTTTGAGAATGAATCTTTCAATCGAAGGAGATGTGATGGTTACTGTAAAATAAGTTTGAAAATGAATTTTCAGTTGGAGATGATCTTACACCGTAAAAACTTTGACAGATTCTCAAACCTCTTTCAGGAGATACTACACACTACCATTACATCATTCACACATAAGTACTACTACAATCTTTTAACTTCAAGAACAAAAGCAAGACGAAGAAACAAAGAAACAGAATACACACATAGTCGAAGAGTGATTTCGCAATAATGGGTGCTAGAGCTCAAACTAATGCCATTCAATACCGCCAAGTGTGGTACGGCCCACACCTTCCCATGCATCGTTCTTGCAACCAACTTCTTCAGTGTCCACACCTGCCATATCGTCATTCCACCATCCGCCACCATTCTCGTCTGTCAAAAACATATATTCTCCCAACTTCAACGCAAGTACAAGAATGTTAAGAGATCAATCGCAGAACAAAACAAAAAACGAAAAAAGTAAATTACTCACAGTGATTGAAATGAGGGATAGACTCATCATTGGCAGGAAAGTTCCTTTTCACCCTCGGCCTAAGTGCTGGTTTTGAGTCCTCTCCAAGAACTGCCATCCGCTTTCGACCAGCTGGCTTATCTTAATGACCGTATAATATTCCATACAAGAAAAAAGAGGCACATATGTTTAACTGTTGTGTAGGAGATACTTTTTTGATTCGGACAAGTGCTGTGTTACAAACCCATCTTTAAAAATTTGGGACAATAAGAAAGTTCAAGAAAAATGGAGCTGAATTCAACAAACTGGGAATGCTAATCTGAATGGGAGAAAACTGCTGACTAAAAGGACTACATTTATATAACATATAAAAATCATTCAATCAAATTTGAACGCATAACATACGTTTTATCTCGCCCAATGAGATAATGAAATAAACTAAGTTGAATGAAAAAGAGTTCAGTTTTTATTTTCATTTTTGAAGTTACTTTTTTTTTTTTTTCTTCTGAATTACAAAGAAAAAATCACGGGCTGCCCTCTCGACAGGACTTCTTCATATATGTAAGGATATTGCTTCTATCTATGCACGTATATTACTTTGTATATAATCTTTACAAAAGTGATAGGCCATATACTCATAGCTATGAGTCCATACTGAAATAGCTTTAATATACACAACTCCACATATAACTGGTTGAAGCAGATTGAATTATGGATGAAATGTTTGAAAGTGAGTGATCAAATAGGTTAATATAGTTTCCTAGTATTGCATACCCCAGTTTTAGGGTAAAGGACTAACTAATTTAGAAACATGTACAAGGCAACATTTTCTAGATTTCAACCTTACATATAAATTAACATCAACATATAAGAGGCTTTGTAAGAATCTTAAAATTTAATTGAATATGCAAACCTTCATTCAGATTTTTTCTCTTCTGTGTTTCATGAATGTGATCGATGCAGAAAATGTTGGTATCATTATCTGAACTTGAAGTGTCTAAACCTTTGGAGTTCTTTTGAACATTCTTGAACATGTCAAAAGCACCATCAATCAAAAACTTTGATTCTTCTTCCCGTTCTTCCTTTTTCTGACTTCCTCCATTTACACTCTTATCAGAATTTTCTCTGATTACTGGACATGAAAAGGGCAGCTCTTTCCCCTGTGTATTACATTCTTTACTTCATCATCTATTTCTTAAATGACATAAGAAGATATACAAACCTATTTAACCTGTTCTCTCACAATTTGATGTCTACACTTCTTGTACTCTAAGATAACTTTAACCTATGAATCAGATAACTTCAATCATTTCAAAATTTCTGAACAACCCCTTGAGTCAATTCAAAAATATGACCTCACAACGAGGCAAATTAAGCAATTACTAAATTGGAAGACCATAACTAGAAAATAAAATTACTTCATCTGAGCCTAAAATAAATCCATGTTTCACAGTGGATACTATTGTTGTTAGTTGATGTGCAGCAGAAAACCAAAAAATTTGTAATAGGTTTTTGTGAATAAAAACAAGCATTTATACATATGTTAAAAAGTGAAGCCCACAAATTATGACTTCCCCTCCACATGAAGCAAAATATAATGAGGTTGCATTAAGGTTTGAGGATTTCGACTCAGAGCTGATTTCAAACATCAAATAAGAAGAATTGAAATCATACGTATCATTTCAAGTGGAGATAAAACAAAAATAAAATAAAAAATCAAACATGCTAAAGATTTAAATTCCATCACACCAGGCAAATTCTATTATTTGATTTTTAGAATTTGAAATCCCTCTGTAAAATTCTTCAACCGAATACAGCTAATTAGAGCGCCGGCACACACACACACACACACACACAGCGAGAGAGAGAGAGAGAGAGAGACCTGAACCGATGTGGGTAGCACAGAACTTCTGTGCAACTTGCTGTTAAGAAAATCAGAAAGCGAGGGCCTTGTACCCTTACGATTAGGAGCTTTGATGTTCGCATCTCCCTCACAATCACTATACCAGAAACCAAAAAGATAACTTTTTTTTTTGTGGAATAAAATATATATGTATTGTGAAAATCAGGCAGAGTTAAAAAATAAATAAATAAATAAAAAAAAAATGGGAGAATAAAAGAGAAACAATAAGAAATTTGAGATGTACCGATGGGAGGAGAGGAAGGTAGAAGTAATGGAGCGTTGGCCAATTGGCCTAATAAGCGGGCACTTGTTGGACTTCATATCTTCCCTTCGCAGCTTTCTTTCTTTTCTCCTCTTGAGCTTGCAGCTTCTTTGATTTAATTTCGTCATCCATTTTTTGGCGCCAAATGTCAAATATATTGGCGGTTCTCAAATACAAACGGGCCCACCACTACTTGTATGACCCAACTCAATATGGGTTAGACCTACGTCTCTTTGGGCCGGGTCCGTTGGTGGGAGAATTGTACTATTTGACAAGTCAATAATTCATAGGTAATTTTGAAAAAAAAAATAATAATTCATAGGTAAAGCTTTTACCTTTACTTACATCTACAGTTCTACACCTTTGGATCCTTGACAAAATCCTCTCCAGTTGTTTCTTCTCCGGTGAGTACAGTTCCTTCTTTTGGATATCCAACGTCCTTGAATTGAGCACATCTTAGATTTGGTGTCTGAATATGGATATTAATTTGGATTGTCTTTGTGAATTTGTGCTTGGGCGTGTCAGGAATCGAGTTGAAACAGGCGATTCCTTCTTTTGATGTTTTGTTGATACGGTGTTTTTGGGTATTTGTTTAGTATTGTAAATCTGTGGGTGAATGAATTGAGGGCAAGGAAATTCATCTGTAGTTGATCTCAAGTCAAATTTGTAGATCTGTGATTGTCTATTACTCAAAGATCTATTTGAATTGATTCTGTGTTGTGAGTATATTTGTGAGTGTATTTGTAGGGGTGATGGACAACTGTGTTAGCTAATTGCAACCCTCAAAATGAGAAGAAAAAAAATAAAAAATCCCCATGTTTCTAACAGCTGCTCGAGCTATTTACCTAAAGGTTCCTAGTCTGTCTTTCGTAATTTGGCAGCTGGGATGTTTGCAGTCAAACTGGAATTATTCCCTTGTATGTTTTATCAAAACAAGCCCTTTGGGATCGTATCTAATTTGCAAATACAAGTGGTAGTTCATACTTTAAACGAGCATGGAAACATGAACAAGTACTTCTTCACTTGTTCTTGAAAGCCTTTAGCTGCTTCTGAATTATTTTTCTCTTCTTTCTGTTTTCATCTTCCATAATTTACTCACTAGCTATATGTTGATTCTTTACACTATTTGTTTTGTTTGTAACTGATTTTCATATTGGCTTATTGTAACGATGTTTTCTTAAAATTTGTTGGTACCATATTGTTAAAAACAAGACCATGAGTGAGGTTTCTTCTGCTATAATGAGCGTGTAGTTTACTAATTTTTAATGATTATAAACTTGAAACTGTTAATGTTATCCTTGTAACTTAGACGTCACTTGCTTGTGAACAGTCCCTAGTTTTCCAAAAAAATTGTTTTTACTCCCAGAATCAAGAGAGCTTTTACCATTATGTTGAATCTATAGTCATACTAAGATCATTAGTAACTTCCTTTAGTTTTTACTTGTTGTCAAATGGTTTCTTTTACTGTTTCTGACTTAATACACATTTAGTCATTGTGTTCCATATTTGTGACTACAATATTATTGTACAGCAATAGCTGGCTTTTTGCATGTATCCTTACAGCTGTATAATGCTTCAGATGGTACAATAAGAATTAGTATTGCATCTGATTCAAATTTCTGTTACTATGAATTCTTTTCGATTTCGTTTTATTGAATATATTATTCTCGTCTATATCTGGTGGTACATTTGTTCTTTTGTCTCCTTTACTGTCATACCATTCCCCGTATTAATATAACAATATACGTTTGTTTCAGCTGGTAGAAAAGTATTTGATGAGATGGATTGGCAAGGGCAAAAGCTAGCTGAGCAGCTTATGCAGCTGCTGTTGGTATTTTTTGCAGTAGTTGCCTTCATCACGGGATATGTTTTGGGATCTTTTCGGATGATGATACTTATTTATGCAGCTGGAGTTGTGTTAACTTCGCTGATTACTATTCCTAATTGGCAGTTTTTCAATCGTCACCCGCTCGTTTGGTTGGACTCAATTGAAGCGGAGAAACACCCAAAGCCAGAGCGCGATCCGAAGAAAAAGACATCAAAGAAATAGTTATGATGTGACGAAAGGAGGTATAACTTGACTTGCGGATTAGACGAACATTTTGGATATGGCTGTACTTTCTCATAAATACTGTTGTTGGGTAGACTTATGCTACTGTTTTGAACTAGATTATAAATCCTATATAGTGATAATCGTGCATGCATCTATATATTGTTTTTCTGGAATCAGTTTCTTCATTTGAGGGGTAGGTTATCATCATCATCATCATCAGGACCTGCATTATTCAGCCAACAAAAGACCTAACATTTGCAAAAATTCAAAATTGGTCCTATAATTTGGCTAAATTTTAAAAAATTCACCCGTCAATGACCACTTTCAACTGCGTTCAATAATTTAATTTAGCTTTAATCAGTTTCAATCTAATTTTATCCGCACCCTGTATAAAAATGTGACGTGGCAGTTTTTTGATGTGACATGGCATGATTGTGGCTTATATGGCTAGATTAGAAAAGGCAAAAATAATATTCCATTCCACATTATTAAACCTAAATCCACAAGGTCAACACTCAATTTCACAATCTTAGCAAAAAACATATTAGGTCAATGCCTGCTGTCTGCCGCCGGCCGCTATTGCTGGCCGGGTGAGGCTTTTCTTTATGTCATCAGCTGTTAGGCAGAATAGGCAGAATAGTGTGAATTGTCAGCAGATAACTTCGGCAAGCTACAACCCATGCTTCTCATGAAAACCTACATTTTCGGCCGAAACACGTTTCGGTCTTACACAAAAAGTTGATAATTGAGGAAAAGTTGGAAAAATGTAAAAACAGGTGCAAGAAGCTGATCGCCGACTAGACCTGCGTTTGATCGGAATGTTCACATAAATCTCTGCTTATTCATCGCATATATGTCACATAGTTTATTGCACAATTTTTATGCACTTTTCAATTAAATTCGTCTATCTATTGCATATATTATCTGTATAATGAGATCACACTTACTCAATTATCTTCGCATTTCTATTGCATAGTTTATCGTATAATTACATCGCATTTGCTCAATTAACTTCGCATGTCTTTCGTTTAGTTTATTGCATAATGAGATCGAACATGCTCGATTATCACTTCGCCTACTTTATCGCATAATGAGATTGCTATTCCTCGATTATCAATTTACCTGTCTTTTACTTACATAATGTGATTCCACTTGCTCGATTATCACTTCGCTTTTCGTTCGCCTAATTAATCGCATAATGTAATCGCACTTGCTCAATTGACTTTGCCTTTCGATCGTATAGTTTATCGTATAAGTAATTAACACTTGCTTAATTAACTTCGTCTGTCTATCGCATTTATCGCACTTTATAAATTAAACTCTCTTGCCCATCGTATAGTTTTTCGCATAAATATTTCACACGCCTTTTTATCCCATAGTTCATCGCATAATTTTGCACTTGCTTGATTAGCTTCAATTGTCTGTCGCACAGGTTATCACATAATTATTTATCACTTGCTCGATTGTCTTTGCCTGTCTGTTGCATAGTTTATCACATAAATATTTCACACTTTAATCAATTATCTTCGACTGTCTTTCGCATAGTTTATCGCATAATTATTTCACACTTTATCATTTATCATTGCCTATCTGTCGCAAAGTCTTGCCTAATTCGTTTCCCATTTTATAAATTATCTCCGTGTATTTGTCGCATAGTTTATCGCCTAATTCGTTTTTTACTTTATCAGTTATCTTCGCCTATCTATCTCATAGTTTATCGCATAATTATTTGACACTTCATCAATTATCTTCGCCTGTCTCTTGCTTAATTATTGCAAAATGAGATCTCACTTGCTCGAGTAACTTCGCCTCTATCGCATAGTTGATCACATAAGTAATTCACACTTCTTCAATTAAATTCACCTGTTGCATTGTTTATGTCACATTTGTTTCGCACTTTATCAATTGACTTTTTCTGTCTGTCGCATAGCTTATCGTATAACTATTTCGAACTTTATTAATTATCTTCGTCTGTGTGTCGCATAGTTTA
>BKCP01006183.1:284183-318910 GCA_008636005.1 Striga asiatica
GTAAAATGTGAGGAAAGAGCATTTTACCCAAATTCCCTTTTCAAGCTATTAGGACCTGCAATAGCAGCTTTACCCCCTCCATACTTGTTGTTGAAGTCATCCTTAACACGCTCTAAAAATGCAATCGGTAACTGTCGACCCGCAGATTCAACAGCAACAACACAATATGCTGCAAAATGCATGGTAAATTAATCATTCAAAAAACATACATTACGTTGTCACAATTTATAAAAATAAAAAATAAAAAACTCTGGATTCTCTAGAAAGATTATGGAAATCTCTCTAAATCTCTCTAGTGGTGAGGTTGTGCCCAAAATAAATCCTTCAAGACCATACCCTTTTACTCTGTCCAGAACCTGATGTTTTTTTTAATTAAGTTTTATTGTGGCCAACTGTGCTTCAGGTTGAATCAGGAATGGAGTGAGTCTAAAATTAAAGGAATCTGAACTTTCCATTTTTATCTTAAAAAAAAAGATAACAAACAAAAATGCAATAAAGAGGGTGGGGTTGGAGATCTCAAACCTCATTGGTTACACAAGATTAACCTGCTCGGATACCATAAAGGTAGATATCAACAACCATTGAAGAAGCAATATGAATACAAAACGGATTCAAACCAGAGAAAGCAAAGGAAAATGAGTTAGCGAAAGCGGTTATGAATAGCAGAATTGAGAGACAACAACAACAACAATTACAACAACATAGCCTTTAGTCCCAAGCAAGTCGGGGTAGGCTAGAGATGAAACTTAAGAGAAACACAAAAAGACTCGAACCAAAAACGAGAGAGAGAGAGAGAAAGGAGCAAAAGTCACGGTTCTGACACGTTGATAGCGAGCCTCCAAGCGCTCCTATCCACCGCTAAATCCTTGGAGATATTCCAATCTTTAAGGTCTCTCTTAACCGACTCTTCCCAAGTGAGTTTAGGCCGACCTCTACCTCTCTTAACATCCTCGACCCGCTGAAGAACTCCCCTACGCACTGGTGCATCAAGAGGCCTCCGTTGGACATGTCCGAACCACCTCAGCCGATGTTGAACCAATTTCTCCTCAATTGGGGCCACCCCGACCCTATCTCGAATATCCTCAGAATTGAGAGACAACACTTTTTTTTTTTCTTAATTCAATCAAAATAAACTCCTCTTCAAACAATAGAATAGGAGTCTTAAATAGATCTCCTAACAACCCTAATGAAAGGACTAGGATAAATATCTTTCCTATAATTAACTATACTTCCTACCAAATCCAGAACTAATAATAATAATAAAATAAAAATAAAATTAAACCAATGATGTCAAACGATAATGATTGTCCAGAAAGACCAACACAATATCGTCTCCATCATTCTTCCCCATTAGAAGGATTTGCCTCTGAATGGGCACAGCCTTGTCTTCATTGGTGGCTTCACTGAATCAACACCCTTCTCGTCTTCATTGGTGACTAAAACATTCAAGGAAACTAATAGGTTCTTTAGCTTCGTCATCATTCTCGACCAAATCAACTCGGATTGAGCATGAAAATCACTTCATATCGAAAGATTGGGCTGTCGGAGGCTCGAGGAAATAGAGACAAGTGACACAACCTTTCGACCAAAGGGCTCAGCCTTCAACCAATCAAAGGACTCAACCAACCAGGATCGACGAAGAGCAAACATTGGCTCGACGTCCCCCGTCACGTTTGCCTCAGCCACATGGTCCTTGTCATAAAAATGAGGCAGATTCTCATATTCGGTCGACCCCTCGTCATAAAAAAGAGGCAGACCCTCTTATTTGGTCGACCCCTCGTCAACAAAAAGATGCGAACCTTCATATTCGGTCAACCCCTGCTCATTCAAGAACTCGGCGGCTTATAAGCCCCTGGAAAATTCAGGGATCTCGACCCAGAACGATGACATACAATGCTGATCATCAGCGAACCGACCCTCATCTCACGCCGCCATCTTACCGAATAAATTTACCTCGAATACTCTGTTTGACGCGCGTTTTGTATGATTGACATGGTCACATGTGGCCAGTGTCGGGCGAATGTCCTCGACTGCCGCCGAAAAGAGCTTCACACAGGCGGCACAACGCCGCGATCTTGGCGTCGCGCTTGTGGTCTGCGGCTTCGTTCCTCTTGGGCGGCATGGCGTAAGAATCATATTGGTGTGCTGATACCAACTGACGTAGTGAAAGCGTAAACGAATGGGAGAATTGAGAGACAACACTATTTTTTTCTTAATTCAATCAAAATCAACTCCTCTTCAAACAATAGAATATGAGTCTTAAATAGATCTCCTAACAACCCTAATGAAATAACTTATCTACCAAGAATGAAGTAGGATAAATATCTTTTTTATAACTAAATATACTTCCTACCAAATCTAGAATTAATAATAATAAAATAAAAGAAATAAATTAATTACACAAATGATGTCAAACAATCATGCTTGTCCATAAAGGCCAACGTAATCTCGCCTCTCAGGAAGATAATAGCAGCTGCAATGTTACTCTTGTATTATTTAAAGCCATAGAAGGTCATACAATGTCTTATATGATCAAAAGCTAAGAAAGGAACTAAGAACAAGACTCTAACTTTATCAACACAAAAGGTAAAACACTACCTCCTATGAATGGATGTCTCATGCATACGTTCAAAAAGATAATTAAACATGGAGAATTCTTGATTTTGGTATTAATATGCTATTAAATAATCATAGTAACAAATAATAATAATAATAATAATAATAATAATAATAATAATAATAATAATAATAATAATTTGAAATGAACATGCAAAAAATAAAATGACCAATTGATCCAAACAAATCAAATTAGTAGAAAGAGATGGATCATATCATACTGAATCCATTGTGGACAAGGTAATTGAAGGTATGGCCATCACAATTGTAAGTGAATTTGTTATTAGAAGATGGCAATTTTTGGAGACATTGTGAAGCGACCGACGTGAAGTTTCCTTTGAACTCTGTGTAATCAGCCAAAACTGCTGTCCCCCTCGCCACAAAACTGTAGATCAAAGTTTGTTGACCCATCACACACACACACATACACCAAAATTCTTCTAATACTTTTCTTTATTGTTACTATTCAAACCGAAAACCCATAATCTAAGAGGAGATCAGAAAAAGAAAATAAGAGCTAAGAAAAATGGAGAGAGACAGAGAGTGAGATAAAAAAAGAAAACAATTGAAACTTGCAAAAGGTGGGTATGTGTCGATGATGGAGACAACAAGAGGAAGTGATTATGTGTGGAGGAGAGGGAAATTGGGAAGGGAGGTGGCATTGTATATTTATAGTATGTTACTGTTTGAAATTGAATGTTTCTATCATTTCAACAATTTTGTTTTGTTTTGATTATATTTTTAACTTATGATCTAATTAGTATTAAGAGCTAAGAATTATTTTGCGGAATCCCTGATACTTATTAAAAAAAGAAATAACTATTACACCCACTCTGAAGACGTACTATGTCTTTCACACTGCCAGTTAACAAGTAAATTTTTTTACCCAACCGAGTACGAAACGAATTAGGCGACAAGTGAAGAAGAAAATTGAGAAAGTGCGAAATAAGTATAATAACTATTACACCCACTCTGAAGATGTACTATGTCTTTCACACTGCCAGTTAATAAGTAAATTTTTTTACCCAACCAAGTGCGAAACGAATTAGGCGACAAGTGGCGAAGAAAATTGAGAAAGTGCGAAATAAGTATACGATAAATACTGTGATACACAGACAAAACTGTACCCTTTTCTTTTTTTTTTCTTTTTTTTTTTNCTTTTTATTTTTAATAGCCAGCCCGTTTCGCGGCCCAGGAGAGTGTGGCGGCCCATTTTGGCGAAGGTCCAGTTCACGCTAGCTTCAGACACGCTCGGGCCGTCCGGCCGGATATCAGCCCGCCCGCGGTCCGCTCCCTCGCAAGTGTAGAGAGTGTGTTTGTACAAAAAATAAATAAATAAATATGTTCAAAATGAGTTTTTTTGGTTAACCAGAGTTAATTTTGAAAAAACTGGTATGATTAATTGTTAGTGAGATTTTGATTTTATATTAACATAAAATTTAAAATAAAATAATTAAAGTTAATTTAATGTAAAAGTATAGGAGAGATAGTGTAAAATGATAGTTAGTTAAAATTATGTGAGAGGATGAATAATAAGTTAAAATTGATGTTATGCGTAAAAAAGATTATTTAACGTTGATGATAATGGAATATGAATTGAGTATAAATTGGATTATGAAATTGCTCCGATTGGTGATCCAGACACATGGCCGCTGGTCGGATGGAACTTACTACCACATTGGAAGAGGATCATCACGAAGGCTGGACTCGGTCGCGCGCAAACGAAGCGTCATCGCATACAAATGGATCGTCGGGCACGCCGCCGGAATGATAGAGGACAGTGTAGTAGATGTGGTAATCCAAAGCATTTTGTGGATGACTGTCCGTCCTCACATCCTCGCACTGATAGATCTAGACTCCGTGATGAGTGGGGAAACTAGATTTGTTAGTGTTTATTTTTTTTATGTTGGACTTTTTTTTTTTATTGTTTACTTTGATTTGTTGGACTATGTTTGGATGATATATTTTTGTTATGCTGGACTATATATGAGTTGATTTGTTTGTGTATTTTTTGTGTAGTTGGTTGTTCTGAATATTTGTAACAGGTTTTAAATGGTGAAACAATAAAAAGAACAATTTTTTTTTTCATACAACAGTAAAAAACATATTTCTCAAATACGTTTTCGAAAAAATTAAATATTAATAAAAGTATTTATGTAATCCGTTTTCTAAAAAAAAAATATAGTATATACTTTATAACATATAGTATATAATATATAATATATAACATATAGTATATAACATTACTATATGTTATATAACATATAGTATATAATATATAGTATATATAACATATAGTATATAAAATATAGTATATAATATATAGTATATATAATATATAGTATATAATATATAATATATAACATATAGTATATAATATATTATAACATATAGTATATAACATGTAGTATATAACATATAGTATATAATATATAGTATATAACATATAGCATATAACATATAGTATATAACAATCAATCGATATAACATATAGTATATAATATATAGTATATAACATATAGTATATAACATATAGTATATAATATATAACATATAGTAATTGTTTACTTATAGTATATAACATATACTATATGTTATATATTATATACTATATGCTACATACTATATGTTATATCGAAATCCCATCGGACATCACGCTATGGAACGGATTAATGTCGGTTTATGCGAAGAATTCCAGTTTTCTGAGGTATTTTCTCTGTTCCAAAGCCTCTTACAGAACCCTCATCTGAAACCCGATAGCTACACGTACCCGAGCTTGCTGAAACCCGATAGCAACAATTTATTATTATTATTATTATTATTATTATTATTATTATTGTTATTATTATTATTATTATTATTGTTTCGAAACGATAGATCCATTAAGAAAAAAATGAGGTAATTATTAGAGAGCTAGTATATAACATATAGTATCTTATAGTTTATATCTTATAGTTTTTATCTTATATGTTATAGTTTATAGTTTATATCTTATATGTTATAGTTTATAGTTTATAGTTTATAGTTTATATCTTGTAGTTTATATCTTATAGTTTATAGTTTATAGTTTATAATTTATATCTTATAATTTATATTGTATATGTTTATATCTTATAGTTTATATCATATATGTTATAGTTTATAGTTTATAGTTTATATCTTACTAGTACACCACCCGCGCGATGTGCGGCCAGATGACATAAGTGATGTACATAATAATTTAAATAAATAAAAAATTATTCAAGATACTGTTAATAAATTAGAATAATTTTTTGTCTGTCACATCTTAAAATGTTCATAAAAAAAATTCATAATCTAGAAACAACAACAATATATGATACTCAGCCTGATGTTATAAGTGATATGCATAATAATTTAAATAAATAAAAAATTATTAAAGATACTGTATAGAGTTAATAAAAAGTAGAATAATTTTTTGGTCTATCACATCTTAAAATGTTCATAAAAAAAAATTATAACTCTAGAAACAACAACAATATATTAATATATGAGTATATGTGATTAAAAAATACAATATGTTTTTTCCTTCAAAATTTTAAAATTAAATTAATAAAACTTAAAAAAAAACATATATGTGATATTCAACGGAATAAGGTATTTGTCAGATTAATTCCCCGACTTTTTTTTGTTTATAAAATTGTCTCTTTAATAAAATAATTTTCATCGTCTTCGAACAAAATAAAGCAATTATTACTATTATACAAATAATTAAAGTTAACATACTTGAGACATATAAAATTAAGAAACATAAACAACATACTTAATAAATAAATACAAAAATGACTTAATTTTGGTTCTCATGTATTTAGTTTTAAATTATGTCCACATATTTTATATTTTATTAGAAAAATAAACTCAACAATTCATTTTTTTTAGTATAATAAGTGTGTGGTGGCGATATGATAATGATAGTGCATAATGAATCATTTTTGGTAAAGTTACAAATATATCCGTTAATCGTTAAATGTTCAGGTCAATAACATATTACTTCTTTTTCACTTGGAATTCTTTTTAATTAAGAATAACATTTAAATGTTTATTTGTAACAAACAATTTTTCATATTGTTTTAATGTGTATTCACAACGTACTTTAAATACCAATTACTACATGAACTTTACCTTTATGGATGTACAATTACAATTTAACATTTACTATGTGACATATTATTCCTTCTTATACAATTAATACGATAATAATGCAAGTTTGAGCGGGAATTGTCCAGCTGCTTTGCTTTTATATATATATATATAGACAGTTTATAGTTTAGAGGAATGCTACCATCCCGTTACGGGATGGTTCCGTTATGTTTTTAACCGTTGGATTAACTACCCATTACTAGATTACATGTATATCTATGGCTAGAAAACACAACGGAATCATCCCGTAACGGGATGGTAGCATTCTCCTATAGTTTATAGTTTATAATTTATATCGTATAGTTTATATTGTATATGTTTATATCTTATAGTTTATATCTTATATGTTTATATATTATAGTTTATATCTTATAGTTTATAATTTATATCTTATAGTTTATATTTTATATGTTTATATCTTATAGTTTATATCTTATAGTTTATATGTTATATGTTTATATCTTATAGTTTATATCTTATATGTTATAGTTTATAGTTTATATCTTATATGTTATAGTTTATAGTTTATAATTTATATCTCATAGTTTATATCTTATAGAATATATAGTATAGTATAATATATAATATAATGTATAGTATAATATAATATAATATATATTATAGTATAATATAATATATAGTATAATATGATATACTATAAACTATAATATATAGTATAGTATATTATATACTATATATTATATGATATATAGTATAATGTAAAGTATATAATATATAGTATATAACATATAGTATATAACATATACTATATGTTATATAGTATATAATATTTAGTATATAATATATAGTATATAATATTTAGTATATAACATATAGTATATAACAATCAATCGATATAACATATAGTATATATTATATAATATAGTATAATTTAAAGTAAAAAATTAANACTGCAAATCTTCGCCACCCCCGCCGCGCCACCACCATCTCGGCACCGTCAACTGCAAATCTCTTCGTCAAATAGGTAAATGGCCTAAAAAATTTTCAATTTCTTCAACTAATACGAATTTTCATAATACGTTTTTAGGTTAGGGTTGCTTGAAAATTTGATGTTTTAAAGATAGGGTTACATTTAGGGTTAGAAATAGGGGTTGATTTGAACTATTGTTTGAATGAGGCTTGCAATTAGGGTGTACGGAATTTTCGGAATTAGGACGTTAGGGTTTGGATTTAGAACTCGAATTAGGACTCGAAACTCTAATGTTGTTGAAATTGTGAATAGGATATTGGACTTTTTTGTGGCTTGCACTTGATTTATACATTGATTTGGATTCTTTTCGGAACTTATTTTTGTATTTTAAACTCCATTATGAGGGACTTGTACCTCATGAGATTATTATCATAGCTACAGTTTAATAATTTTATTTTCTAAAAATATGACATTCAAAATAAAACTATATAGAAACCATTTATAAAGTAATCTTAAACCAAAAATTAATCTAATTAAAAATCAGTGTCGACAAACTAAATATAAACCATTTATAAATTGTAAAAAGTTAGTATATTTGTAATTAAAATAAAATCTTCATGAATGTAAATATAAAATAAGTTTGAAGATAAACAGTTTATTTTTTCTAACACTGTATATGAGTAGTTAATATATTTAAAACATTTACAACAAATTTAGATATAAAAAGGAATTGATATTAATGTTTTATATACAATTTTTTATTTAGATTTTTATAAATATCCTATTTAAATTTTTATAAAGAATTCATAATTAAACATCAGGCTATCATTAATTTAATAAATAACCTTAGTCCTAATATTTTCTTTTTTGTATTGTTTGTAGATAAATGGCTTCATCGTCCTCCTTACAGCCTCAGCAGTACAGTGTCCATCTCGGTCCGAGGGATGACACTCTTCTATATCTCCAGTACCGCCACCGGTCACAGGCGGTATTTGATAATGCGTCGGGAGCTCGTGACACGATGCTCACAAACCGCCGTTTCCACAGTCAGTTCTGGGAGGCTTTGTCAAGCCAGCCACGGTCGGTTTGGGAGGTCATCGACCGGACTGGTTTCGGACCCTTGTTTCGAATGGGTCGAATCCAAGCCGACAACAGCTTCATTACTGCTCTTGTGGAGAGGTGGCGCCCAGAGACGAATACCTTCCATTTCGATTTTGGCAAGGCCACCATCACGCTCCAGGACGTACAAGTCCTATTCGGTCTGTCAATCATTGGAGTGACTAGAGATCTATCACCCCTACAGTGGCGAGAGAGGTGCAAGGACTTGCTAGGGTTTGAGCCCTATGTTCAGGTATATTTTTTCCTATAATTTTTTTTTTAAATATATGTCAACTCAATTTGATCGTTTTTAATACGGAAAAACCTCTCTCAGGATCCTCCCACCACCGAGGAAGAGCAAGCAACACAAGATCCAAAGTCCTGGGACATTAAAGGCCAGTATCTGAACGATGGAGGGTTAGAGGAGGAATGCAACCGTGTGTTGCAAGAAGGAGAACCGGACATCGTGTACGAGCGGAGGGCGAGAGCCCTTATCTTCTGGTGCATTGGGTCCTTCATCTTCCCCGACCAGCGGGCGAATGGCGTCCCACTTTAATGGCTCGACCTGCTGGAGGACATACATGCTATTAAGGGCTACAACTGGGGTTCAGCGCTCCTGGCCGGGGTATATATAGCGTTGTCAACCTCGTACAAGGCCAAGGAGAAGTGGATCAAGAACTGCATTCAATTGATCCAAGTAAATTTATTTAATTGTTATTTGAAAATTTAATATTTTATTTTTTCTTACTTCGACTAATACCTAATAACAAAATTAATATCCATTTGTGTAGGTTTGGGCATGAGAGCATATCCCTCGTATTCACCCAATAGTCAAGACTAGTAGGTTTGATAATCTGCCTGATTGTCCATTGGGAGCGAGGTAATCACGTTTATTTTTATTTAATTCGTACATTATTTTCATTATCAAATTTTGTGATTACAATTTTTTTTCTGTGATTTTTAAGGTGGGTAGGACCAAAAAAAAAGTCAAGCATAGCCAATACATTGGTCGCCTACCGGGATCAGTTGACAGGGCTGGGAGAGTATGATGTAATATTCTTAATTCCTATTACTTGATTTATCTTTCTTTTTTTGTTTTTAATTTTGTAATAACTTAATTACTAATTCAATTGTTATTTTTTTTTTACAGTTCGATTGTCAGTCCTATCGAAAACACCTGGAGGATGATACTCTCTCGGATGCGTGCTCAAGAGATCAACAATTTTGGATGTACCGGGAGTGGATCTTCAGTTGGAACACCCGGGAGGTACACCTGCCTGACAGGGTCCTCCGTCAATTTGGGTGTCGCCAGTCCATTCCCCAAAATCCGATCATTCGAGATGAGCGAGACTGGGACACACACCACAGAGGTCAGGGGATGACTGGGATGGCGTTTTATGATAGGGCCGAATTCCATGTGCCGTTTCTGAGCTCGTGGACTGAAGAAATAGAACAACGTCACCTCCTAGTTGCCCCTATGTACGACTATCTGCAGCCGGAGCAGGGTTACCTTGAATGGTTTCACAGCAGGACTGTAAGATTCATCAATAACCCTGTCAATTACCCAGTGTTCCAGCAGGCGGGCGGGTATCAGCCACTTGTCGAGCAGTTAGGCTGTCAGGTAAGTGTTCATTATTTGTGTTTATTATTATTATTATTATTATTATTATTATTATTATTATTATTATTATTATTATTATTATTATTATTTTTGTGTTTCATACTAATTATTATGAATTTTATTTACAGACTTCTGCACTACAAGGGGTTTATGGCGCATTATCCGATATTCAACTATTAATGCCTAAAATCCCTCCAGAAGCGCAGACCGGCTTCCAACAGTCATACAACTTTGCCTTCTCTTCTTTGACTGTTGGGAACCAGGGTGTTCCACATGGGGGGGCGTCCAGTCAAGTTTTCTCTCAGGACGAATACATTCGCCCCATGAGGACACAGTCACACACGGCCAGGCATCAACCTGCCCCCAACATTGGTGGGGGTAGAAGACCTCGGGTTCGTCCCCGTGCTCAGCCGTCCGCCCAGCACCTCCAACCTGAGCAGTCCGAGCCTCAACAAGGTGAGATTTTTAAATTAACAATTTTTTTTTTTCCCAGTCCAATTTATGCTTTCTTTTTTTCAATTACTCAGATGAAGAAGATGAAAATGCGCAAGCTTTTCAAGCTGACACGCTTCTCACACCTCAACCTTCGTCTTCTTCTCACATGGTATATACTCGAAGGGGGTCCAGACTGCGCAGGCCTAGGGATCCATACACTCCTTCCTAGTTAGTTGTGTTAAATTTGTGGATTTTGTGTTCATTTTAAATTGTTGGATTGTCTGTATAAACCGAATTATATCGTTTTGTATATATTGTTTGTTCAACAAATTATTGTGTTTCATTTGTTTGTTTATAGTGTATGTTGGATTATTATTGGTCGAATATGTTGATATTAGTTGCTCGAACAAGTATATTTGGTTGTCAAATGATCTCTAATAGGATTTTTGCTAAAACCTGCACAGTAAAACGTATTTTCATATCATTTTTTTTATTTTTTAAACAGAAAACGTATTTCAAGAATACGTTTTCTGTGCAAAATTAGGGCAAAATCAATTTGGGGCTAAAATTAGGGCAGAAAAAAAAATTTTGGGGCAAAATTACAGGAAAAACGTATTTTGAAAATACGTTTTATATTTTCAAAATATTATTTAGGGCAAAATCTATATTGGGGCTAAAATTAGGGCAGCAAAATCAATTTAGGGCAAAATTATAGGAAAAACGTATTTTAAAAGTACGTTTTATATTTTGAATTTTTTTTTAAAAAAAATTATTTTTAAGAATTGTAAAAATTAATTTTATTTTTAAAACGTATTTCATAAATACGTTTTATAATTAAAAAATAAATATAAAGTTAATTTTAATTCAAAAACGTATTTAGATAATACGTGTTTTTTTTTACTTTAAAACGTATTTAGTCAATACGTTTTCTTATATTTTAATTAAGTTAATTACGTTAGTTAAATTAACTATTTTTTTTTTCGTTAATACATTTTACTATTGAACACGTATTATATAAATACGCTCTCTTTCTCTCCCAACCGCCGCCTCCACAACTACATTCCACCCTGAAAACACAATTCCCCTTCTGCTCATTCTATCCCAAGGCTACTCCCTCCCTCCGAATCCGAGCTTCCACCACCACGACTACCACGGAGACCGACGCCCCGCCGCCGCCATCGGCCGCCGCCACTAAGCTCAATAAATACAGCTCAAGAATCACGGAGCCCAAGTCGCAGGGCGGCTCCCAGGCGATTCTCTACGGCGTGGGCCTCTCCGATGACGACATGAACAAACCCCAGGTCGGAATTTCGTCGGTCTGGTACGAGGGGAACACCTGCAACATGCATCTTCTGAAGCTCGCGGAGGCCGTGAAGGAAGGTGTTCAGGAGGCCGGAATGGTGGGGTTCAGGTTCAATACAATTGGGGTTAGCGATGCTATTTCAATGGGGACGAGGGGAATGTGCTACAGTTTGCAGTCGAGGGACTTGATTGCTGATAGCATTGAGACTGTTATGGCTGCTCAGTGGTACGATGGGAACATTTCCATCCCCGGATGTGACAAAAATGTAAAAATGCACATATATCTTGAGACTCTTCCCATTTGCCTTCTATTTTTTTCCACCTTTTTTGGTGCAGTTTTGAATGTGATAAACAGTTTTTACTTTTCCATCCATACTGTGGCTGAGTATTCTGCAAGTTACCAGATGTATGAAGTGCTGTTAACTGAAAACTTGTTTGCTGTAGTGAACTTCCGACTTTTTTCCTTTTAAAAATTCATCCCTTATGGTTTTGATATCTTTGAACAAGGGAATGAGAGGATTTTTATTGAGGAATAATCTCTCGATACTGGAAAAATGTGCATGCTTTTAGCATTTGAGGTGTTTTGCTGAATGATGCTTGTCTCTCTGAATGATTCACCATTTTAAAACCATGACTTGTACTTTTGTAGTGAGTAAAATCTCAGTTGTTTGTATTTACCCTTACTAGTATGTTTTTTAGCTAATAATTTGGCAAATATCTTTCCAGGAAAAACATGGCCTTTTGTTTCTTTTGTTATTAAATGGTTTTGTTCTAAGTAACAGGTGTTTTTTTTTTTCATAAGCATATGGTACATGGTTTTTGATGCCACTATCTGGACATGCCATCAATCTTGAACTGACTTATTTGTCATGTCTTAATGTTTGAATAATAATGTTATTGCTGTTCAGATGTCCATAAAGATTGTACGGAGCCGTTATACCTGATGTAATCCTTTGTTCTTCAGTTGAAGAGCATCTTTGAGATTATAACTTTTTCATTTTAACTTTGATTTTGTTTGAGTTTAGTCTTTATTTTCTTCTTTCTCATTGTGTTGTGAATTGGGGTCGGATGTCCTTTCATGTGTGTACGCGTGCCATATAATGTGTGTGGTGGCTTTTCAAGAATAACCGCACAAAGTACTTCATATTACATTTATGACTGAGTGGGTTTCTCTTGGCCGTGTCAATTCCAGATTTAAATCCATTGGACTCGATTGCAACCAATAGACGAATGATGGAAGTATGTTCTTGTTGATGTTGACTGTATCGTTCTTAGGATGATGCTACAATGTTATGACAAGTTGTTAACAATTGAGCAATAGTTCATGAAATCTTCTACTGAATAATTTTATCTTATTTGGTTGTAGATACTGTTTACTCTGCTCCTTTCTTCCCTTAGCCACCCTTGTAAAAGTTTCAACCTTTACACTGTTAGTTTCTTTGATTCTTATTAGTTTACTCGCAATAATATTGCAGATGCCAGGTACAATTATGGCTATGGGACGGCTGAACCGTCCAAGCATTATGGTTTACGGTGGAACAATTAAGGTTTGTCTAGTTTACTCTGGTATATAAATCTCTTTCCTCAATTTTCTCACTGCAGATATATTCTGTTTATTCCTAGAAAAAGTTTTACTGCATTTCTCTCTCTCTCTCTCTCTCTCTCTCTAGCATGGATGTTTGTTTAATAAAAGTGCTCGTTGATATACTGCAGTATAAGTTGATCAAATTCATACTACTGGGTCAGATAAAATAAATTTACCTAACCCTCTAGTTGGCCATCAAAATTTCCTCATGTGTCGATGCAAAGCAAGTTATTCTATTTGTAGTTGATCATATAGTGATCAGTATTCTTCAAGTGCCCAGATCAAGTTTTAATATGCTTTTTATTAATGTTTCCATATTATTTATTTATTTATTTTGGATGAATGTTTCCATATTATTACTTGTACTTGGATGAAACTTTTATGTGGAGATTAAAGACATTATAGGTGGATTATGTTGTAACTGAGTATGATCCAATTTTTCTTTGTTTATCTGAATAAAGCTTTATTGGATCCTAATTTGAGATGAATCATAATATAAGTTTCCCAGGATGTGGTTGGTAACATACTTATTGTTTCTGTTAATCTCATGCAGCCAGGTCATTTTCAAGGTCACACATATGACATAGTATCTGCCTTCCAGGTATGTGCATCACATTTCCTGTTTTTCCTACTAGTGATCATTCTTTTTTGTGTTGGTCTTTTCGTTATGTAAGTAAAGTACAACCTTATTCATGAGAACCTGTTATCATCATTGCATGCTAATTAGAGGTTTTGGAAGTGATGAATGGTTCAGTTCAATTAGGCTTTGTGGTTTAAGTAGTTTTCTCGGCTAATGATCACATGCCTGACAAATAATTCATTAATGTTTTGGATAATGACTTGTACGTTGGTCATCATGTTAGATGATTTCTTCCCTCTTTAGTCAATCAGAATCAATACTTTTTCGCCCGTGATTCATACTGTAGGTTTATGGAGAGTATGTGAGTGGATCCGTAAGTGATGAAGAAAGGATGAATGTAGTCCGCAACTCATGTCCTGGAGCTGGGGCATGTGGTGGAATGTATACAGCAAATACAATGGCTTCCGCTATTGAAACACTGGGAATGTCCCTTCCTTACAGGTGAAATAATATGATATTATGAAAAAGCAGTCACGGATTTTTTTATGATTAGCTAAAATTCTTATTTTCAAACTAATGTGATTTTTTTAACGACAAAAAGTTCTTCCACGCCTGCTGAAGACCCTCTAAAATTGGATGAATGCCGCCTTGCGGGTAAATATTTACTCGATTTAATTAAAATGGACTTGAAACCTCGTGACATCATCACCCCAATATCACTACGTAACGCGATGGTCATGGTCATGGCACTTGGTGGATCTACAAATGCTGTTCTGCATTTAATTGCTATAGCAAGGTGAGCAGTATCTAATTATGGCAAGCTATCATCATAAAAATTCCACACGTGTGAAGAAGCTCTCAGCTACATTTTTGCAGGTCTGTAGGTTTGCAACTAACTTTAGATGACTTCCAAAAGGTTAGCGATGAGGTTCCATTCCTTGCAGATCTTAAGCCAAGTGGTAAGTTCGTGATGGAAGATGTACACAAGGTATGTTCAGTATGATTTGTGCTTATTTCTTTGTTATTTCTTTTTTTTTTTCAAGGTATATATTGATGAGTTTTATTTGTCCATGATTTAGATTGGAGGCACACCTGCTATCATTCGCCATCTATTGGAGCTTGGATATTTAGATGGGGATTGTATTACAGGTAAAGTGCCTGAAATTTAATCGCGAGTGCAAACCATATATGTTCTTTTCCTTCAGAATTTTTATTTATCCCTTTTGAATTTTCTTAGTTACGGGACAAAGTCTGGCAGAGAATGCAAAGCTATACCCATCCCTACCTGAAGAACAGGTATAGTTGATCTATTAAGCAATTTATTCAGCGTCAGTATATTTTGTTCCCTTGATTTGCTTACTTATACGTATATTACTAGTAAATATTCATTATTTTTGTTTGATTGCAGCAAATAATTAGACCCTTGACAAACCCCATCAAAGAAACCGGTCACATACAGATATTATATGGAAACCTTGCACCTGAAGGTTCTGTGGCAAAGATCACTGGAAAAGAAGGGTTATACTTCTCCGGTAACTGCCATTGTCTTATTTCGTTCTGTCCTAATTTTTGTTCTTTTTCTTTTATAATTTTACTGTTTACATCTCTTCATTTAGTTCATGATGTTTCCTATTATAGTCTGTTCTAATCTCTTTGTTTTGCATTACAGCCTTGTGCTTGTATTTGAAGGAGAGGAATTATTAGGAGTAGTATTCTTTCTTCATAGTCTATTTAGTTCATTATGTCTATCTGTCATTGTATTATAATTTGTTTTTTATTATCGTTCTTATTCTGTAGGCCCTGCGCTTGTATTTGAAGGAGAGGAATCTATGATTGCAGCTATTTCTGAGAATCCAACAAGTTTTAAGGTAGAATCTCTCTCTCTCTCTCTCTCTCTCTCTCTATATATATATATATATATATATATACACACACACACAAAATAGTCTTAGTTTCTGCATTTGTTCCCTTCATGAATCTACTGATCAACAAATATTACACCTTGGTCAGCCAGTGTAATTTGAATTTGTTCTCTCTCTCTCTCTCTCTCTATATATATATATATATATATATATTTATATAACACATTACACCTTCTGTTATTATTTTGTTTCAGGGGAAAGTAGTGGTTATTAGAGGAGAAGGACCGAAAGGGGGCCCGGGCATGCCTGAAATGCTCACCCCAACAAGTGCTATAATGGGGGCTGGACTTGGCAAGGTGAGCAATAATATTTCGTTTTTACTTTCTTAGGTTGTTTTGACTGTGTTTGTGAATGAAAAGAGAGTCGTGCGTATTTATAATTTAAGTTGGTCACCAAACATTTGTGTTTGAATTGTTTTCTGTAGGAAGTTGCGCTGCTAACTGATGGAAGGTTCTCTGGAGGTTCTCATGGATACGTGGTGGGCCACATATGTCCAGAAGCACAAGTAAGTCGGACTTTATATACTATTTCTCACACATTTCAAACCTTTGATTGGTTTCCTGCATGTTCTTTTCGTTGGTAGATTTCAGCCATTAGCAAAAGATTTGTGGGGTTATCCTCAATATAGAATTATGTGGAATTTTAAGGATTTCGAAGTTTTTAGAATAACGACCATTTAGAGAATTCTACGGGTACCGTCGGAAATGGAATTCGATGAAATCTTTCACTCTGTAATTGTGTGGATTTCATTTTCTGTATAGATTTTTTTTTTTTTTTTTCGTTTATTTTNTCTTATCATGCAATTACTGTTGTATTTAGCCAAAAATAAAAGATAAAAATGAAACTGACAAAATAAAATATAAAAAGAATCTAGGTTGATTGTAAGTTTTTTTATGTTATTTTTTTTGCCATTGAGCTACAGGGATATGAATGTAGTCATAAAAATATTTTTTCTGGAAAATCAGGATATTGGAATTGTATTGAATCTACAGAATTCCAACTTGAGGATCAACTTTTTTAGTAGAATCCATAGAATTCTAAGCTGAGGGCACCTGGATTAGTATAGAATTTCAAATTTCATCAAAGTCCATATTAAAGAAATCCCCCTTAGACGTTTACTTAGAAATAATATTTTTTTTCCCTAAGCACCTTATTTTGAAAAGATGGTGTTTGTGAAACTTTATTCTTTTTCCGTTAAAAATAATATTCAAGTAAATGTGATCTTGAATAATTTAATTTGGCGATGAACATAATTGTTATGTTTAAAAATTTTTCAGGAAGGTGGTCCCATTGGCCTTATTGAGAATGGGGACTTAGTTACGATAGACATTCAGAAGAAGAGGATTGATGTGAACCTAACAAATGAGGAGTTGAACGAGCGCAGAAAGAGGTGGAACCCACCACCTTATAAAGCTGAACGAGGAGTTCTTTACAAGGTATGTGAGCGTTAAATGTGTATTTTCTAAATCAGAAGCTTTTGTATACCTATTCAAATCTTTTATCATTTCCTTTATATTTTTTCAGTACATTCGTAATGTGCAATCAGCCTCTAAGGGATGCGTGACCGATGAATAGAATGAGGTGAGAGCTTTGTGTGGAAAGGGCATAATAGAGATTATTGCCTCAATTTTACAAAATCTTGACATTGGGTTAGTGGCTCCTTGGTGTATCTCGAGTTCTATGCTCAAAATTTTCTATTATGACTCTAAATGTCCTCCAGGTCATTGCGGCTAAAATTTTCTATTATTTTCTTTCTTGTATTTCTATTGAGAGGAATATTTCTCTTTTTTTTTTTTTCCAAACATCAAATATTATATATCACAAAATACTGAAATGTACAAATCGGTAGCCAAATGGCCACAAATACACCCCTACCAAGCAAGCTAGGACGAGGTACAATACGGGATCGCTCGAAAATCAAGCTACCCTAAGAGACCAGGCACGGTCATGACACCCAAACCCAAAAGCAAAACAAAATATACAAAACAGAAGAGACCACAGAAAATGTAAGCCACAAACAAAAAGAAAAGACTACAGAACTCAGACACTAAGTACAATTTATAAGAGCACACTGAGGAAAAAGAGGCAAGATGGATCTAATGTCATCCACCAGGACAGCAAATTTCGTGTTACATAAGGTGTTGCTCGATATCATTTGGAATAAATCTTTGTCTGTGAACCTTAGCTTCACCTCATGCCATCCTAGTTGCAGACCCTTCTCCAACCATTCTCTAATGCAAAATAGAGTCACATCCACTGGTTGCTTATGAGCAGCATCCCTAGATTGAGACAATGAGGCCACCTCAGAGCTGTTCATTAAAGCCACTCCTTGTATGCACCAATCAACTTGCTGAGATGTAGAAGAACTGGGATTAATTAAGGGATCCCCTAATCCTAGCATCTCAGAAGGATTCTGGCCTTTGACATGTTCTTGCAGCTCTTGATGAAACAACTTTCTACCATATTTAGTGTCATCAAATTCCATCCACTCCAGTTTTGCTCCCAAGACTAACTGCTGTTCAGTCAATAGAATATTTTGAAACCGGCAAGTGTTCCTTGTTTTCCACATCCACCAAAGGAGATAGGTGGATAGTGAAATTCTGTCTCTATTGTATTCAGAGGTGCTCATGCTGTTCAGAGTCAGCCACCAATCCAGAAAAGTAGTCTGCCTATCTTCCAAGCAGTTCCATTTGAGGCCTGCAAGCTTCCATACCCTTTGTGCTCTAGGACAGAAGAACATTATGTGCTCTAGGTTTTCTTCAGCTTCACCACAAATACTGCATATGACATCTACCTGTATTCCTTTCTCCTTCAATCTACACATGGTGGCCACCCAACTGTTTGTGAACATTAATGTGTTGAGTGAGAGGCGGAAACTTGAAATCGAGCTCCATGCCGAAATCCACCAACCATAGGACTTGATAGTATTAGCGCTTTACAGCTGTGGACAACTTTTCCAACTTCGCTTTGTACCTTTCCACTTTCTTAGAGTGAAGAGGGGACTAACTGTATTGCAATAACTCGAGCTCCCATCTACACGGGTTACAGCTCAGAACAGAAAGAAGACTAGCTCCCATACTCACGTGTCATAAAAAAGAAGCGGAAGAGCCAGTGAATAGTATAGAATCGAAGAGGGGTTTTGTTTCACGGAATCCTGTATCAGATTTGAGCTCATTCTCTTCCTTGTTGAGTGCTTTTTCGAATGATAAAAGAAGTGTGCCCGATTCGAGTAAGCCCGCACCCAAATTTCATTTCCTTGGACTTCGAAAGAATTTGTCGACATTTACGATTCAATATCTTCTTGTTCCGACTAAACCAAAATTTCTTCAACAATCGAATTGGCTGGTATAGAATCAGCAGCACATTAATCTTCCTCTATTCTATCAATTTCATTTCTTTTTTATGTCCACGTGGATCAAGGCAGTGGATTGTGAATCCACCACGCGCGGGTTCAATCCCCGTCGTTCGCCCATCAATCAATAAATGGACCATTTATTTCGGAGACACAGGACAAACATAGAAAGCATAGATTCGCGTCGTTGATTTTATTTTTTCTACCGGCTAACTCCGGACGGTACCGGCAAGTTCTAAGAAGAAGAAAGATACCCCATTTGGTCTGGGACGCTTTAACATTTTTTCATTCATTCCCATCCAATCACCCATTCCCATCCAATCAAAAAAAACTTCGGGAGGATATTTACAGGATCTGGTTCACCGAGTCCCGTTCGCCGCGTAGCGGATACATCGTTGTTGCTCCTGCGAATTATTTCCTTCGTTTCAGTTAGATTTTGATAGCCATACCAGTGATTTGGAGGAGATCTCTCGAAAAGTATTTATCGAAGAAAGCATACACAGAACTAGAAAAAATCATATATGCAGTCGTCAAAGAATAGCCAACTCCCCGGTCTGGCTTTCTTGCTTTGAAATTCAATTCAACAAATTCTGATTGCATGAAATGAAATCTGTACAACCTGTTTAGTTAAATGAAACAAATGGAAGTGCGATCCAATTTCCCTTAGATTTGGTTGTGCGCTGAAAAGAGCAGTTTTGTCGGATCTTTCCTTTCTGTAGATGAATGGGATTATATCTCAATTACACCAGGACTGAACTTCGCTTCGTTTGTAGAGTCTCACTTACTTGGCCTATTCTCTGCTTTGAGAGTTCACGGGGTTAAGTGAATTTAATCTGATTTTTTTGTCTCCCGAAGATTGTTTAATATTCTTAAATTCGATCAAATATGTAATATCATAATAAAACGTATCAACCACTTCCTACAATCTGGCCTGAACCTTTGGGTAGACTCTGCAGCATCAACAACAATAGCTGCACGGAGAATTTTGTTCGCCATATAGAAAGACTTCTATATGAACAAAGTGAGAGCTCCATATATAGAATTTTGAAGCATTTTGTTCGCCATATAGAAAGACTTCTAGAGTTTTTTTAGGCCATATAGAATTTTTGTGCCATGTGGTAATGAAATGGAGCAATCCAAAGATACTTGGAGATGCTCTATGGGTTGAACTGTCAGGCGTCAACTACATAGAAAACTGGTGTGGTAAAAATTGCAGTCTAATGCTTAGGCAGGACCTTCTTAAGGGGTTCAAGAAGTACAAATAGAATTGGACGGAATTTAGCAAGTAGAAAAATGGGCACTGTCCATAAAAACTAAAAAGTGGGTGTAATCGGGGTTTATAGCATAAAATGCTTCAAAATTTTAGTTCGCATGGAATAATAGAGACATTTCTTCAAAATTATGCTCTCATTTCGCTCCATTCTATTTTTAGATAACAGAGCACATTCTCATGGTTTCATGAAGTTGTGAATTACCACCACAATTACTTGCACCTACAGGCCAGTGTAGTACTCTCACAATATACACTTTGCGCATTTTAGTAGAGCAATCAGAGAGTACGCTAAATTTGCAAAATAACATCTCAATACAGACATAATAAGAGATTGAAGAAAAACAAAATGGCAAAAACTGATAATAAAATGATTGCAGTACAACACAGTTCAGAAAAAGGTACTTTAGACTTCTTCTGTATGATTAAGAAGCAGAAGGTCTCTTAACAGAGATCGATTATTGTGATAACACCACATAGAATGCCTCTAACAGAGACTGATTATTGTGATAACACCATCCATAACTTATTACATGGTATTACTGACTTGTGAATTCCATATTCAAGATAACTGGAACTTGGTAAAGAGTGGGCATGGTGTTTTATCGAGCATCCTTGGACAGAAAATTCTGTGTCTCGACTTTACGTGAATTGCAAAGCTCATCACAAGAGTCACCCCTCTCAAACACAGCAGCTGCCCCCATCCCAGTGCCTACACAGATCAGACATGTCAGAGCTTTAACTTCGTTGTACAAGTGTGTGTGTGTGTGTGTGTTGAGAGAGAGAGAGAGAGAGAGAGAGAGAGAGAGAGACCTATACACATTGACACAACGCCAAATCGACAATCTTTGCCACGGCGCTTCATTTCATGCAGTAAAGTAGCAACACAGCGCGCTCCTGTCAAAATAACCGAGCAAGCAATTAAAACATATGCTACGAATTGCTGTGCTCAGGTTTGAAAACCATCTAATGCATCCAGGATCATGTCATTTGACAAAAATCTCATAGGATCTCAAAACCTACAGATGACCCCGCTTACATTATCACCAACAAGCATCTTAAAGTTGTGTTCTAATGTACGTATTCACATTTGTGGAAAAAGGCTGACAAGTGCAATTTATTTAGAGTATTAGGATACATTTCAATGTTGGATAATTTTTGGCGACAAACTTTTAAATAATGTGATGTGGAAATATTGGGTAAGAAATGAATATTATATAAGATAGATTTAGAACTTTCAACGTTCAAGCAGAAGCACAGAAGATGCCTCAGGCAACAGCGACAAGGAGAAACATACAAACTCTTTTCTAGTTTTAATAAAATTAAGTCCCAAATCATCACAATTATATATTAACAGATGTACCTGTTGCACCCAAGGGATGTCCAATAGCCATGGCACCTCCATTGACATTGATCTTCTCAGGATCGAGCTCAAGCTTCTTACGGCAGTATACATATTGTGAAGCAAATGCCTGGAGATTTATCGATAATGAAATTTCTTAAAAGAAGTCTAATGTCCTCTTATTTCTGTTTCCTTTTTATGTGAACAGAAAAAAAAAAAAAGGTACCTCATTTATTTCAAAAAGATCAATATCCCCGAGTTCAAGACCAGCAGTTTTTACCGCAGCTGGAATAGCAACAGCTGGACCAATGCCCATGACTGCAGGATCCACACCAACGGCAGCAAAGCTCCTGCACGGCACATGGAAAAAGATTTTTCACACCGACTAAAATGAGCTTTCTATCTATAGATAGAAAAATTCGTAGTAGTACCATAGAGATCTCAATAGATTATCGATACAACTGAACCAGTGCTGTTTCAACATATGACAGCCAGTATGTAGAGACTTTGCAACAATTGACTAATTATCTAGAGGTTTGTCATTGCAGCATTAAGTTCTGGAATGATAAGTTACCGCAACTATACTTATAGATTAAAAGTCAGTCCAGAACCTATAGCTAAAGAAGATAGTCCATTCATGATTATAGCAGGGCAATGAACCTCAAAACGTTATTCATGGAAATAGACATTAGACAGACAGGGGATTTAAAAGATGTACAGCAACTTGTGCATAAACTAATTTTTTCCAAGTACACAAATGTAAGATTCATTTCATGTATTTTAAAAAACCTGAATACACCAAGAATAGGGAGCCCCTTCTGCATGGCAACACTTCTCTTCATGAGAAGCACAGCTCCAGCACCATCACTCACTTGGCTAGAATTCCCTGAGGTGAAGAGTAGAAATATAGGTATAGGCCAATTATGCTTCCAAAAAAAATTCAGATGCTACAGTTCTACTTACCAGCAGTGGTTGATCCATCTTTCTTGAAAACTGCTTTCAGCTTGCCCAGTTCTGCCACTGAAGTGTTTGGTCGGATTCCATCATCAACGGATATCGTCACCAACTTCTCATCCCCAGATTTAGGGTCCACAATCTTTACATAATCAGAAAAAGAGGAGAAAAATATAAACTCATGTGAAGAAGAAAGGAAGTACAACAAATTCTTATCTGAAACTCTCCTGGTACCTTGGTTTTAACTGGTATTATCTCATCTTTAAATTTGCCTGACGCAGTGGCAGCAGCAGCTTTCTTGTGCGACTCAACCTGAAAAGGAAGTTAGGAAGGAAGTCAACATGCAATTTCATTTTTAAAGATTCTGTCAAGCAAATCATTTATAACTTACTGCAGCCTGATCTTGTTCCTGCCTTGTAACTCCGAAACGATGAGCAACATTTTCTGAAGTGATACCCATTGGAAGGAGACAATCTTGTGCTTGAACCATTGTCTTCACCTGGGAATATTATTTGTTGAATGCTATTAACAATCACCAACTGAACCGTTACCAGAACCATAAAATTCAAATACAGTGCCGAAAATGAGGTTACCCTTGGATTGACTGATCCTTCCCAAGCCATAGGATTAACAGTCATCGACTCCAACCCAGCACCAATTCCTAGTTCAGAAAGAAAGTGTCATCAGTGATTCAAACTACCCTCATTTTTTTTCGTGGTGGAGAAGTATAGACAACTTAGATTTTATACCAATATCATAAAACCCAGCTTTGATAGCTGCAGCAACATCCGCAACAGCTTGCAGACCTGATGAACATTGCCTGTTCACGGTTCTAACAGGTACAGTTTCTGCATTCCAAACAGTAAAATGAGAAATCAAAAGTTCTTATGCCAAAGAAAAGGTGACGAATGACAAAAGCTCTCAGAATATACCAGGGAAACCAGCATAAAATGCAGCCATTCTGCATTCGCTTGCTCTTTGGGAACCTGGTGCCAAAACCGTGCCCACAACAATGTCCCCAACTTCACTTGGATTCACATTTGTTTTCTCTATCAACGCCTGCAACACATAGCAGGAGATAGAAAAATAATACGCAATTACTATTTATAACAAAATTCTCAACTTCAGGCTTCAGCAGATTGAAAGTAAGAAACGACCTTCAACACTGGTGCTAGTAAATCATCAGGATAAGTATCTTTAAAGCCACCCCTTTTAGACTTGCACAGTGCGGTTCGATAGGCACTACAAGAGAACAAGAGATTTAATGTTAGAAATTTCCAGTTAAAACAAAATTTTAACTAGAAATAAAGAGAGCTTAAGTCAAAATAGATTTGTGGATAAGACAATCTTACGCTACTATAACCACATCATCACCAAAGACAGAAGACCGATGGTAAGCAGCACTATCCCCTGCTGAACACACAGATGCCTGCTTGAAATAACAAAGAACGTTGTTGACAACGAAAAATATTTCTACAACGAAAGATACAAACACTGCTTTGTTATACGAATTTAAACGAAACCAGCAAGCAGAAAAATTGAATAGTGAATTCCAACACTTCCTACTCATTCATGTCACAATCAAACTCCTACAAAATTTAAATAATGCTAGCATAGGCAACTTTAACTTCAATCACTTTTTTTTTTTTTACTTATNGCAAAATAAAATAAAAAAAAAATAAATTCACGTGCATCTGTGGACCTCTGTTTACACCCTCATCGGCAAAATAGATATTTATTCGATCCCTAATTGGGATAATCCGCTAATTATCTCTATTTCAAATTCCTGACTTCAAGATTATAAAACCAAATTGTCTTTCATGATATTCATTTTTTCTGAAGTCGATCATCTTAACCATAAAAGATAATCAAAGCAGTTGATGTATCAAGATCATGCGAATGTAAAAACCTTGATTCAACTAAAACGAAAAAATTCCTCAGGAAGATCGAATTATAGGTCCAAATGAAATGCGAAATCGAAAGTCAAAAGAGATGATGGAACTGACCGAAACAAATGATTGAATATCCTCGAGGGAGGACGAGCTAAAGGACGGGCGGAGATGCTGCAGCAAAACTCTCTGCCTCTCAGTTGCTTTCTCCATCTTCAATCTTTCTCTCTCTTGAAAACTTCACAGCTACGAATCGAGAAACAAATGGGAACGATAATGGCGATTGCTACTCTTTATACATGGAGATATCTGCATTGGGAAATGTGATGACGGTGCACATGTTATCTACTCCGTATAATATACTTCCTCATATTTTTAATAAATGTTAAGTTGTACAATAATTAAAAATATTTTTTTTGCAATAATAACCCTCATTAATAAGAATAACTCAGAATGAGAAAGAAATTAATGTTTTAAGAAAAGATGGAGAGTGAATATGAACAATATGTATAAAATAGTCAAACGATATTTATTTAACAAATGATCAATTAAGCTAGGATGACAAATAATAAAAATAGGAGGGAGTAGTATTTATTTTTCATTTACGTTTTAATGTAACTATTTGTATTCAATTTGAAGAACAAAATTTATTACAAAAACCAACTTTCTTGAATTGTATCTCTTCAATATTTGAAATATATTCATTCTCAATATAAGGATAAATTAACTTTATTTTATGATATAATTACCTGAAAAGAAATATCAACTTTTAGTAATTTGTATTTTAGATACTTCTAACAAAAAATAATAATATCTTTAGTGAAATTAACTTAATAATAAAATGAATATATATAAATTATGTTTATGCAAAAGTTTAAAAAAGATTATTTTCAAAAACTGATAACATAATTTTTGAAAAATAAATAATAGAAGTATTACTATCATGAGTAATCTAATATCTAATAAGTATCTAATAAGAGTAATAAATAATATTTAAATATAATTTTAAAATTACTTTTTTATTACTTCATTTATTTGAATTTTCTACTATTATTACTACATATTTTGATTTATTTATTAATTTTACTACTTATTTATATTATTATTAAAAATAATATATAAATTATATATTCTCTTATTATTTTTTTAAAAATGAAAGTCATTAAACTTTTTCACAAATATAACTTATATGGATTAATATCCTCATTTAAGTTAATTATCGGATATATTTAACATTTTTATCATAAACATGTAAAATAAAGATTATGAATGTTTCTGTTTAAGAATATGGAGAAACATTCTATTTAAAAAATATAAACATTCTATTGACAACAACAACAACATAGCCTTTAGTTCCAAGCAAGTCGGGGTAGGCTAGAGATGAAATCCAAGAGAAACACAAAAAGACTCGAACCGAAAGGAAGAGATCGAAAAAAAAAAACGAGAGAGAGAGAGAAAGGAGCAAAAGTCACGGTTCTGGCACGTTGATAGCAAGCATCCAAGCGCTCCTATCCACCGCTAAATCCTTAGAGATATTCCAATCTTTAAGGTCTCTCTTAACCGACTCTTCTCAAGTGAGTTTAGGCCAACCTCTACCTCTCTTAACATCCTCGACCCGCTGTAGAACTCCCCTACGCACCGGTGCATCAGGAGGCCTCCGTTGGACATGTCCGAACCACCTCAGCCGATGTTGAACCAATTTCTCCTCAATTGGAGCCACCCCGACCCTATCTCGAATATCCTCATTCCGGATTCTATCCCTTCTTGTGTGCCCGCAGAACCAACGCAACATACGCATCTCTGCTACACTTAGTTGTTGGACATGTTGCCTTTTTGTAGGCCAACATTCAGCACCGTATAGCATCGCCGGGCGAATCGCCGTCCTATAGAACTTACCTTTTAGCCTTTGTGGCACCCTCTTATCACAGAGAACGCCCGACGCCTGACGCCATTTCAACCAACCGGCTGCAATTCTATGCCTAACATCAGCATCAATGCCGCCATCCTTTTGTAGCATCGATCCCAAATACCGGAAAGTCTCCTTCTTGGCCACCACTTGCCCGTCAAGGGTAACGTCACCATCATCATGTGAAGCCATGCTGAAAGCGCACGTCATGTACTCGGTCTTCGTCCTACTAAGTCTGAAGCCTTTCGACTCTAACGCGTCCTTCCACAGCTCCAACTTCCTATTTACCCCTGCTCTACTCTCGTCAACTAGCACCACATCATCAGCAAAGAGCATACACCAAGGGATATCACCTTGTATGTCCCTTGTGACCTCATCCATCACCAAGGCAAATAGATAAGGGCTCAATGCTGACCCCTGGTGTAGTCCTATTTTAATTGGGAAGTCGCTGGTGTCGCCCCCACATGTTCAGACACACGTCATCGCATCCTTGTACATATCCTTGATGAGGGTAATGTACTTAGATGGGACTTTGTGCTTTTCTAAGGCCCACCACATGACATTTCTCGGTACTCTGTCATAAGCCTTCTCAAGGTCGATAAAGACCATGTGCAAGTCCTTCTTTTGGTTCCTATATCTCTCCGTCAACTGACGTATTAGGAAAATCGCCTCCATGGTCGACCTTCCAGGCATGAACCCAAATTGGTTTTGGGTCACACTCGTCACTCGTCGTAGGCGATGCTCGATAACCCTCTCCCAGAGCTTCATCGTATGGCTCATCAACTTAATCCCACGATAGTTACCACAGCTTTGGACATCTCCCTTGTTCTTGAAGATCGGTACTAAAGTACTTCTCCTCCATTCATCAGGCATCTTGTTTGACAGGAAAATGAGGTTAAAAAGTTTAGTTAGCCATGCTAACGCTCTGGCGCCCAAGTATCTCCACACCTCAATGGGGATACCATCAGGGCCCATTGCTTTACCTCCCTTCATCCTCTTCATAGCCTCTCCAATCTCTGCCTCTCGAATTCTTCTCAGCACGCGTCTTTTGGTATCCTCAAATGAGTCATCCAACTCCAGGGTAGGACCCTCACTCTCCCCATTAAACAATTTGTCGAAGTACTCTCGTCATCTGTCTTTGATCTCCCCATCCTTCACCAGTGACCGATCCGACCCATCCTTAATGCATTTGATTTGGTTGATGTCCCTTGTCTTCCTCTCCCGAATCTTAGCCATCCTATAAATGTCCTTCTCCCCCTCCTTCGTGCCTAGGCGCTGATAAAGGTCATCATAGGCCTGACCCTTCGCCACACTCACGGCATGCTTTGCATCCCTTCTCGCTATTTTATAGCTCTCAATGTTAGTTTCACTCTTGTCAAGGTGGAGGCGCTTGAAACACTCCTTCTTCTCCTGAATAGCCCTTTGCACCTCGTCATTCCACCACCAAGAGTCCTTCGCTTCCTGCTTGCCTCCCCTACTCACACCAAGGACTTCTGCAGCCACCTTCCGTACACATGTTGCCATCTTTAGTCACATGTCCTCTGCATCTTCTCCTTCTTCCCAAGGCCCCTCACCTAGCATCCTATCCCTAAACGTCTGCGTCGCTTCCCCTTTAAGCTTCCACCACTTCGTTCTCACGGTCTTGGCACATTTGTTCCGGTGGACACGTGTTCGGGATCAAAAATCCGCCACCACCAGCTTATGCTGGGGGACAACACACTCCCCAGGTATCACCTTACAATCTACACAAGCGCTTCTATCCTCCCTCCTTGCAAGGATAAAGTCGATCTGACTTGAGTGTCGTCCACTATGGAAGGTCACCAGGTGAGATTCCCTCTTCCTAAAGAGGGTGTTCGATCTGACTTGAGTGTCGTTCACTATTGAGAAAGAATAAAATTCAGACCTTAAAATGAACAATTTTCTAAAAAAAATGAGTCTTGTAATGGAATTTATTCCTTTAAGAATATGAAGTATTCATTTTTCGTTCATAAAGGACTAGTACAACACTCGTAATTACACGATTGTTAGTTAATTTCTATTTTCACTGAAATTTTTAGAACATGTAAGAGTGAAGTGTTCCTTTATTTAAATTTCAAATATTTTTTAAAAAAATATTATATTTATATTTAATTGATTGTTTTACTTGTATGATTTGCCCGTCATATATTATAATAACTTTTATCATCCACGTGTAATGTGTTTATAGATGACTTATTTAATTCGTGTATAGTTGTATTAATTTTAATTGGTATTTTTAGGTGATTTAATTTTATAACAAAAATATTAACTTATTTTATATGTGCAATATGAATATCCAATCGAAACTAGTTAAAAGATGATTCATATAAAAATGTTATACATGACTATTTGATAACAAACATAAAAGTTATTAACTTTCAAAAATTTTTATAATCTAAGTAAATAAAATATTTTATAATGTGAAAGTCGTAGTATGTATTGATGGAGTCCAAATGGACATGTGTATTATATGATGCTGATAAAAAATCCATAACTATGTTTAAAAATTAAAGATAAAGGAAGTCATTTTAAAATCATTCTTACAAACTTAGATTATTATTCATATATACAATGACACTTATCTTGATAGCATTACAATAATTTTTTATTATATAATAAGTTTTTTGAGTTACATTATATAACAATTTAATAGCTAAATTTATTTAAGTAATAAATAATTTTATTATTTGTCACTTAGTATTTTTATTATATTATTTCATTACAAATTCAAATACACATATTAATTTATATATTTGTAGTTTAAGTTAGTTGAGTGTTTTATAATTTTCAAAGTCAATGAATGTGGTATGTAAAAGACCTCGGATCGCCTCGGTTCGACCTGGATTACCTTTCTTGCCGGTTGATTACTTTCAATACCTGCACAAACTCAACGCTAGAGAGATTTTACAGCGTAGAGTTTTTGATGCTTAAGTCAAAACGTGTAAGAATACGATGAACAATTAAAACAAACACTGTACGTATGTAGAGCGTGTAGAAAATGTAATGTCTCAATGGATATACCTCAACCATTTATATAGGAGTGTGTTACCTTATTGTCCAAGACTGCCGAGATGTGCTTCCCAAACTGCCTGAACTGCTCGTCTGTACTGTCAAATTGTTCAATTTTGTTAGGCTACGTAGCCCTATCCACTTATGGTTCTTATCTTAATAATATTCCTTCTTATCCATTAGTTTGCTTTATTAGACAATCCAATTGTGCGACTAACTCAAATCACCTCGAGGTAGAGTGCTACGTATATTGAGCTCGTGTGCCTTGCTCATCTGGTCGATTCATCAGCTGGCCATGCCTTCAAGTCGAGTTTCAAATATCTTCACCTTTCTGTCTCATAGTTTATTGCATAATTTGTTCTGCACTTTATCAATTATCTTCATATTATTGTCGCATAAGCTTTTTTTCGCGCTTTATCAATTATTTTCACCTATCTGTTGCATAAATATTTCGCACTTTATCAATTATTTACGTCCGTCTGTCGCATGGTTCGTCGCATAATTTGTTTAATACTTTATCAATTATTTTTCGTTTGTTTGTCGCAAAGTTTATCACACTTTATTAATTATATTCGTTTGTTTGTCGCATAATTTTTTTCGCATTTAGTGGGGTGAAAAAATTTAAGTTATTAATTGGCGGTATGAATAACCTAACCCGTCTTTAAATCTTTATACATGGTGTATAACCTCTTAAATGGAGGGTAAAAATAGCTTCCTCTAATATCTTTATACATGGTGTATAACCTCTTAAATGGAGTAAGGTGGTAAAAAGAACTTTATTTTTCATTATGCACAAATTTTGTAGTTAGACTGACTAACAATTAGACGAGTTGACAGATCATATTTTTTAAAAAAATTACACGCCTGTGCTGTGAAAATGGCTTTATTGTTTTCTTTTAACTATGACATTTTAATACGAAAATATACATATTTATTAAAAAAAAATATAATTTCTTAATGGTTAGGCTGTGATCAATAACTCTATATTTAATGGTGAGAAACATCACAAGAGCCACAAAGCTCTTGGCAAGGTTAAAAAATAAAACTTAAGATTAAGATTATCTATCCTTTCATTTGATACCATTTCATTCTTTTACTTATTCCAAACATTGAGAGGTTCATTGTAAATTGGTCTCCCTTTCCCTATACTACGAACCCTACTAAGAAAGTTGTTATAAATGAAGCAGAACTGAACATGCATTTAACTAGGACGAGTTGGCAAAACAAATCTCCACATTTAAAAAGTAGCTACAATTTAACAATGACAACTCGAGATTTAGCCTATTTTCTGGAGGAAGAGCATAATCTTCGTACTTTGTAATTTTTTTCTTACTACAAACTATACAATATACATTGCTCCTCTTTAAAGAGGTTTCTTTTGATACATCATCTTTTAACTATATTATTGAACCTCTTGGGTTGGAGAGCAGTCGACATAACCTGTAGCCGTTTTGTGATCTCAGTAAAAGAAGGCCTTTCAGCTGGATCATGTGACCAGCATTCCTCCATCAACTTTCTCCACCGAGAATCACAACGTTCGGGAATTGCTGGCCTCAGCGTGTTATTTACAATTCCACCTTCATTCGTAAGATAACAAATATAATTGAGAAAGTACAAAATGATGTTTAATTATCATCTTCAAAAGCATACCTATGATGGCACCACAATGCATATCAATATACGGCTCTTCTCCAGTCAAAATCTCCCACATGGCAATACCAAAAGAGAAAACGTCTACCTGCAGAGATTTTTTATTGTATATTACACAAAGTTTGCGAATGATGTCCATCATCTCAAGTTTTTATCATAAAGAGTTGATTCTCTAACTTTTTCAGAAACACGACTACTGTTTCCGTTTAAAAGCTCCGGAGCCATCCAAGGAAGTGTTCCTCGAACGCCACCTGACACAAGTGTATTCTGTTTGATTCTTGATAATCCAAAATCAGTGACCTGAGATATAAAACAACATATATTCAATCTTTTGTATTTTTCACACTCCCATGAGTTTGCGGATTTTCTAATCATTCCTGATTTTGAGACTATAAATATACAAGATATATATTTGAAGAATTCCCACTGTCAGCAATAATCCATATAGCGAAGCAAACCTTTATGTAAAGAAAATAACTTTTTTGCAATAGATCACCTTGCAGACAGGCCGCTGAGAATCGCCCAAGTTAACTAGCAAATTGTCACATTTTAAATCAAAATGGACGATATTTTTCAAATGCAAGTACTCCATGCCAAAAGATGCATCTAGTGCAATTATAACCTTTTTACGCCGATCTAGTGCTCTGCAATGGAATTTGAATAAAGTCAAAGGCTTTCGAGGATCATTTTCTGAACACACAGTAAATGATAGAAAATAAAAAAGGAGAAAAAAATAATTCACCTATCCTTCCTCGTGAGAACATGTCTCAATGACCCATTAGACATGTACTCAGACACGGTGGCCAGTGTACCGCCAGGCCCATCAGGAACCACGCCATAAAATGCTACTATATTAGGATGGTGAAGTCTGGAAAGAATCTTAGCCTCCCTCCAAAAATCTTTGGTCTGTGGGAAATTAGAACTATATTTATATACGTGAATGATCTTTGACTCGATGTAGAATTCTGAGGCAAAGAAATATGATAGCAGTCTTTTTTTTTTCATCAAACATGTGATGAAAAAACAAAATATGTAATATGGATATCAAAATTTTCAACTTTTCATCTCACATGCGAAATTTTTATTAAAAAGTACATCATTCACTCGTCTCAATTTTTCTCAACTCAATTTTAACAATATAAATTGTAAAATAAAACGAAAGCATGTCAAATCACATTTTCTTGATTTGGCTAGGGACAGACCAGTCTTTCTTGTTCAGAAGATCCTCCGGCAAAACAACTCTTTTTTATTCTCTTTATAGCAACATCTGTACCCCTCCACTTTCCATGATATACTGTCCCAAAGGTCCCGGACCCTAGCTCTTGTAGTTCTTCAACATCAGCATATTTAATGATCTGTACAGGTATGAGTATATGGTTGGGACTTGCTATGATCGAGTTTCATAACAAGAAAAAGAAGTATTTAGTCTAGCATTGAAAAAAACATATTTAACAACACGTGAAGCCGTAAAATCTTTTAATAGCGTTGTTTAATAAAATAAAAATATAATTATGTACATACGCATGTAAATATTTTTGTCTACACTGAAATCCAGACATAAAAAACTCTTTTGAAAGGAAAACAACACAAACAATACGGTTCCATTTACTTTAATTCGGTCATGTAGTAATTTAGTCCACATGGAAATGAAGCGACAAATGTAATGAAGATTTTGCCATATTTAAGAAATGGAATATGATATTATATTTAAAGTAAACCTGCAAACCATATATGCTGGCTTCCATTTCAATAATTGCAGCATCACTTATGGGTTCATCCTTGTTGTCAATGTCAGCTCCATCATCCTACATAACAGGCACACAAAAATCAATGTCCTCTTAAATTAGTTCTTCATATTGAAAACTAGGAGTATGAAGGATGTCATACATCATCTTCCGATGCATAGTTAACACTTTCAGTTTCTTCACTCTGTTCATCTACAAAAGCCTTTTCTGGTTCAGAAATTTCTTGAACATTATCTGATGACTTAGAACTGACAGAAGTAGCACTTATAATTTTCAATTCCTCACGAGAATTTCTGTCGGGTTTCTCTTTCGTCATACTTTCATCAGAGACTTCACCCAAAGCATCATTTATGGTTGTTTCTGGCAAACCAGATTCATTTTCAGGTAATTGAACCAAATCTATGAAGTTTGATTGGTCGTTATTTTCTTTTCTCACAAAATGAGGCTCAAGCACATGACATCCAAAAAAGCTTGTATTACCATCGATGGCATTATGACCATTTTGGTTCGGCTCATTCTCAGCTCTCTGGCTCCTGATGAGAAAATTTGGTTTGTTTGAGCTTATTTTATAATTTTCAGATAGCTCTTTCCAGACGTCTGATGGATTTTCTACAGAACTACACAATGAAGACGAAGAAGAAAGCTTGGCCCCAATCAACTGCGGCTCTGATTTCGGAACATGAACGGACAATATCAAATCCGGTTGACATATTATTTGGGGCAAATTCGACTTTTTCTCCAAAAAATCAGAATTTGAGGCATGCTCATTGGCAACAGCACCGAGTTTCACATCCTGTTCAAAATAAATTTCATTATTCTCCAACGTTAGATATTTCTCGAATGCCGCGCGTTGATCAACTACTACTCCGTGAGATGAACTGGACACATCAATGAATGGCGAATTTCCAACAGCAAATGGCTGTTCCAAAGTGAAACTCCTCTCATCATCGGTTAATGTACATTTAGAATGAAAATCAGAGACAGGAGAAAAACTAAACATATCTGCAGGAGGAACTAACTTCTCGGGATTTACAAAACCTCTCCTCTCATCTGCATAACCATTTACACCACCATACACCAAAGAAGACAGAAATTCGCTACTCGCCACATTAAATCGAGACCCCACAACAGATGGCGAGGAGTGCGATTGAGACTGGCAATTAATTTGATATCCATAAGGACACGCAACATTTTCGTATGTCCTCACATAAGAACTCTTCGCATCCTTAAACTGAGAGGGAGATGACGGAGGAGAAGAGCCTGGGTCCACAAACATCAGCTTCAGATTTTCCAAGTGACGAAATGCATTGGCAGGATCTTTTGGGCTCTCGTCCGCATTATTAT
>BKCP01006183.1:333900-344563 GCA_008636005.1 Striga asiatica
TTGGCTACACCCCTGCTCAATAGTATTAAGGTAAGAACATCTCCAATGGTAAAATGTAGTTGTATAAATTACACATTATATTAACAAATTTAGCAATGTCTCCACTTCTAATCCTACAATGCACAATGTAATCACTAGTGATGAGGTGGACATAATTAATGTATACAATGTAGAAAATAATGTGGTTCATCTGTTGGGTGTACAAATCTACATCGAAAAATTAAAAGGTTCCAAGTCCAATATATAAGCTTGGTGGACTACTCCTTCTACTGCCAATTGATTTTAGAATGGAACCCCATTTGAGCTTGATGTAGACATGGCCAAAGGCCGCCCGGCACGCCGACCCGGCACGGACCCGGCCCGGTCAAACCCGTTGACCACGGGTCCGAGACCGAACCAGATTTTCGACGGGCCGTTTCAGGACCATCCATTTCATGAACCGGAACGGCCCGCCGGACCCGGGCCGGGTCGACAGGCCCGCTTTTTCTTTTCTTTTTTTTTTTCTATTGTTCTTTTAAAAAATGACGGACCCGGCCCGGACACGACCCGACCCAGTCGACCGGGCCATTGACCCGACATGTGTCTAGGTCTGTGCAGGGTCCGGGTTATTGTTTTCGAGCCCGGCGTGCCGGGCCGGGCCGTGACCCGGCTCGGGTTTTGGCCATGTCTAGCTTGATGGAGAGAACTGGGCTTGAGTTGTTGGTCCTAACAATTGGTATCAGAGCCATGGTGTAGCCTAGTAGCGATGTGGATGACGTGGCATGTTCCCCGTGGAGGGCCGGTGGATCCGTGTGCCTTGTGTCGAAAGTCTTCCTGGCAAAAAAGTGGTTAAGCAGCGTGTTCCGTGGGTGATAACAGCGGTACAAGATGGTCGGATTATATGAACTTCGTTCAAGGGGAGACCCAAGTAAGTGGTCTTGTGTTTGAGGGGAAGTTTGTTGGGTGTGCAAACCCAATCCCACACTGAAAAATTAAAAGGTTCCAAGTCCAATATATAAGTTTGGTGGACTACTCCTTCTATTGCCAATTGATTTTAGAATGAAACTCCATTTGAACTTGTATGTTGGGCTTGATGGTGAACTGGGCTTAAGTTGTTGGTCCTAACATCATCCACATTTTCTTTCACATTCTAATCAATCAACTGAGAGATGAGAGAGAAATATAATTACTATTTTTAAATATTTAATTATCTTTTGTTTCTTATTTATAATTTTTTATACTTTTTCTAAGTTCACAATATTATATTTGATCACATTGTGCACTGTAGATAATTTTTTAAATTTATAGTTGTGAACTTGACAAATATCTTATGTGGTTCACAATCCATCTAAATAATCAACATTTGTCAAAATTTATGTGATAACAACATTTATACATTGGAGATGATCTAAGATATTTCCAAGGTGAACCACTTTCATAATACTAGTAAAATGCACGTGCATCGCACGTGGTGGCGAATGGTTTTTGCCGATGAAATTTAATAAAATAAATAAATTAATTTATTAAACATATCATTGCAGGAACGAAGTAAAATATAGAACAAATGGGCTTCTAATAGTTTTTTTTCTAGTAGTTTTTTTTTAATGACATAATAATGTCATAATATAAAAAGAATGTAATGACATATTACAACCCCGACAAAAATATAGTCCCTAATGAAAAGAAAAACAGTAAATAACTAAATAAAAAGAGTGATTTTCTTTCATTTGGGTTTTGACGTTTTTATAAGAAACATTCATACTCGTTGGAGCCCAGTACATCAATAGTATTGCAAAATTCTTATTAATTCATTTGACAAACGTCTACTTTATTCAAATACTTGTAAATATTCTGGCCAAATCAATTTCATGATTGTATGATCTTTATAAGGTATTTCTACTGACAGTTCATGAAAATCTTTGTAAAATAACTAACAGTATCATTAAATTGGTGATATTTTTTTATAATTATATAAACTACTTCATTACTATGTCCATATATATAGACAAATTGGTACCTACCCCATGGAGGCATTGCCCCACGGGGTGAGATGAATTTCATCTCTAAATAAAAGTTAACTTTCAAAATATTGGTTACATGTACTTCTCTCGAGACGCTAAATTACTTTCTGAAACCATCACATTACATAAAGTACGTACTGTAAAGTAATTGCACATATCTTCGAGCAAATACACAATGAGATTGTAAATACTCCTATAAAAAAGGACAATTTCATTCAAACATTCAAGAATGTTTTGATCAAGCCTTGACATTTTTTTTAATATTATTTATTTAAAAGACAACGAACTATATAATCTACTTTGTAGATCATTGATTATCTTAGTTGTTGCAATGATTTTAGCGTTGTTTATGATAATATCTTTCACATTCATTCGAATTTTGCAGTATTTACGTGCCTAATAACCTTTTTAATGCTTTTATTGTCCAATTTATTTGAATCATACATAATGCTTCGAAAATTCAAGATAAAGATCCTTTCTTGGACAAAAAATAAAAATAAAAATAAAAATAAAAATAAAAAATAAAACAAAACAATGAGACAATATTAAGAAGCATATATCATTTGTTAAATATTTGAGAAGAGAAAAATTGTAATTTTATTATATTATGATATTCTTAGTCGCTCTGTGAGCTTTATTATTACGAAGTTATTATAAAAATTTACGTTATGTATTACAAATTTTTTATTATTTTAATTATATTTAAAATTCTTGATAATATAGGATCATTATTTATGATAACTAATTTCTTACATAGTCATATATTTAGACTCTAGCAAAACAATTTAGTAATTTTAAAAGACTTTGTTTCTAGATATTGGTATTCATATTTTTTTAAGAAAATTCAAACTTTTTCTTTTCCCATTGAATTACTATTTTGTTTTATTTGTTTCTTATTCAATTCACAAATAATATTTATTTGTTAAAATAATTAGAACACATTTATATGTATTGCGTCTACTTTATATAATGACGTTGTAATCAAAATATACTATTTATTAGGGTACAACAAATATAATGAAATATGATAAATACTATTTAGTATTACTTATTTGTTTAGTTATAAAAATAATATATGTGATAAAAAAAAATGTACTTTTATACTGGTTATAAGATTAAAAAGTTTAGGATTTTTTTCATTGTTTGATAAAATATTAAGTAATTAACTCATTTCCGTATTCAATGAAAATATATGTTATATGTTACAACCATTATGGTGTTCTTTTCATGCAGTAACTGAATAATTGTTTAAAATACAACTCATTTATTTCTTCTTTTAATTCACATAGTTAACGTTGGTAATAGTTGTAAGTTTACATCCATTTTGCACGTTTTTTTCTTATTTGTATGAATATTTCAAATCTATGTAAGTAAAATATAACACAAGTTTATGTTATGTTTTTTTTTTCATACTTAATAAAATTTGTTTAACATGGATTTATAATTTATTTTATAAGATAATTTTAGGTCCATTTATTATTTTCAATTAGTATTGATATATATATATATATATATTATTTTATATCGATAGAAATAAGTATATTATTTTTATTTTATTTACAACACATTGGTCAAATTAAACATCATTGGAATGAAATGATGTGATATAATACGTATACAAAGGGTAACAAATAAAAGAATATTAAGTATTTCAAAATTGAAAATTTTAATGGTAGATAGTAATTAAATTTGTAGTTGAAAAAAATTAAGATTGCCTAGTCTTACATTTTTATTACGTAGAACATCATTCTTATCACTTGTTTAGTTACTATAATACTAATAGAATAATGAAAGACTTTTCAACGTAGATGTATCTTCTTTGTTTTGAAAAAAATTACTATTTATCATAAATTAAATGAAAATTACATTAAATATATTATAATTTCTATCATTATCAACAATTTTCATAATAATTGTTTGCACGTAATATTATATATAATGTAATTTTTTTTATTAATATAAAGCCCTACTTTTACTACAATAAAAATGATATAATTTCAACAAAATATATGACAATGGAATTTCAATGATAATCTAACAAATATTTCAATGTTATTACTCCTTTTGAATTTTATAATGAAAAGTTTCTAACAAAAATATTTTATTGGAATCATGGGTAGAACCATGTTTATAAGCCCGACACAGGCTCTCGTCCCAAAACATCTAGGATATGGCATCTAACAAGAATTGTGAGAATATTTTTCATAATTTTAATCATGTCCCCTATTTTGAAAATAAAATTAAAAGAAAGAAAATACATAATGATTACTGTACAAATCAACCAATAATAATTTAATTCAACTCATAACTTTATTAGAGTTATAACATAAACGCGGTATCACAATTAAAAAAAATGTTATAAAATCTCAAAATTACAATTTACCCTCTAATTCTACTTTTTAACTTTGATGATAACTCTATTCTCTTTTTTGCAATATAATGTTTTCTCTAACTTCAAAATATATTTTTTACATCTTTTTTAACTAATGTATGTGGAATTCTAGCTATATGTTCATAATTTATAAATTCATCAATTATATAGTCGAGTTGAGTGAACTATACTACAATATAAATTTTTTGTTCATAAAATTTTTAAAAAATATATTATTTTTAGTCATTTTCTTATGTTGAATTTAAAAACATTATGCTTTTTTTCTTAAATATTTTATAACTTATTGTGATTGTATTGTTGTGTTAAACTTAAAAATATATTACAAATAAGAATAAAATTAAAGTTTATAAATTATAATGACATTATGTTATTTGGATGGTATACTTTTTTCTATGAATTAAATATTCCCCCAATATGAAATTATTTTGGATATGCCACTACAATTAATTTTTGATTTGTTTACAATTCCAATGATAGTTTTGTCAGGTTGAAATACGGTCTGACAAAAAAATAACGAAAATTCACATAATAATAAATAATGGTAATTGGAATCACTAAAATCCATTACAATTTCAATGTAATTTAATTTGATATTTGTTGAAATAGCCAATAAAAATTTCTATTGAAAGTTATACCAGTGAAATATCCGTTGGAATTTTCAGCTGAATACCTGCCTTCAGATTTTTCATTGCAATATAGTAGTTTTTTTGTATTTCTTCGTAAATATTAAAATTTTTATGTAATAGTTTTTTTTAGTCCATAATCTTTTTTCAGAAATCACTCATTATTTTATCTCTAGATTACCCATTAATTTCTCAGTTGAGTTACATTTCTTACATATTAATTATTAAATAATGAAAATAATATATTATTTTATATATGCAATATGATATTTATATATTATATTTCAAAAATAATAGAAAATAAAATGTTAAAAATTAGAACAATCAATTTTTTTTTTTTTTTAAATAAAGTGTAACAGTTCTAACCTACATTGATTAAAATACAAATAACTATAGTCTATCACCTAAAACTTACACATATAAGTAATAAGCACAAAAAAAAATAAGCGTTTAATAATTCAACTCAAAAAAATAATAAGCGTTTAATAATTCAACTCATTACATCGATAAATACAAGTTTTAAAAGTTTATATTTAGTTTTATTAATTATGAAATTTTTATTTATTACCTTTTTCATATTTATTAATAAGTGTTACGATTTAAAATTTAATGGCAATTAGAATCATTAAATCCACTAAAATTTTAATGTAACTTAATTTGATTTCTGATGGAATAGCCCATGAAATTTTCCAACGAAAGTTAAACCAATGAATATCCATTGATATTTTTAGTGGAATAATATATTGTTGCATTTTCATTGCAATTATACCATTTTTTCGTATTTCTTATTAAACATCAAAATTTTTATTTTTTTATTTTTCTTATTAATTAATTGTGTTTATAAATATTGTATAGAAAATATATTAAACACATGAACTTTTTAGTCCATGTATATTTTTTAGAAATAACTCATTCTTTTATCTCAAGATTACTTATTAACTTATCAATTGAGTTTTATTTCTTACATATTAAATATTAAATAATAAAATAATTATTTTATATATGTAATATGATATAAGAATATTTCTTAAAAAAACTAATGACAAATAAACATTTATTTAAAATTATAATAATCCAGTTTTTTTTTTAAAAAAAAAAAATTTAAAAGTTCTAACTTACATTGATAAAAGTACAAATAACTATTGTCTATCACCTAAAACTTACGTATAGAACTAATAAGCACAAAAAATTAAGATCATTGAATAATTCGACTCGTTTACATCGATACACGTTTTAAAAGTTTTATATTTAATTTTATTGATTATAACTTTTCTATGTATTGTTTTTTTCATATTTATAAGTAAGTGTTAAACTTAATTATATTCTTAATATTATTCTTCGTATTAAATACTTTTTTACTTTATAGTTCTTTCATATGATTTTTAAAATATATATATATCAATTAATTTTAATATCTTTATTACATTGTATATAATTACAATTTTCTCATTAACATTATACTCAAATCTATAAATTTATTATTTCGTATATTTTTTTTAAAGATTTGTAGATAATTATATGATCAAAATTAAATCATGTTGCTCAATTGGTATCACATAAAATGACATTTTAGACAAAACGCAAAAAGGAGCAATGCGCGCACAACACCTGCAGAGCGCACAGGCACACGGGGCTATGGATGCTTCAAAATGGGAAAGCAATAATACTATGTTTTGCAAACGTTAACCATAAACTCTTCCATAAGTGAGTGACCACCAACTCGAGACTCTTCTCAGTTAATCTTAACTNAAAAGAATCGGTGCTCTTTCAAGAAAATTGACCTTTTTCCAGACAGAGTTTATTATTAAAAATATAAAATAAGATGGATATTATGTATTACTAATTTGTCATTAAAAATATTTCAAAGGTGTTTTTCTATTATTAAAAATATAAAATAAGATGGATATTATGTATTACTAACTTGCCATTAAAAATATGTCAAAGTAGAGGTGTTTTAGGCAAATCATTATTTTTACAAAATTAAAAATATAAAATAAGATGTGTATTACTGTGTTAGTAATTTGCCATTAAAAATATGTCAAAGTAAGAGTGTTTTAGACATATCATTATTTTTATAAAATCACTCGCCTTTTATAATAGTATAGATTAGTGGTTAGCTCGAGTTATATAAATATTTTTTTGAATGCAAGGTAATTTTTATATGTATAACTGAGTGGCTAAATTATCTACGTCGAATTAAATAATGACTTATTTTTACTTACCATACTAATGAATAACATTATTATTTTTTAATTAAGTTATTAAAATTGTTCAGTTGGCAGCACCATTCACTTGGAACCAATAGCTCTCAAGTTCGAGCCATAGAAGGTATGAATGGGGAGCTACGTTCAATCTTCTTTAAAAATAAAGGTATTAAGGTCACTTATTACAAATTAATAATGTCGCTTAATACATTTATTTGTCCAAATATGCTACTAAGACTTCCTCGGTGTGACCGAACTTATAAAATTATAAAACAAACCGTTATTAATGGGCAAATATACGAGTACGTTGAAATTATATATCACAATTTTGTCAATATTTCTCGATACTTCTTTAGAAATTAATTGCACTGCGTATAGTAATTGACTAAATTAATATTCTAACATTTTGAAACATATAATATATGTATATTATATGTAGAGTCAGTAGAATATCTGGAGAAAAGCATACGTCTAATATTTACCGGAGGAAGTAAAAGAAATTATTTCTTTGAATAGTTTTATTAACATTTGTAATAATGTCAGTGATATCCATTATAATAATAATTGTACATTGATTTCCTGTGATTCATGTTGATAATATTTTGATCAAAATAAACATGAAACATATTTTAAATTTTAACCATATTATTAATTTTTTTTAAAAAAAAATATTGAATTTTTATCTTAAAATATTTATAAAAAATCGTGTCTGATTAGGTAAATTTTCGTCTTTCCAATTACATCAAACAAGATTTTTTCACAATAACGCGTGTTTTACTAGTTCCATTAACTATCACTACTTTTTAGCTACTAATAAAATAAATTTCACCTAACTCTAGAGAAATGGAAGAGAATTTTTAATCTCCGTAGGTTGAGAAAGGTATTGCTAAAGTCAATATGTTATGAAATCAATTTTCATAATAAAGAGATGCCCACATCCATAACTGCGCCACAATTTCGTTAATTGGTACCTTCCTTCACATGTTATGAAATCAATTTTCTCAAGAAAAAGTGATTATTATTTACGTTCACATGTGGTGACGAAGAATAATCACAAAAAACAAAAGAAAAATCTATCAACTATGGGTTTGAACGAGCAATTACTAATACTTTTACAAAGAATATTAGTAAAAAAATTTAAATTTATAGATTTATGGTTAAAAATCTTTTCGTTATACCATTAAGAAATCATAAGTCAAAAACACATTTTTAATCTATAACAACCCTCTAGTAACCTAGTGAACACACCACAATCTTGCCTTTTATTCCCAAATTGATCACATAATGCCTAAGAAATAGTTACAGAATACTGCCATATATAGGATAATATGAATGAAGCTCTCAAATTTCAACACTCACATGCAAAGAATGGTAAACCACATAGCCAACCACATAGCAAATATTTTTAAGATTTATTTTTTAAAATTTAGTTAAAAATGTCAAGGACATTTTTTTGTTTTATATATGTACCAAATTTTAGAATAAAAGAATCATAAAAATATTATTAATGTGGTGTTTTATATATAAAATGTGGATAAAATGTGCTATGTGTATTGAAGTTTATATATAATCAAAATATTTAAATATTTAGTAAATAAAAGGATTTTTTTCTTAATTTAATTTATAGAATTTTTCTTTAATAACACACACGCACATATATATATATATATATAGAGAGAGAGAGAGATTCATGTCGTTTCTTTTTGTTAATAAAATATCATTTGTGAGGAAAATTAATGAACTTGAAATAGTTATATATATATATATATATATATATATATTAAATTGTGTGTGTATCAAATGAGTAAGATCCCACTAAATAGCGATTATACTATTTTCAAACTTTGACTTCCATTAAATATAACAGCTATTTTATATTAATTTTGAGAGTTTAATTTATTTTAATATGTAAATAATTAAAGGCATTTTTAAATTTTGTTCCAAGAAACTTAAAATTTGAATATGAAACCAAAGATTTTTAAATAAAATAATAATTATTTGGCGGACAAATTTGAAAAGTCTGACTCACTTCTCTTTAACTAGTAATGTATATATAGGTATCATTTAGTTAATTCACTTTGTTACTCTATTTCATTCACACTAGTAATCAACCTGTACATTTGCACAGATACAAATTCATAAAAAAGAAAATAAGAGAATAAAAAAAATAATAAATCATAATTTAATTCAAAAAAAAATATTAATTAAGAAAAGAATTCTAAATATTATTAAAAAAACATTTTATATACAACATTTATATTTTAATATAACGCCATAGAAAATTTGACATCTCTTGATTAGATAATACTTTTTAGTTAAATGACATTAGTAACATAATATTGCACCATAACATTTGGATTAAGAATAAGAAAAAATATATAAAATTCGAATATGGCAACATGATAATGATATATATTGGTGTTTGAAATATAATTCATTATTAATGATTTATACAATTAGATATATTGTTTTTTCTTGTATATATATATATATTGAAATAGATGATTGGATATTTTTAGTTTTATTTCTTAATTATATGATTTTGTAATTTTGGAATCTGAATTATCGTGTCAATCATTTTTACGTACTCAAGCATAAAATTTTTTGAATATATATATAATACACATATAAATAATTATTTTGTTACGTTCATTCAACAAATAAGTAAAGTGAAAAGGAAATAGGCATGAATCCTATCAGATCATATCGAAGAATGAGCATTACATCATTTTGGAATCTGAATTATTTTATAACATTATTTTTATGTAATCAAAGATAAATGAAATTTGAAAAGGAAATAAGTATGAATTCTTCCACATCAGATCAAATAATGATTGTTACATAATGTGATTGGTGGGGAAGAGGTGATAAAAAACGTTACACAATTGAGATGAGTAAAGAAAAAAAGAAAAAATAAATAAATTAAATGTTTTGTAACTGAATGTAACAGTTTTAGGTGGTATGTGAAAACTAATAAAGTTGAATGTTGAAAATTTTGGAGGGATAATAAAATTTAATGCATGATAATATAATTTAATGCTTTGTTGCTCATCTTTATATATATATATAAATATAAATTCTCCCAACATAATTTTAGATTTAAAATTAATCATTATTACACAATTCTCTATAATTTTTTTTATTTATTTACTCATTTATTATAACTATAAATCATTAATTGCTATTTTTCTACTACATCCCAAATAAATATACAACTTATATCAAATCAATTTACATTAAACAAACTAATACTTTTTCACTAACTAGTTTTAGAAGTATTTATTAATTTCACCTGTAAATGATTTTTAATATAAATCCAATTGCATGACACTTGCACGACCGACGCTGGGCACGTGGCACAACAGTCGCACAATGGATAAAAGGATTTGAGGATGGCTGGCAGTACTGTCCCTAGTTCGTTACAAGTACAATAATTAAGTCGTG
>BKCP01006183.1:344614-362470 GCA_008636005.1 Striga asiatica
ACACTGTAAAGCAATTCCCACATGCAGATCTACACTTATTGCATATGCTATACCATATTAAACATATTTGGATAACATTTACAATGTATACAGGTTAGAGAAAATTAGGAAGTATTCCATTTTACAAGTATGCATCATTATTGGATGTGGATTGTGGTTTCATAATCTATACTTATATTAAAAGGAGTCATATTTACCAAATTAAGTAGCCAGAAAAGTCAACAGCATTTATTGCATTACTATTTCCGTATTATACAATTTATATTTCTATTTATTTAATTGATTGATTTATTTGTTTTATTTTAAAAAGGTAAGTATAATAAAAAGATTTTAATAATAAAAAAATCAAATACCAAATAAAAATGTACACTTTGACTTATTTGATTATATTTGGTATTTGATTATACCAAATATATTCCTATTTAGTATACACATTAAATACTTACTAAAGTATTTATTTGTTTTATTTGTCAAAGTTAAGTATAGATTTGTTTATATTATCAAATCATAAAAAAATATTAAATCCATATTGTAAAAAAAAAAAAACATATAATTTTATAACAATTCTACTATACTATTTAACAATATTTTTTTTATTATATAATAAAATAATAATTAAATATTATATGGTGAACAACAAATAAGTAAAACTATTACTTTCTCTTATATCAAGGGATAAATTTATATGCTAAAATTAAATTTTTATCAGTATAAATGTTTTACTGAGATAATATATTAATTATTTTACAAGCTAGTCCTAACATGCTCATATTTAATGTTTTAAAAGATGTAAAAAAAAACTTATAATAACTCTATTGTTTTTTAGACTTAAACGTTGATTAAAAGAGGTAAAAATTCCTAATTTTTTAGACTTAAACGTCGATTAACACCATAGATTGAGAGTTTATATTTAGTAAAATTCCTAATTGTAATAAAAAAATTAATTTTTGCTATATTTTAGAATATCTTTAAATTCATTATAAAAAAAAACTACAATGAAAAAAGCAAGTCGGCTATATATCGATTTGTTGTACTCTTCAAATCACATTCACAATTTGGCTACAAGGAAAGGAAACTCATTGATTAAAATATTATTTTATAAGTAGTCTTAATGTATAAGAGACTTTAAGACTCTACTTGAATATTATAAAATTTTTATTGAACATTGTACAATTTTCTTGCGTATTATAAACTTTTATTGAATATTGCATCTTATAATATAATATTCTCCAAATAAATATATCCCGTGCTTTGCACGGGTCACGTACTATATATATCCCGTACATTTTTTTTTATTCATGTATATAATTATAAGTCTGGATAAATAGCCTTATCGCACGGGCTCTGTACTAGTATTTCGAATAAAAATTTAATATTAACTTATACTGAGTAATGTGTAACATGCTTCTATATGAAATCCATATGTGCGACATATAATAATGTCAAATAAAGACAAATGACGTTAAAAGGATATCTTTTCCCCACCCAATAGCATTACAATCCTTTCATAATTCTACCTCAACATAATAATTTGTACACTAAATTGGTAATATAATATTTATTTTCTAAAAATATATCTGCAAAATAGGATCCATTATTTAAATATATTAGTTTGATGTGTCTCAGTTACATGAGTGAAAAAATTTCAAATTATTATATAAATATAGCATTATTATATCCCAAAACTACAATTAGAAAGTTTGAGATATGCGGATTTGTTTTGTCGCTTAGTAAAAGCAGAATTGCATTATTAGTAAAATATAAATGCAAGTTAAAATATTGATATGAGAAGATACCAGAGCATGTATGGATATACGGAAAAAGGATTAAATGGTAATTAAAATTGTACTGAGTGCGGCGTAGTGGTTAGTTAACGGACGTTAACGTAAACGTTTTCCTCTGACCGTTATTTGCCAGTCTATATAATGGGCAAAGGCAAATGTTAGTGCTTTGTAATGCTTTCTTTATTCACTCTCTCGCTCTCTGTAAACTAACTCCTTTTTCTCTTTCAGAGCAATCAATAGTTGCTCTGTTTTATGTCTGACTGTTGAAAGTTAGTTTACAAATTACACACATTTTACACACACACATAGAAAGAGAGAGAGAGAAAAGGAGAGTGCGCTAGCTATTAATCAATGGATTTGAAGAAAATTCTGTGCCTGTTTTGTTTGGTGCTTCTTTCAGGAGCTTGGGCTCGTGAGCTTCAAAAACATCAATCACGCCAATTTAGGTAATATAAAGGAAAAAAACACTAATTATTGTGAAATTTTGTTTATCATCTTGGTATTCCTCCATTTTTTTCTGAAATTGTGTGAGCTTTCATCTCAATTCGCTTCGTGCCTTATGGAATTCTCAAATTTATTTTCAATTTCACATGCATTTTGCACAAAATGCCGTATCTATTTAAGCTATTTTTTGTACACATTTCATTATTTTTTTTATCGGAGCGAAATGCTGAGCTGAACAAATTGGTACTCTTTTAATCACATTTTTGAGTGAGTTATTCTTTTTNGTGCTGAGAAAGAGAAGTTGCAGAGCTCGAAGAACTCAACAATGGCGGATGAGTAAGTGAAAAACGACTCAACCTTTGCGCATTACAATGTCTTCATATCTGAGCCGTCAAAATAGTCCCCTTTCCCACAACGATCAAATCTTAGCCGCTGGATCTGATCCACTTACCACCCCTACATTTAATTAACGTCTCTATAACTACCGAAATAAAAATAAAAAAAATGAAACAAATAATTTCATTGATATGTACAATAATACAAAATGTTACATTTGCATGTAATGTATATAATTTTTCGTTAGCGTCTTAAAGAGTTTTTAAGCCTTTTACAACTTTTTTCTGGAAAATTGAATAGTTATTATTCAGTTTTAATTATTATTATGAACTTTTGGAATAGAATTGTTGTTGCAAAGTGTGGGTAGCAACTGACACATCACGTGACATTCGGTTGGGTCATTTATTTTGCTTAGCGTCTTTTGGCTTTAAACATCAAAATTCAAATGGGGTGTTTTGTTTTTTGTCTGCTCTAATATGCTTAATTCACGCGCTCAAGTATATAATAATTTTTTTTTTTTGGAAAAAAAAAAAAATATATAATAATTTTTCTTATGCATTGATTTGGGAGAATATAAATGTTGCTGAAAATCATGTGATTTAGTTACGTAGTTCGGACTTTGAGTGTGTGTGTGTGTGTGTGTTTGTTTATTGCAGATCGGACGGTTATAACAAAGAAGAAGGTTTGAAGGAAGATTCGATGGACGATCCAGATGAGGTTGCAAGAGGGGTACAAATGTGAGTCCTCTGTCTCTCCCTATTTTTTGTTTTTTCCATCCACTTTTTGTTAATTTTTACGTGTAAGTATAAATGTTATTTGCAGGGAAGTCCTTGTAAATTGCAATTTAGTAAATTTAGTATGTAAAATCAATGTACTATTTGTTGGAACACTTATGAACCACATTGATTGATTTATTTATGAGAAATACTATATGTACATAATATTGTACACAGAGGTGTACATAACACTCACATTGAATGAAACTATTAAAAATAAAACATAAAGTATACCATATTAGGTACAATTAAAAAATTGAGCAAACCATGCATCCCTAATCATTAAATTTAATTAATTAATGATGCAACTTGGACTAATTCTTCTGTAATCTGTGGCACTGACAACAAGTCCCTTCCAAAGTTCCAATCCATGAATTTTGATAACGTGCGTTAACTTACGTAGTATGGTATGCCTTTTTTATGCGATCTTGATTGAAATTGAATGTCACAGTTGTTTTGTTTTCCGCATTCGCATCTCATTATTATTTATTTATATAATGATCAAATTTAGGAGATAAACTGAAAATAACCGTTGAGCTACATCTCTGATCAAATTTAGGGGTTTGTGGGGTTGTGGTGATAGGGCTTTTTTAAAATACTCTATAACTTTTTTTTTATATTCTTTTTTCTTTATTTTTTTGTTTAAAAAATAAATATTAACGAATATGATATTCCAATTTTAATCGGAATCATTTGGTGGTTGGCGGGTAATTATTATTAATCAGTTAACGCCCCCATAACGCTACCGTGGTTAAATGCGTGTTTTCCGCTAAATTGCTTCATTAATTTGTCTGCTTCTTGGACTTTTTTTACGCTTACTTTTACCAAAAACTTTTGCCCCATAAAGTCAAAGATATATGTATTCTTGGACTCGTTTTTATGCTTACTTTTACCAAAAGACATATTTGCCCCATAAAGTCAAAGATATATGTATTAGTTTCTTACATCGTATGATTTAGTCATACTTAAAATTGATTATTCCCCGCGAAACACAATCTCAGTTTGATTCTTCGTACCATATGGATAAACTAATTTGTGTGTTTGAACTAACTTTATATCCATGGACCAAAAAAAAAATCATTACATTTTTCATTTTTATATCTTTTTGCGATACTATCTACCTGTCCTTTAATTTTTTGAGGTGATGAGATGATCACCCCTGCTGCAAATTCATGAAATAGCTCAATCTGACATTTCTTGTTGTAGGGCTAACTAATTATAAAATAAGGAAAGTGCTACAGTCCTGCGACATAACCATTCCTCCAAATAAAACTTCCAATAAAAAAATTGACATATCAAGCATCTCTTAACTACATCTAGCGGTCTCTATCAAATTAAAAGATCTAAACGATCAATATTGAAAGAACGAAATCATACCGTGAGGCGTGACGGGACTGTAGCCATTCCCAATAAAATAAATAACAATAAATAGTTAGAGAGAACAATCAAAGCATGATCTGAAGACGATATTGATGAGAGACAATGATATACAAACAGGGCTACAAGCAACAGCACTGAGCGTCGCAACCTAGGCTTCCTTTCGTGTGCGAAAGGGAACCCAATCGACGACTGCTGGATGTGCGACCCCAACTGGCACAAAAATCGCAAGCGCCTCGCCGACTGCGGCATCGGCTTCGGCCGCAATGCCATCGGCGGCCGCAACGGCCGCTTCTACGTGGTGACCGACCCTCGCGACGACGACCCTGTCAACCCCCGCAAGGGCACCCTCCGATACGCGGTCATCCAGGACGAGCCCCTCTGGATCGTCTTCAAGCGCGACATGACCATCACACTGAAAGAAGAACTCATCATGAACAGCTTCAAGACGATCGACGGCCGCGGGGCCAACGTCCACATAGCCAACGGCGCCTGCCTCACCATACAATACGTCACGAACATCATAATCCACGGCCTCCACATCCACGACTGCAAGCCCACGGGGAACGCTATGGTGCGGAGCTCCCCCACGCACTACGGGTGGAGGACGATGGCCGATGGTGACGCAATCTCGATCTTCGGGTCGAGTCATATTTGGGTCGACCACAACTCGCTCTCCAACTGCGCCGACGGTCTCGTGGACGCGGTCATGGGCTCGACTGCCATCACCATCTCCAACAACTACTTCACGCACCATAACGAGGTCATGCTGTTGGGGCACAGCGATAGTTACACGCTGGATAAGCAGATGCAGGTCACTATTGCGTTCAACCATTTCGGTGAAGGTCTCATTCAGAGGATGCCGAGGTGCAGGCACGGGTACTTCCACGTGGTGAACAATGACTATACGCATTGGGAGATGTACGCCATCGGGGGGAGTGCAGAACCGACTATTAATAGCCAGGGAAATCGCTATCTCGCCCCCGCCAATCCTTTTGCAAAGGAGGTGCGTAAATTACTCCACCTACTTTATTCCGCTTATGCATGTTTAAAATTTTGTTGATATGTACGTTTTTTTGGTCGTTCAGGTGACAAAGAGAGAATACACAGCCGAAAACAAGTGGAAGGGCTGGAATTGGAGGTCGGAAGGTGATCTCTTTCTCAACGGCGCTTATTTCACGTCATCAGGAGCTAGGACTGCAGCTAGCTATGCTAGAGCCTCGAGTCTCGGAGCTAAGCCCTCTTCAATGGTTGGTGTTATTACTTCTAATGCCGGAGTCACCAAGTGCCGCAGGGGCCGCGGGTGCTAACACTCACCCCATTCAATCCTAAAAATTGAAAACCAGACCTTTTTTTTTTTTCTTTCTTTCTTATTAGCTGTCCCAACTTTGCTTTTCTTTTCTCTTTCCCCTGTTTACTACTACTACTGCTGCTGCAGGGTTTTACATCATACCCCAATTTACATCTACTGTTTTTTGCTGGTTGTCCTACCTTTCCCTTTCAAATTCACATTGACAAGTGTACAATTTTTACACATGTCCAATATTCTCCACAAATACATTTCAACTTTGGATTATAGGAACAGGTACAGAGGGCCTTGCACATTGGCCCTTGTTCCTGTTTATACGAGGATTTAAGTGATATTGTAATTTTCTTTCTTCTTATTTCCTCACGTCATATAAGTTACAGAGTGTGAAAGTCGACAACTTTTTTGTTGAGTCTTGGTGAAGTTCTGTTATAGCTGATGGATGCATGGTGTAGGACAAGCTTTCATTGTCTTTCCCTTTTAACGATTTTTTTTGCTTTGGCTTTTATCATTGATGTTGTTTTAATTTGCTCGATTGATACTTGTTCATAACATAATTATTACACATGATGAACCATGTTCCACTAATCCACCTCCTTTTTTTGTGTTACTTTTAACTAAAGATGTGTGTTTATTACTGCATGTTACCCTGGATAAGTTGGTAGACCAAAAGTATTATCATGATTTCCAATATTATATGGGGAAATGATTTGCTTGGAGTACCTTTTAATCTTGCTAATCAATCCCAAAATTTGCGGAGTCTGTGTTTTCAATTCATCGTATTAAGAAGATGAATGCCAGTATGGCACTAAAAATAAATCTGTTGTTAATGTGTGAATTTAAGATATCTTAGTAACTTTCACAGTCAGAGTTTTTGAATTTTAAAAAATATTATGTTTTTAAAATAAAATGCTATACGTTTAAAAACTAGATGGGCAATTAGTTGGCATTAGTTTTTCAGAACTGGGTACTCATCTCTTTATATATAATTTCAAAACGCGATAGGATTAAGTGGTAACTTCGCACGCTTATAATCTTGTATGACAAAATATTACGCTTTGAAATATGACTCGTATAAAAATTATTACTTTCTTATACCAAAAAGCTTAAGTTTGAATTGACATAAATACACTTATTTAATATATTTAAATTATTCTATATAAACTAATTTACTGTCTTCTTTGCATATTATCCAATTTTCAAATTTTGTGTTTTGTCCATATTATATGCTTTTATGTTTAAAATAAAAACATTATAAATAAAACTAGTGATGTATATAACTCAGTTTTCAGAATTTAAAATAATATTGTTAATTCACTTAATTCTTTATTATGAATTATTATATATTGTTCCTTATTTATTTTCTAACTTTAACAATATATATAAACATTTTTTTTTCAGTCTTTATTGTACATTTAACTATTTTATCAAACAGTATACAAGTATCGTACTATGAATTTATTTACCATTGTCTAGTGAGCATGTTTGACTATATATACTATTATTACACGAGAAATGGTGCTCGAAAACGAGCTTTTATTTTTAGATTTTATTGCATAATCTTCAACAAATGAAATAAGCCACAATCCCTAAAACAAACACACCACAAAAGATCCTAAAATTTGAAAATGAAACTGATAAAAACTGCATGCAACCGCTGCCATTTACGGGGGCATCGCGGCGCGATGAGCCTCACAGCGCGAGGCTTCGAGCGAGGTCCCCTAGTCTCTGTTGGTCCGTGATGGTTGTCGCGGCGTTGCGAACTCGTGACACGTCACGGCGCGAGCCTGGAGTTTTTCAGCCTCTATTGCCTCGTGACGCTCGTCACGGCGTGACGATCTCACGAAGAGCTCTTCTCACGGTGTGTACAGGCTTCGCGGCACGAGGCCTGGGGCTTCTCCGATTCGACGTTTGCTGCACGGTTATACACTTGTCCTCTTGATTGTCAGTGATCGACTTAATTGATGGACATTATATCTTAAACGTGGGGAGGTAATTCGAGTAACTAATATTGGAGTATCAAATATAATTTCAGGGATGATAAGAGAATGCAATAGTGATTTCGTTAGTGGACCGAAACATTATTTAAGTAATTGGATCAAGAGGGCATGGCCCACAGTTGGGCCCAATGACTTAAGAAGCCCACATCATCACCTTCTTAGGGTCTCTGCTATAGCTCTATAAATACACCGTTAAGCTCATGGGATGAGAAGAGAGACCTCATATATTTTTACATATATTCAGCTGCCCTCCTTAGTTCCCATAACCGAGCTTTATCTTCATGTTTATTGCTCCACCAATACAACAGAGAGGGAAAATTTTAAAACTAGTCCCACAGGTTGAGGGGGGTGTCATTTTTAGCCACACAAGAAAGCGATTATCACAAATAGTCCCACATCTTTTAAAAACTAATCAAAAGTAGTACTTTTGATGCGATATCGGGTCTGAACGGCCCGATAAGACATGTGGTGCAGATGTGGCGTTTTTTTTTTACATGCTAGCAGCCTTCATCACACGTGGCATGACAGTAAACCTGTAAGACTAGTTTGGTTTTTTTCCTATTTTTTATATTATTAAGTAAATCTAAGACAACATTATGAATATATATAATTATTTGTATTAACTATTTATAAAAATTTTAATTATGAATAAGGATACAATATACATTAAGATAAAATTAGAAAATATTCTTAATTACTTTTATTTTGTATGTGTTATTTTTAATAGGCATTCTTTTAGCTTATTTTTAAAACGACAAAAAAACATTTTTATTTATCAAATAATTACAGTTAAAGTTTTTTATTCATGACATTTTCTTATAAATTTATTTTTATTTAATGAAAAATATAGTAAAAAATTGTTAACTATAATTATGTTAAGAATAAAACTAATTTTGTAATTTTATAATAATTTAATTTTATTGTTAATTTATTTTTAATAATTACTATATATCTTATTAAATAATCATAAAATTAAAAAATAAAAAAAATATGTCCATGAATAAAAATGTTAGCTATAATTATGTCATGAATAAAACTGTTTTTGTAATTTTATAAATTATACCATATATCTCGTTTTTATTACGTCGGAAATTGATTTTACAGTGTAGACGCTTATGACCTCTTCCTCCAATTAGGTGGCCATCCATCTGACATGTCACTTGGTAAATTGAATAAAATGGTTTTTGTAATAATTTAATTTTATACTTAATTTTTTGTATATTTTTTAAATAATTATAAAATTACATAAATAGTTACTATATTTTTTATTAAATAATTAAAAATTACCAAAAAAATATGTCATGAATAAAAATTATTAACTTTAATTCAGTTAAGATTAAAACTATTTTTATAATTTTATAGCAATCTAATATTATAGTTAACATTTATACCAATGATTTTTTTTTTATTTAAGAGAAAAAAGAAAACTAGTATATTTTTATTAAATAACAAAAAGAATTACAATTTTTTTTTTTTATAAATTTCAAATGCGAATATTCGATTATAAATCAATTTAAACATTGAGCAGTGCTTGAAAAGTTAACCAAATATTCATATTTTTAAATAAGTTACCTTTTAAAACGAATAATTCTAAGAAAATATAGATAAAAAATTCATATAACATGATGTTTCTAAAATTATTTGTGGTCATCCCAAATTGAAAGAGCAAACCAAAAAAGAAAAAGTAATTAATTTTTTATTTTCCTATATATGTAAATATATCAGTCTTGAAGTGCACAAATGACACGAGTTGAGAAAATCAGTATCCGTAACTCCAAATATTGTTAAAAAGAATAATTCTACGAAATTTTTTTGAAGCATTGCACAATTGTTGAAATGAATTATCGAATATTCATATTTCTAAATTTTTGTTTGTAATTTGATAATTATTTAGTTAAAAATATAGTAAAACTTGTTAACTACAATTATCTCACGAATAAAATTATTTTTTATAATTTTATAATAATTTAATATTATAAAGAAGCTAAAAGAATACCTATTAAAAATAACACACCACAAAATAAAAGGAATTAAAAAAAATTTCTAAATTTATTTAAATGTATAATCTGTCCTTATTAATAAATAAAATTGTTTAGAAATAGTTATAATAAATAATTATATATATTCATGACCTTGTCTTAGATTTACTTAATAATATATTATTTAATTGATATATATATATATATATAATTTATATAACAAAAGGAGAACATAACAATATAAAAAATAGAAAATTTTTTAAAATTCCCACAGGTTTATTGTCATGCCACGTGTGATGAAGGCTGCCAGCATGTAAAAAAAAAATGCCACATCTGCGTCACATGTCTTATCGGGATTTTCAGACACGAAATCGCATCAAAAGTCCTACTTTTGATTACTTTTTGAAAGTTGTAAGACTATTTGTGATAGTCGCTTTCTTGCGGGACAAAAAATGGCACCCCCCTCAACCTGTGGGACTAGTTTTGAATTTTTCCTCAACCAGAGAGGTGTTGGGTAATATAGCAAAAGATCCCAAAGTACCGAGACCTCGAGATCAATCGCCGCACCTGAACCAATCGCGATCCACCGCGATGCAGCAACAAGCCGCCGAACCCCGTCCTCGGTGACACATGCGCACGACCTTGACGAGCAGCCGCAACCCCGCAACAATCTCGCGCCCTGGCAACGCCCGCGACCCGCGTGCTGTTGCCCCGCTCGAAGCCGATATCTGCGACCCGCTGCGACCCTGTGACGCTCTCGACGAGCTTCTTGAAGTCTGAAGAGAAGAAATCCAGATGCCCAACAAATTTTGAGTTCAGACGATCTCCAACAACGAAAATCTACAATGTCGCAGAGTCTGCAAATTTTAAGCCATGAGTTTTCAACTTTAAACCTCTAGATCCGCTGCGCGTAGGTTTATTGTTGTTGTTTGAATTTGTGACTTGTACTTAACGAGATCTTCGCGGGTCCCAACAAGTGGTATCAGAACCCACAGTTAATTCGTTTTGTAAAAAGTTCAAATTTTTACGGTTTAATGTGATAACTTGTGTTTAAATGCAACCATAAATTGGATTATATTCGCCTAACTCGGTTTTGTAGGAATTAGTTTAATCCACTGTTATGGCTGTATATGTATTTGATTTGTTGTTGCATGGGTTTTTAAAGCGTCGGACATGTCGAAGAATGTTATGGTTGAATGTTTGTAATAATTATTCGCCCGGTGGGACACCAGATAGATTTAATTATTTGTTTAGTCGAACATGTAAACTAGGGCTGAGCATGGAACTTGGAGAATTCCGAACCGTTTTGAAAATCTAACCAAATTACTATGAACCGAAAAATAACCGTTGCCCGTTTGACTTTCTCCAAACGAAATCGAACCGAAAAAATAATTAGTACGGTTCTAGAGATTTCACAAATATCTGTACCGAGAATCAAACCGAACCGTCCCATACCGTATGGAACCGAAGAACTGAAATTAAGAACCGATTTATAACATTAGATGTGTGTTATTAATATATTTTATGTCAACTTTGATCCTATACAATATGAAAATTTTTTAAATGCAAATAAAATATAGTAATAGCAATTAAGTTTCACTTAAATTTCATGCTTAGTAATACTTGATCTACAATTGAATTTTTTCTTTTATAAAAAAATTATTTAAAATTGTATGAAAGATTAAATAATATTTTTTAAGTAAAAGCTATATTATATTTTGTTTGAATTTTAAATTTCTAATATTAGTTGCGCGAATTATATTAGTCTTAATTAAATTTAGAGTTACTTCTAAAGTTGATTTGAAAATAAAATATTTAATATGAGGAAGTATTGGTGAATGTTGATTTTTTTAATGCATATAAAAATTAAATAACTAAAATTTAGAGTTACTTCTACAATTGATTTCAAAATTAAATCTTTAATATGATGAAGTATTGATGAATGTTGTTTTTTTTAAAGTATATAAAATTAAAATACAATTAGGTAGTCGTTCAAAAAAATTCAAAAAATTAAGAAATCTCCGAAGATCTGAACCGAACCATACAAAACCGAACCGTTTCCATAGTCTCGAATACCGAACCAAACCGAATCGAAAAATAAAAATCTCCGAACCGAATCGTCCTGATTTTTTGGTACGGTTTTGGACATCGAATTTATGATCTCCGAATTTTGGTACGATTCTGGAGATTTCTCAATCTCCGAACCGTACCGACCCATGCTCAGCCCTAATGTAAACCCATCTGTGGGTCTAGGATCAGGTTATGTAATTTTTTCATTTAAACTATATTTTTTATCGTGATCGTATGAGGATGAGCGGGAGATTGCCATGACCACGGACCTCGATACTCGAAGGGGCTCGGGCAATGGTGACGGCGGTGATTGGACGCGTGTGTGCGTGAGGGCACGACAGAGGGCTGCCAGGTGTCTAGGCACGCGACACACGATGACCGGGATCTCACGCTGCATGTGATGACCTTGGAGCCTCAATGGGAGAGCCCCAGGCGTGGCAGTGTAGGCCTCGGTGAACGGGCACTGCGAGGAGCGCGGCATGCTCGGTGAGCACCGGGCGAGGCGCTGCAGGGAGGCGCTCCAGGCTTGCGCGCGACGCCCCATGAAGTGCAGCAGCTGGCCGTGTGCGATAAACGCAGGTGACGGCGACAGCTGCCAGGCAAGGATGCGAGCGCGACCAGGCGAGAAATTTTTTTTCCGGCGATCATCATAGCGGCGACAGCGGTGGCGGCCGGCGACATACGACAGCGTGCGGACGACCTTCCGGCGAGCCATGGAGAAGTCTTGCTGGACAATCAGTTAGAGCTCCAATAAGATTCTACTACAGTGGGAGTTCCAAGTGAATTAGGAAAATCAGAAGATCCTATCTGATAGCTTCCTTATTCTAGGGGACTCATTAATTAAAAAGCCATAATAGTTGATTTATTTTCCATAGATAATATTATGCCTATTAATTATTTATGCATGTGATTAATTATTGCTTTATGCATAAGATTAATTTAGAATTGCATAATAATATTAAAGATCCTCAATTAATAATTATACTAACTTTGAGAAAGAATTTTGAAATTAAAAGTAATTTTAAAAATCCTATGGCCTTCATTTCTAGTTTGTTGGTAAATCAATTAATTAAAGTGTGGGCTCTCCCACGGGTGACACTACTTAGATTAATTATAGGAAATTACCAGAACGAACTTCTACTTGGACGCTTATTGAAATTTCTATGAAAGCGTGTGGGCCCCGCCACTAAGGATGTACAATCAAATATGATGACCTTAGGATCGTGAAATGGGATTTACTTAGAATACGATAAATTTTATAAACTCCCCACGGGGTCCCTAATTTTTATTGCATGGGCAAAAGGAAACCGACTATTAGTTTCATTTGCCATGAATGTAGTTTTGTCTTATGAAAGCTAATAGGTTCTCGAAAAACCCTTCTCTTGCAATGTTGAGTACGTAGGGCAACCTACGTAGCACATGTTATTCTCGGTGCTAAAAGAAAATCAACTTACTAGTCCAAATTATATTGATTGGAATAGGAACTTGGAGATAGTGCTGACTGCTGAAGGGTATAAATATCTACTCGTTGAGGCTTGTCTGGATATTCCTGGACCTGTGGCAACATATCAAGAGAAAGAAGAGTATGCCAAATGGAAGAAGACTGATGAGATGGCGAAGTGTTACATTTTGGTTTCTATGTCAAATGTTCTTCAACATCAACATGAGTCAATGCTTACCGCGACAGAAATACCCGTTAATCTCAAAGATCTGTTTGGCCACCAGTCTCGGGCTGCCAGGAAGGAAGCCATGAGGGTACTGATAAACATGCGCATGGCTGAGGGCACAACCCGTAAGGGAACATGCTCTCAAGATCATGGCACAACTCAATGAGCTGGAGGTCCTAGGGACTTTTATCGACGAGGAAACCCAGGTTGATATTATGCTCCATTCTCTGCCAAAGAGCTTTGATCAGTTTTGATTGAACTACGTCATGTATAAGATGTTGATGTCTCTTCAAAACCCTCTGCATTTGACCATCTACTGTCATAACAAAATATTTTCTGCTCTTCTTCTCTAGGCAGTCAGTTTCCATCAGCAAAAGATTGTGATCAGATGATATCATAGGAACATGAAGAACACAAGAATTACGGAACTTAAGGAGCCACTCAGGGGATAACAGAATCCTATCAAGCTTTTCCTCAACAAAATTTGGGCCCTGCCTACCATTTGACCAAGTGAAGGGATGACCAACACTGGGGCTTTCTATCACACCAAGGTTCTAAACAAATCTCCTCAAGCTTTGGAAACTGGCCTCACTCCTGGATAAACCACCCTCTTTTTTTCCTATTGTTAAGAAAATTATTGAAGTCCCCTCCTAGAAACCACAGATCCCCCTAAGTTAGGTGATGTCTACCCAACAGATCTTACTGAAATTGCCTTTCCAGAGAGTTGACACTAGCATAAAGGCAAATAGCCCACATTTTAACCCCTTCCCCTTCCCACAGAAGAACACTTCAAGACTGAAACCATTATTAAAAACCTCCAAAATTTTGATTCTATAGGACCAACCCAACAAAACACCCCCCTTATTACCCACAAGACACACATACTCCAATTTATTAATAAGAGGCAAATTTTTACAGACTATATCTACAAAATATTTTTTTCTTTTCAGTCTCAGAAAGGAAAACAAAATCAAGAAGATAGAATTTTAACTTTCATTCAACTGGAAAATTGTAGAGGATCCCCCCAAACCTCTATAATTCTACACATGAACTCTCATTTATTACTTTGAGACCAGTTGTGTCTAGTTTCCTCCACCACATTTTCAGCTATACCAGTTATCAATTTTTGCCTTTTTGAATTAGGTTCCCAGAAAACTCTAGATAATTTTCTTACTCATTTTTCCTTTTTAGCTTTTGTTTACCAGAATGATCACATTGGGCTACATAAAGCAATTCATCACTCTTAGATTTACTGGCTACCCATTCACTCCTAGTTAATCTGGTAATGGTTTTTTGTTTTTTAGGATTAAGGGAGGCAATTTTACTTTGATTCACTGGCACATTAACAAGGTTACTCAGAGTTAAGCTCTGCCCTTTAAGAGTGTCTAAATCCATTGACTCAATCAATACTTCCTTATTTTTTTGAATCAGAATCACCTTTAGTGCTACCCACTTCTCCTTTACCACAATCCCTAATTCCCTTCTGCTTATTTGCTAAGACACTATCCTCTACTAATTCTGGCCTCACCTCCCCACAATCTTTTAGCAACTTTTGACCCTCTCCCTCACTAGGACCTTCTTCCCCTCTTTGTTGAGTTTTGGCCTTACTAGAAGATCTTTTATCTCTAGAATCACTATGAGCTCCAAAAGAGTTCTTTAACCAATCCCCAAATTGACATGTTCTTAACATGTTCCTTTCAATATATTTTTTTTCTTAAATCACAAGCTCTATCACTATGTCCTATTTTGCCGCAATAGAAGCAAAAAGTCAGCAAATTTTCATACCTAAATTCTATCCAGTGTTCTTCTGATCCCCACTTTATAAATGTTCCTCTAAGGATAGGTTCAAGCGTATTAGTCGAATTGTAAAGAACAATAATGCTAAGGAGCCAACTGTTGGCTCCGTTATGGAGCCAACAACCAATGGGACAGCTCCATGTGGGGCTGTCCCACATGACATGTGGGACAGCCCCACATGGAGCTGTCCCATTGGTTGTTGGCTCTTTAGCACTACTGTTGTAAAGAAAACAACATTGGTGGTACATTCAATGAAATGAAATAAAATATATGAAAAACTAGGACAATTACTGAAAAATGCATACATAATGTATTTTACTACCCTTGTTTTAATAACCAGCCATCCATCACTACTAAATCCATCCTTCAAAGCAAACAACAATTTTTCTCACTTAAAATGGAAGTATTATGCCATACAACTTATTAATTAAAATGATATGAACAGTTTGAGGAAGGTCATATCTTTATTATAGACAATGTCTATTTATCCTTGACTCTTTCTTTGTAAGCTTCCATAACAGCCTTAGCCGTGTCAAGAACATCTTTCCCTTTTTGGGTCTCTGCATTTTCAGACGCCTTCTCAATTCCCTTGTCCGCCACATCCGCCACCATCTGCACATTATAAAGAATAAAAACAGTTTAATGGTACATTTACATATTGAGAAATTTCTCGCTCAAATTGGTAGATTTGGACATAAAGCAAGGACAGCCGATGAAAATTTTAATTTTATACTGCAACTTGAAATTTACTCGCAACCCGTGAGTTAATGGTCAAACCCAATTTGTGTAATGTTATGATTATTATTTGCATTTTTATGTTTACATGGAGCTTGTGATGGGATCAAAATTGTTGATTTATTAACTAAGCAGAGATATTGGTGGAGAAGAAAACTATGAAGAAAAAGCAATGGCATTACCTTTCCAAGAAGAGATAGGTGACCCGATTCCTCTATCAAAAGTCAAATAGTTTTATATATATAATTCGGAAATGTGACAGACTCTCATGATTCGAGTTCTATGTGGCAAAAAGAACCATTATTCGAAATCAGACTTAAGTGTAAACTAGTATTCGATTCTGTACACATGTATAGAGGGAAACAAAAATTTATATATTATATGTACGCATATGATATTCAAAAATTTAAATTAGATAAAGTGTGTAATATATTTCAAATTTTTGACTATATCGAAATGTATAATATAAATATAAATTATTTAACTTCCATATAAATCAATCTTTTATCCTTTTTTTTGTTTTATTGTATAACTATAATATAAAATAGTAATTTTGGCTGTAAAATAATTTAATATTGTATATACAGAAACTTTAAAATCTTGTAAACCTGTTACAGAATAAAATAATAATAATAATAAAATTTTTCTTGTGTAACTATCATTTGTCATAAAGATTTTTATTAAATGATGAAGTCCTATCTTTATTAATTCCCAGCTGAATAAAATTTATTGAATCTTGACAGCAATTATATATATATATATATATATATATATATATATATATAATAATAATTTTTCATACAAAAATTATTAGGCTTAGATTTTATTTAAACTAGTTATAGCTCGTGCGATGCACGGAACAATAACGATTTATTTTATAAATTATAGCAATAAAAGAATATTGATTAGTTTAAAAATGATTTAAAACATTAATATTAATTTTTATATTCTTTTATGATGTATAATAGTCTAATTTATGATCTATTCACCTGTGATAAAATAGCAGTCATTTTAAGTTCATCTTTAAAATTAAGAAATATGAAAAAAAAATCACATATTCATATATTTTCAATATATAATACTCTCTCTCTCTCACTCTCTCTCTCCACTTACATGCCTTATTATAATATATTGTTTTGATTCATAAATAAGTAATGGTAAAAAGTAAGAATATTATAGGAAATATTATAAACTAACACTTAATTGGAAACAACATAGTGATATGTTATTTTAAAATTCTAAGATTTACTGATTTTTAATTACATCAAAATTATGTTTATTTTTTAATTATAATATAATATACTATAAATTAGTTTAATTTTTTTTCTAGTACAGTAATTCATATGACAATTTGACACTAATTGATTTATCATTATAATTTACAAAATATACATATTTTCAATTTTTTCTAAGTTAACGATTTACATCGTTGTTCGATAGATAAAATATTGGTTCATTATTATAATTTATAACAATATATATTATAAATATTATATTTTTTTCCTTTATATGTTAATAATTTAAATGGATCATTCGACATATGAACCATTTGTCATAATTATATATATATATATATATATATATA